>JASCZW010005202.1:0-184360 GCA_034211315.2 Aedes japonicus
GATTCCATCCAGAATGTGCCGGAAATCCCAAAAATCATACCCGATCATCATTGATTTGGATGAAACTTGGCACATGAGTTCGGTACGTTGGAAAAAAAATTCCACTGGTGTTAAGATAATTTGGGTTCAAGAGTAACTTTTGAGATGGGCGTATGTGTTTTTTCCAACATTTTACTTGAAAAATCGTAGTTCAAAAACCATTACATTTAGAGAAAAACTTTATATAAGGGAATTGTAGGGAACTAAAAAGCCTTTCTTAAAAAAATATACACAGAAAAAAATTTTTTTTTCATCAAGAAAATCAAAAATAATTACTAAAAATAAAATATCTAAAAAACATATTTTTAATATTTTTTTAATTTGTTGTATGGAAATTTGAGGAAAAAAGACACGTTTTAAAAAAAACTCTAGGATGGACGCTCTTATAATAAAAAAGTTTTTCAAATAGCGAACTTTGGTGTATATTTCAAATTTTGGTTATTCATTCTTATAAATAAATTTTGATGTTACAATATGGTTTTGGAGATCATTACAAACAATAATGATCATAATGATAAACCACGTAAACGCAACCGTTTTCAAGATATTTCTGATTTTCTTTCAATAAAATTTCAAAACCTCAAAAAATACGCCCTTTTCATAAATTACTCGTGATATTAAAACAACAATAGCTAACGATTGTTTCTCTTGTGTTTTTAGCCTTTTTAAAACACATGTATGTGCCTCTTACTTACTCTTAACAGCTCGTCGATTGAAAAAGCTTCACTTAAAGTTATAAGACAAAAATAATGAATTATGGTTGGATTTATATTTATATATACCATTTATTAGTCTCGGTCATTGATAATATTACATAAACATTATATAAACTATTGATTGCTTTTATATATATTATGAATCCTGCCTTCTTCGTCATTCGAAAACAGTTTTACAAAAACTTCGTTTTCTGAAATTGGAACGAATGAGTGGTACTTTTGTGTACCTGCAATCGTTTTAGTCTGTCGGTAAATTTCATTCCATTCTGCTACCCCCTGTTCATACTCTTCATGTGATACATAACAAAACGACATTTTTGTTAAACAATCATCACTTTTTTGGTTCGCCCATTCGAATAACTCTAATGCACTTTTTATAGGGTGTTCATGTTGTACAGCAAGGCTTGCATATCTTGCCATTCGTTTTAATGTACCACCAATTGCATCGCAAGGTCCCTTTACCGTGGGATGTTGCGAAAAAATGCCATTCAGCATCAATATTGTATTTCTTTTTAAACTTACAAAGGCTTGCAAAGTTCTTCCTATTTTTATATTGGGATGCTGCCCCGTCAGACATAAACGTAGCTTTCTTTACTTTAATTTTTGTTTGCAAAAAGCTTATTAGTTTTGAAATAAACACCTGCACCGCAATCGTATCATGTTTCAACACTTCTGAGATAACAATGAAACTGATATTTTTAAGTATTCCAGATTCCGTGTAATAAATGACAAAAGGGTGAATAGTGGCTTGCTCATTACTCCAATAACTACTTTGAACAGCATCTTGAAAAACAAATGAATAATTTTCAGAAAAATCACAAATTATTATTACTTCGCCGTCTTTAAGACAACTTTTATAATCTCTCAAGAAACTAGACTGCTGAGATTTGACAAAATCGTGGGATACTAATTGTTCCAACTTTTCACAAAAATAAGCAGTATAAATTCATCATCTGGTTTACAGTGCACTAAACTGTATCTATGAGTTGATAATCCATTGCTCAAAAGATATTTCAACTAAACCACGTTATTTCTAATTCGTCTGTTGAAGCTTCTCAAAACCTGAGCTCAGACATCGTTCGACTTCAAGTAGTAGCATTTTTTCTTCTATATGACCCTCCGCATAATTTCATCATCTGTCCATTTTCACACTTGTCGCCCCTGCGACATCTATCTCGCTGTTACTTTCATCGCTTTAGCAAATTCGCTCCCTTCATTCTCTGAGCGGCCCGACCGATACAGCCATAAAACAATTATAAATATATTGATTGCAATATTAAAACAATAGTGCTATTTATCTTGTTCTTTTCAAATGAGTCTTCTTATCATCCTGATATCAAAAGAAAAGAGGACATTAGAGTAATGTGAACGTTATAATATGAAGATCTTGGAAAATTTATCATTTCTGGTGGAAATCTCGATTAACTTAAGAAAAGAGCGAATTTTCTGAGGTTTTTTCATTCTATTGAAATAAAATCCGAAAAATCTCGAAAACGGTTGCGTTCAGGTGATTTATCATTATAATCATTATTGTTTTTAATGATCTCCAAAATCATATTGTATAATTAATTTTCATTTATAATAATGAATAACCAAAATTTGAAATATGCACCAAAGTTCGCTCTTCGGAAAACTTTTTTATTATAAGAGCGTTCATCCTAGAGTTTTTTTCAAAACGTGTCTTTTTTTCTCAAATTTCCACAAACAAATTTGAAAAATATTAAAAATATGTTTTTTTTTATATTTGATTTTTAGTATTTATTTTCGATTTTTCTTTATGAAAAAAATTTTTTTTTCAGTGTACATTTTTTTACAAAGCCTTTTAGTTCTCTACAACTCTCCCATATAAAGTTTTTCTCTAAATGTAATGGTTTTTGAACTACGATTTTTCAAGTAAAATGTTGGAAAAAAACATACACCCATCTCAAAAGTTACTCTTTAATCCAAATAATCTTAATACCAGTGGATTTTTTTTTTTCAACATACCGAAGACGTGTACCAAGTTTCATCAAAATCGAAGATAGTTGAGTTTGGTGACCGACCGATTTGGCGTGGAATCAGTCCATGGAAAAAAAATCAACTAAATATTGCAAGTTTCACGAATTCCTAGACATTTGTGATGATTGTGCTTGCAGTGTATTTTTTTCGCACTCAGCTTTACCCCAAAATTTGCATTGACAGTTATGTTTGCATTTAGCGTGCATATGTATTTACATGACGTTTTATGATTATTGTTTGTTTACATGCAGCACACAAAATGACTCCAAAAAAGTTTTTCGAACCAAATTCCGAATCTGCGAATGAAAAACGCCGTCAGAAATATCCGGCATCGGAGTCAGGCACCAGTACGTACATGGAAAAGCAATTTATAATGGACACGGAAAGGGATCCGGAAGAGTATGACGAAGATTTGAATCCACTTCCGTTGGACATCAATTACGATGCTGATCTAACCACGGATGATGACACAGAAGACCCAAAAACTGCTTCCTCCGGCGGGTTTTCTCAACAAAACTACTGATTGGCAACTATAGCTGCTGGCTCTCGGTGTCTGTTCGTCATTTCAAAGGCCATTCTTCCGGAATAGAAGTGGAAAAATGGGGAAAGTGAAAAGAAGTGGGAAAGCACGTACCCATTTGCCAACCACGTAGTCTGGTATGTATTGCCTCGATTTCGAAATTGCCAGATCTGATCTTAGCTATCGTTTTAACATGTCCACCTCGTCTCCTCCCCGTAATACCGCTTCTATTGTATCGTTTCAGCTTAACGCAACGCAATATTTACGCCAGACCAACAGCAACAATATCGTATCGCCAATCTGCTGTTGAAAGCCAACATTAAGATTCCTACTTCCCATTCCTTCCCGAATCATTGTAATCCCTAACCTCGACCTAGTCACGAGTTTTTCGGCTTTCCAAAACTAACCTAGTAAGTAAGTTATTGTCGTTGTTAAAATGAAGAAAAACTCGGCTCCGTTATGCCTATGGCACTTGAGCTTCATAAATAAATGTAGGTAAAACAATCGTTATCTCAACCAGTCATCAAATTTCAGAACATTAGTCCTATTTTAAAATCTCCGGCATGAATTTGTTAACAAAATTTCATTCCAAAATAAAAAAACACTCTTCATACTCTTGAGAAGAAATCCACATCTGCTGGAATGTTCCGATGCTTGCCAGAATAGATCCGTCTATCCAAGCTCCTAACCGCCGTTCTACGGAACAGTTGGCCGAAATCATTTTCAACCGAGTGTTAGATGGTGCCCGGTGCTGCAGATCTCGATTCAAACGTTCTGGGAACCCAGGCAGCAGAGTATTTCCACCGGTAACAACGACCGTTCCATACAGGGATAGGCGCATGTCAGGCACATTCCAACACTGGTGGAAGCCAACTAACCTGCTCCCAGCATCGTATGGTCAGCCAGTTTAAAACGTTGATCCTGATGATACCCGTTGGGGAATTCTTAAGCTATGTACTGTTGCTAGACGAAATCAGCTTTTCTGGCAGTTGACGTGGTGTAAATCGAGCATTATTACGCTCTTTAATTACGTCCTTGGCAGCGATTCCATAGACCAGAGTCAGATCGATATTCTGACCCTCAAGGTATTGACGGCATTGCAGCGAAAGGTAATTAGCTCCCAACGGGGATTTCACAACGGCTTGACTAAGAACATATCCTTCCTACGGAAAATAAGAGAAGTAAATTTTTTCCCATTGAATGTGCATATTCATTTCATTTCATACTCACTGCTGGTGACATTGTTGTCCGATTTTGTTTCCAAATCCGAGTTCCGCGCTGGAAGGATAATTTGTAGTTGTTGATGTTGGATTTGGTTGGTTTTGGCTTGAGTGACGTGCCTCGCCAGTTGCTAAAGGATAATTTGACATTTCGCCAAGCAGTGTGCACGCTAACTCAAACTACGGTAAATGTAAATTTTGGGACAATGTTGAGTGTGATAAAAAAATCACTGTGACAAAAACATTCTCACACTACTCTTATAAGGTGCAAAAAGCGCAATAAATATACAAATGAATGTTTGTTTGTTAGTAACGCTAAAACTCGAGAACGGCTGAACCAATGTTGACGGTGTCTTTAGATGATTTGTTCCTTTTTGTCCAACAAAGGTTCAAAGATTTGAACTTGAAATTCAAAGATTATCAATAGTTCGATTGTCATACTTTTAGAAGCCAAAATTGAAAATATCTAAGTTCTCCAGTATGAGCATGAGCATGATTGACCGCTCACGGATGCAATTCCGTTATTGCCAGATCAGCTGTATTTGCACAAAGAACCAACAGATGATGTTTGGGACTAACATACATCTTCAATGTGTAAAAACTGGTGACCCATTATAAAGCAATACCGGCGCCGGCCGTGTCCGAATGCTGGTCAAGTAGGGAATGGGAGGAATCGTAGCTACATGATACTCGCTTTTTAGAAGCCGAGAAATCCTCTGCACTTCCACGAAAAATCACTGGGATGTTGGATGGTTGGGGAAAGGTTAGCAGCAGGATTCGTTTTAATTAACAATACGCTGAATACATACTTGCAGCACTTTCCGCCAAAAGCAATGGGCCGCTCCAATGTTACTGAAAGAGACAAGCATAACGAAAAACAAAACAAAACAAAATAGACAAAATAAAATAAAACAGGATATTAGATATTGTCTTCAAAATATGGTAGAAATAAATTATTTTTTGCTTTGCAAACCTGCTCTCCTCGATATCCTAAATGTCCAAGTCCTGCTGGACCGCAGCTGCTGCTGTCGGCACTCGTCCACATCAACCCGGCCGTCGCCCACGTGTCGGAAACCTTCCGACACAATGATAGCTGTGTCTAATACACTCTTCTTGCACTGATTAATTTACAAACTAATCCCTCCGCGAGAAAAAAAAGGACACTAACACAAACGAAAGAGAGGCCGCTTGAGCGTGTAATGCGGCAATATTGAAAACAGCCATACACGCTCAAAACGCCCCCTCCCTCTCTCACACGGAAAAGCCCCTCAGCCCTCCCAAAACGTGGATCCACTCAAAAATTGAGTAGATCCACTTGCCACGAAAATCGAGCAACTCTTCCGGGTGAAAAAAAGGGACAGCAATATGACAGAAAGAGAGGGCGTCTCGAGCGTGTACTTATCTTGACGTTTTGTATCCGGGAGTATAACAATGAGAATTAAATTTATATTCTAGCAAATCTGATCTGAAAATCTTATAAGAAAACACAGTTAAAAATGAACAAGCGTTACGAATGTACTCAGGAGCTTTGGAAATATTTCAAGTTAGAAATATTTTATGACACGGTTAGCATGGTGATGCTTCAATGGTATAGAGTATAACTTATTGATACATTGGTTTTCATTTGATAGAAACATTCTATAGGAACACAAACAAAATTAGAACAAGGTAATTAAAATGGTACTCATCTGCAACAAATTCAAAGCAATGATTTTTGCTTTAATAGGTAGAGAGAAAAGCTCACTCGGCCTTTCTTCCGTTCTCCTCCATCTGGCGTTACGATCAGCTATGCTTCACGGTACTCCATCATACGCCATTTTCACTTTAGTAAATTCAACATTTTTATCTTCATTTTTTCAAGTTATGCTCGAAATGAAACTAGTTATTTTCTCAATTTTTTAAATTTTCACGGTTACATCACTATTATAAACCACAGTTCAACACTTTTTAAGATCAATAACACTTAAAATTTTCTGAATAATTGGAGAGTAATTTCACTTCCTTCTTCTGCTGGGCAAGGTTGCCAAGCTCTCCAACCATCGAGCTCAAAGTAATGGGCGAACAAACTCCATAAGCAAAACAGATCTTCAATGTAAGCTATCTGCCACATTGACAGGTATTTCCATCCAAGCACGGTCCCTAAACGAATTTATTTTACCAAAAAGGTCCCTATCCGGAGTTTATGGGTTCCGAGGACTAATCGGAGAAACGACGGTAGCTTCAAGTATTCACTGGTACCCGGCTACAACATCAGTTCTCGTCTCGCGAACGGTTGAATTTTCTGAAGCTGTCACGATTATTCTACTCCTTGCGTGTGCGATTAGACAAAACTGAAAAAAGTGATTTTATAACTGATTGCTTTACTATGGTTTGGTATTTAGATGAACGCGGCTTAAGTGTTGAGGGGCGACTAAAATACTAGCGCATCGAGATGTCATTTTAGTTTAGTCACTCTGAAAATATCTAAGTTCTCCAGTATGACAACAAACTGTCACTTTCAGATTGACTACAACAATGAAGGACATTCATGTAATTAAAAAAAAAGCAATGTAAATACCGAATATCGATTCATTGTGTGAATCGATTTTAAAAATATTGCAAGTGATTAATTAATATTAGAAGGAACGAAGTCCGTTGGGTCAACTAATATCTCATATAAAATGATTTTGAGTCTTAAACAAGGGGTCAAACTTGCTGATCATTAGATTAGATCTCTTCATTTTTCATTACGAAAATAACGAACGACCGTTGCATCAGTCAGAAGATGCTTTACATATTTTCGATAGCTGTAGCGTCGCAACATTAATCACTCAGTGAACGCATGTCCCACATCATCCACCTTTAGTCGTTTTCATTCCCGAAAGTCTTGACAGCGACAATGATGATTTTCCAGCACCTGTATCGTCTGATTTCCGGAAAGTATAATCGAGGTGCTGACCAATATAGACTAGGGTGCAATTTTGGACGCTAGCGCCGTTAACAATGCCGCACTCACCTTTTCTTATGTCTTAGCATACGTCATTGAGAGGTTTGTGCCAAAAACTTTGCCAGAAAGACTCTCTTCATTCATGGCAGACGAGGAACTAAAAAAGCTTAAATCGTCCAAGTTCAAAGTAAACTGAAATCACTTCCGAAATCTTTTTGGAGATATGTTAATCAGCAGCGCAGGGAGCCTGCACTACTTCCATCCATGGTATTGAATGGCGAAATCGCTTTCATTCGTCAGGATATTTACCACTACTGAGTTGGGAGACGGGGTCTTCCAGATTCCAAGTAACGGCAAGTATGGTCAATAAACGGACACTTCCCGCTCTGATGGTATTTCCTTTCCCATTGCTACAAACCTTGAACGTCGGAATTCGGACCTTGTAATCTACTACCAGAATGTTGGCGGAATGAACGGCCTTATTGATGATTATCGGTTAGCGTTCATGGATCATTGCTACGACATTATAGTCTTAACCGAGACATGGCTGGATTCTAGGACTGTTTCTAGTTATGTTTTTAGAGATGGTTACGAAGTTTTCCGTTGCGATCGGAACATAAACAACAGTAGGAAATTGACCGGCGGTGGTGTTCTCGTTGCAGTTAGTGTCAGGTTGAAAGCAAGTGCAGTTGAAGACGATTCCTGGATCACCGTAGAACAAGTTTGGGTAGCAATTCAGCTTGGAGGCCGTAATCTATTCCTTTGTGCGGTGTACATTCCTCCATATCTAACTCGGGATTTAGACCTAATTGATGCGGATTGCCGATCTGTTTCTGCTATTTCGAATACGGTTGCCCTCCATGATGAAATGATTATTTTGGGAGACTTCAACCTAGCGGGCATTGCATGGACTCCAACTCACAGCGGCTTCCTCCGTCCCGACCATGAACGTTCCTCTTTCCACGCAGGGGCTATTCAAATTCTGGACAACTACAGTACCGCAACTCTAACCCAAGTTAATAACGTAGTGAATGAGAATAATCGCTCTCTAGATCTCTGCTTCGTGAGTGGCCAAGATATTGCTCCCGTCATCTCTACAGCTCCCGTGCCTCTAGTTAAGGATGTTTCTCACCATCCTTCTCTAATAGTTGCTGTCGAGGACGTTGTAGCTCGAGACTTCGTCGATACTCCTGCTACTGTGTCATATGACTTCCGTAGAGCCGACTATCGCAGTATTGGTGATGTTTTATCTAGTTTGAATTGGCAGAGCATTCTTGATTCGACCGACGTTAACATCGCTGCTCAAACTTTTTCCCACGTCTTGGCTTATGTCATTGACAGACACGTCCCAAAAAAGATTGTTCAGACTGACTCTCGGGCCCCTTGGATGACGACCGCTCTTCGCTCACTAAAACGGATTAAAAGGGCGGCTGGGGTTCAACCATAGACTAACTCTAAGACCAGTAGGTCCCATACAAAAACGATTTTTTTCTTGGCTCAGTCAGTACTAGAACATCGTCCCAAGCTCGGTCCCAAGCTCAATAATGCACCCCTTATAATGAACTCACATGAACACACTCTCAAATACTCTGTCAAAATAACACAGCAAATCAAAACAAAGGCGCAAATATGTATAACAAGGTGCTGGCTTCAAGGTGTAATTCGGACCAAGGGGTTCTACAACAGTGAACCAATTTCAAATCGCTAGTTACATATTGATTGTTGGTTCAACGGCGTCTCAAATCTCATCCGAAATCTTTTTGGAGCTATGTTAATCAACAACGTAAGGAAGTAGGCTTACCTTCATATAATGGCGAAACTGCTGGCACTCAACAGGAAATTTGCGATCTGTTCTCGGTAAAATTTGCTAGTGTTTATGAAGACAAGAGATTAACCAGTCATTCTGTTCACGCTGCCGCCGGCAATGTTCCCTTGGCAAATCAAACACTCAGCCTAGTTGATGTGGATTCAGAATCAATCTCGAACGCGGCATTACACCTTAAAACATCGCTTAAGCCCGGACCCGATGGGGTTCCGTCGGTTTTTCTGAAACAGAACATGGCTTGTATTCTGTATCCACTCCATCAGATATTCCAGATGTCCCTCTCTAGCGGTACATTTCCTTATTGCTGGAAAATGGTGGACATGTTTCCGGTATATAAAAAAGGAAGCAAGCGGGACGTGAACAACTACCGAGGAATCACATAGTTAAGCGCTGTATCGAAGCTTTTTGAACTGGTCGTTAAGAACTTACTTTTAACACATTGCAAGCAGTTGTTAAGGGACGACCAGCACGGATTTTCACCAGGGCGTTCCACAACTACAAACCTAGTGTGCCTTACGTCGTACATCACTGATGGTATGATCGCTCGATGCCAAACGGACGTGATCTACACAGATTTAACGGCAGCTTTCGACAAGTTGAATCATGATATCGCGATCGCTAAACTTGACAGACTAGAAGTTGGTGGTAATCTTTTAAGATGGTTTCGATCATATCTCACAGGGCGTCAATTGACAGTTGCCTTGGGTGACCTTTGTTCAAGGAGTTTCTGCGCCACGTCCGGGATACCACAGGGTAGCCATCTGGAACCGTTGATATTTCTCTTATACTTCAACGACGTACACTATGTTATCGGAGGGCCCCGCCTGTCGTTTGCTGATGACCTGAAAATCTTTTATTTTTTTTATTTTTACTTATTTATTGTTTTTGTTTTGACTCCAGTTAAGAGGTTATGTAATCGTTTCTTATTGTAATTTGTTTTTGTTTTTAACATCATTAGAACCTAAGCTTGGTCTGTTGATGTCTACTTCAAATAAACAAATAAACCACTTGTTTTCGATCAAGTTTGCCAGCATATTCACTGACGAAAATGAAACTGATGATCAGATAAGTGCGGCAACGAACAACGTTCCTCTGCATGGACTCACATTGGGTGCTATCGCTATCAGTATTGAGATGATCTCCACAGCCACCTTGCAGCTTAAGTCATCTTTCAATCCTGCCCCACATGGAGTTCCTTCAGTATTTCTACAGAAACTCATTTCCAGTCTGCTGGCCCCCTTGCATTGTCTGTTCCGGATTTCCACATCTAGTGGCATACTTTCCTCCTGATGGAAGATTGGGACTTTTCTAGGCATGTTGGTGCTTACTCAATGTATAAGATATGTCATCAAGATCACCTGATTAGTGGCCAATCTCACCCGATCTCTTGAAAAAAATTTAAGTCTTTAAAAGATTTTAAATTTACCAGATTGACCGACCCCATGGTTTTAACACAGTACTTATGGCAACATAAGAATTTCTCTTTAATACTCTATCGGATCACAGCAAAACAAAAAACAGGCCCAAACCTTAAATCAGCCCTGATAGAAAACATTTCGGTAATATTCATGCACCCCTTGTTCTGTTTACGTGATAGAGCTTTTATATCATTCATTCATACTTTGCTTATGCGTTTTGTTCAAAAGTCAAACAGCACTGTTTCACCATTATTTTACGCACGTTTGTTTACATCTTCTCGGACAATGACCAAACAGAAGCTTATTTCCCAAATTGAGCACAAACTTCTTGAATCAAACAAAGTGATAAGCCCCTACCACTGGTTAATTGATGCGTACGTTTTAGTAAGTATTTGTACAAAAAATATTTCATTTATCAATTTTAAACATGCTATTGAACCCAGGACTTCTACGTGGACAACCACTGGAATCGTCTTCCGCCGTGTTGGAGGTCATGCTTCGACGAATTGGACGTTGACAAACTGAAGAATTTGCTGAACACAGATGAGAACCATAACCCCTCAGAAGAGATCGTTTGGCCGTTGTCCATTTTAGCGCTACGGGTCCTTTTCCGGAAAAATTGCCTGCCACGAAACCTTCCGGATGATGTACAAAATGTGGGAGTTCATCTCGAGGACGAACCTTGCCGATATTACGCGCAACGTAACTTGTTCAATAAATCGGTCAAACTGAAAAAGCGACATGAAATCGAGAAGTTTGGTGAGCAATGTTGGGTAACGGGACGAAGGAATCAGGTCGAGTACTTGGTGGACATCGGTTCCGGACAGGGCAATCTAGCTCGCACTCTGTGCTACGGATTTGGATTCAAAGTATGCTGCATTGAGCAGGATGATACGTTGGTTAGGACAGCTAGGTTAAAGGATGAAGAGCTGTCTTCCCGATTGAAACGACAGTCGAAAATCGAATCCCTGCATGACCCTGTTCACCTGAGCAAGAAGGTGAATTTGGAGGAGATCGATCCGAGGCAATTCGTTCAAATGATACGGGATGCTTTCGATGTGGAGAAGGATGGCGCTTTCCATTTTGGGCTCGTAGGATTGCATCCTTGTGGAGATCTTGCTGTTTTCTTGATGAGACTGTTGCTAACTTGTCCGGAAGCGAGGTTTATAAAACTGGTTTGCTGTTGCTACATGAAGCTGACGACCGACAAGGATAGGACTGCCAATTATGGATTCCCAGTAAGTGCAATGAGCAAACGGCTTGGCCTGCAATTGAGCTACGAAGCAAGGGAAATCGCTTGCCATGCCATCGAGCAGTACTACAGAAAATTGGAAAGCGATTTCCAAGAGTTGAAAGTACATGCCTATCGGGCGGCAGCGGAGAAAATTATTGTCAATCTAGATCCGGCCCGGAAACATTCGGGACTGAGGAGCACCAAGGTTGGCCAGCTAAGCTTCCGGCAGTACTGTGATAAGGCAACCAGCGGAACTGGGATTGAGTTGCCCCCGAGCGCGATGGAATCGCCGGACACGGCGAACGATCTGAACCACTGGGAAAGGGTGGTGAAGTTCTACACTTTGAGACTGATGTTCGCTCCGTTGGTCGAGTCGGTTGTGCTGTACGATCGGTGGCTTTATCTGCTGGAACAAGGTATGGGGAATGGGGAATGCGTTTTTTGTGATGAAACAAATTTATTTATTGTATTGTACTTCATTTTTCAGGAATCAACAGCGAGATAGATGTCATTTTTGATCCCATATGTTCGCCACGGAATCATGCTTTGACAGGGGAAAAATAGCATAAGATGTACTATTCGGCAAACAAAAGGAATTGTGTTTTGTTGACGTTGACGTAAATTTTATATTGAATTCCGAACATCCCGGGAGGGTCACTGTCTATATTCGTGTTCAGTTTTTCCTTTTTTCGAGAACAAATACATTCGCTCTTTTTACGCGGTCTAGTTTTTGCCCCACCGAAAGGTCCAGAATGGATCTAGTAGGGCTTGGTCTTAAGTTTATCTTTCAGGATCCGACGGAGATTTGAAAACGATACGTTGCGATTCTCTGCCAATTTAGCGGCTCTGAGCTTGTATTTATGGTTTAGTTGATAGATAGAGTTGATTGCTTCTTGAATATGATTGGTAATTTCGATTTTTAAGATCCTTTCCTCCGTGTGGTGTCGACTGGGGTACGAGTAACCAAAAGAAAGATCGCTCAACATATCGACCTATACTTCCAAATTCCGAGCCAGACCATTTATCCAACATGATGCCTTCGTGTAGCTCATCAACCGCTTCTAGTAAAAATCTCGAAATCGCAGTTAACAAGTTGTCGAATTTTGTAATCACGAAATTCTGGAATTTCAGAATTTTGGAGTCACGCAATCTCGAAATTTATCAATTTCGGAATCTCGGACCCACGAAGCCTTGAAATCTTGATATTTCAGTGTATCTCGGAATCACGGAGTCTTGCAATCTCGGAATCGCAGAGTCTACCAATCTTTTTAGTCACGCAAATACCTTTTGGGTATTTTCGTAACCTGTCCGGAGGTGCGATTCGAACTCATAATTTTGGCTTGAGCTGTATGGATGCTAACCACTACGTCGGAGTCGCCTCCGCCTAACAACTTTCGACGCTCGTAATCACAAAATTCTGGAATCTCGTAATCACGAAGTCTTGGAAATCCTGGAATTTCAGAATTTTGGAATCTCGGAGTCTCAGAACATCGGAACCACTAAGCTTTGGTATCTTGAAATCTCGGAATCTGCAAGTTTCGTAATCACGGAATCTTGGAATCGCAGAGTCTAAAAACCTTCGGATCTCGTAATCACAACATTTAGGAAATCTTGGAATAAAAGAATCTTGGAATCACGAAGCCTTGGAATCTCGGAATCACAGAGTCTAACAATCTTAGAATCTCCTAATCACGAAATTTTGGAATCTCGGAAAAACGGAGCCTTGGAATCTTGGAATCTTCAAGTTTTGAAATCACAGAGTCGTGGAATCTTAAAATCTCGGATTTCCGAAGTCTTGGAATCTTGGAATCACGAAGTCTTGGAATCTCTAAATCTAGCAATCTCGGAATCGCAGTCTAAAAACCTTCGATTCTCGTTATCACGAAATTCTGGAATCTTGAAGTCGATTTCGAAATTTCAGTATCTCGGAATTGCAGATTCTCGTTATCACGAAATTCTGGAATCTCGGAACCTAAAAATGTCAGTACATCGGAATCGCATATTCTCGTAATCACGAAATTCTGCCATCTTTGAACCCTGGAATCTGAGAATTTTGGAATCTCGGAGTCTCTAAAACTCATAACTACGGAACCTTGGCATCTTAAAATCTCCAAATCTTCAAGTTTCGGAATCACGCAATGTCGGAATCTCGGAATCATGGAGTCGTGGAATCTTGAAATCTCGGACTCTCCATGTTTCAGTATCTCAGAATCACGGAATTTCGAAATCTCGGAATCGCAGTCTAAAAATCTTCAAATCTTGTAATCACAAAATTCTGGAATCACATAATCACGAAATCTTGGGAATCCTGGACTATCAGAAATTCGGAATCTCGGAATATCTGAATCACGGAGGCTTGGAAACTTGAAATCTCGGAATCTCCTTTTTTCGGAATCAAGTAATCTCGGAATTGCAGAAAAAAAAACCTCCGAAACTCGTAATCACAAAATTCAGAATTTTCGTAATCACGAAATCTTGGAACCATGAATCTCGGAATTTTGGAATCCTGAAATCTTGGAGTCTCCAAGTTTCGGATTCACAGAATTTTGGAATCGTAGTCTAAAAACCTCTGAATCTCGTAATTAAAAAAAAAATCTGGAATCTCATAATCACGTAATTTTGGAAATCTTCGAATCCTGGAATCTCGGAATCACGGAGTTTTGGAATCTCGGAATCGCAAAGTCTAAAAATCTTTGAATCTCGTAACCACGCAATTCTGGAATCTTGGAATCCTGGAATCTTAGAGTTTTGGAATCTCGGAAACTTGGAACCACGGAATCGCGAAGCCTTGGAATCTTGAAATCTGGGAATCTCGATATTTCAGTTTCTCAGAATCTCGGAATCGCAGAGTCTAAATACCTCCAAATCTCGTAATTACAAAATTCTGTGATCTCGTAATCACGAAATCTTTAAAATGTTGGAATTCTGGAATCTCAGACTATCGGAACCACGGAGCCTTTGAATCTTGAACTCTCGGAGTCTCCAAGTTTCGGAATCACGGATTCTCGGAATCACAGAGTCTAAAAACCTCCGAATCTCGTAATCACAAAATTCCGTAATCTCGTAAGCACGAAACTTTGGAAATCTTCGAATCCTGGAATCTCGAAATCACGGAGTCTTGGAATCTCGGAATCGCATAGTCTGAAAATCTTCGGATCTCGTAATCACGAAATTCTGGAATCTTGAAATCTCAGAATTTTGGAAACTCGGAAACTCGCAGCAACGGAGCCTTGGAATCTTGAAACTTCGGAATCACGGAATGTCGGAGTCTCGAAATCACGGAGTTGTGGAATCTTGAAATCTCAAAATTTCAATATTGCAGTATCTCAGAATCACGGAATCTCGAAATCTCCGAATCCCAGAGTCTAAGAATCTTCGAATCTCCTAATCACCAAATTTTGGAATCTCGGAACCACGGTGTCTTGGAATGTTGGAAGCTCTAGGTTTCGGAATAACGTAGTCATGGAATCTTGAAATCTCGGAATCCCGAAACTTCAGTATCTCGCAATCTGCAATCTTGGAATCCTGGAATCTCAGAATTTTGGAATCTCGGAGTCTCGAAACCACGGAGCCTTGGAATCTTGAAATCTCGGAATCTCCAAGTTTCGGAATCGCGGAATTTCGGAATCACGGAGTCGTGAAATTTTGAAATCTCGAAATCTCAGAATTGCAGAGTCCAAAAATCTTCGAATCTCCTAATCACGAAATTTTGGAATCTTGGAATCCTGGAATCTCGATATTTTGGGGACCATGGAGCCTTGGAGTTTTGGAATCTCCAAATTTCGGAATCACGGAGCCGTGGTATCTTGAAATTTTAGTATCTCGGAATCACGGAGTGTTGGAATCTCTTAATCTCGAAATCGCAGTCTAAAAACCTTCGAATCTCGTTATCACGAAATTTTGGAATCTTGGAATCTCGAAATTTCAGTATATCGGAATCGTAAATTCTCGCAATCACGAAATTTCAGTCAGTGTCTTGCCCAACAAACAAACGAAAGCAGTAAATAAGCTTACATGCTTTATTAAAGCTGAATTACGACTATCGCGGCTGAATAAAAAATCTAACTGAAATATAAGCTGAATAACCATGTCCTCAATTGAAATATTAACATTAATTCAAGTGTTTCATTTTGTTTGAATAACATGCTTAGTAAAAGCTATTTTAGTATTTATATATAACTAAATTTACACAGTTCAACAAAGAGCTGAATAACAGTTTATAAATCTGTTTAAACATCGTTTATATAGCCTAGCTTATAAAACCTGATATTGAATTGAATAACAGCTGTAATGTACATCACTATTCAACTGATCCACTTATAAGCTGAAGTAAAATAATACAAAAGCTTTACACAGGTGTCTCAATTGACTTTTATTCAATCACTGAACAATTAGTTGAATTACAGTTTATGCCTCTAATGCAATGCCTTTTAACTAGCTTTCTGCCAATTAAACCTTATATTTAGTTGAATAGTAGCTGTGGTTTAAACCAATAGTCAGCTAAATAAACTACAATTAAAATAAAGGTTGTTTGAATGCCGTAGTAAAGCCTCCGAAGTACTCGTAATTTTGGTTCAATATTTCTTCTTCAACTTCAAGTTATGCTGTAGATATTCATTGAATTCAGTTAATCTTAAATTTTCGTTCCTCAGTTGTTCATTTCTGATGCCGGTGAAAATTGACATGTTTTCAAGAGTTGAAACTATAATCAACTGCTTGGAACAAATAGCATTTTACATTGCCCATCAAAATAGAAAACAGCGCAGTGTTAATAAATAACACCAGAAAACATTGTCATATCTTTTAATCGCATCTTGTTCAACGTCCCCTTGTCAGTAAAGCACGTAGTAAAACCGAACATCCAATACCAAAGCTTGTGTACAGCTTGTTTACTCAGACGTTTATAACAACATTTCGAAGCTTTAATTGAGCACTGATGTTGCTTATTTACAGGCAACGCTATAAATAGAATGTCAATGTAGCTCAATTAAAGCATCACATTGCTACTATTCAATATATAACATTGTGCTTATATAGACGATTCGTTTATACTTCATTCAATTATAGGATAGCGAAGTTGGTAGGTCACGTAGTTGACGATAGAAAGGTTGATGGTTCAAATCTCGATTAATAAATGCTACATAATGTTTCTGTTAAATCTTAATTAATAAATGTTACATAATGTTTCTGTGAATTTACATGTATAATAATATCAATTTAAATATGCATAGTATAAAATGTCTATATCGTATGGAAAATCACTACAAAAATACCAAAATCTTTTTGGGAATTTAGATAAGTTGAACAAAAGTTCTATAAAAGACACCACAGCTTTTAAATATGCCTAATGATGTTGAAGAAAAATTTCATCATTACTATTAATTAACAAGGAGAGCTTCACCATAGCTCAACAAAGGTCACTTTGACTCTCGGAATCAGCCTCAAGTTGTGCAGCACTTCAAACAGCAGTTATTCAATTATCAGCTGAACTCCATTGCTGCAAACTCACTTTCTAAGCATAGGCAGTTGCCTGTGTTCAAAATCGCTCGGCGACAGCTTAATAATCCTCCAAATTTGTAGTGAATAATGCCTGAGCAAAAGCTGTGTTTGAAAATAGTTCAGAGGTTGTTCAACACGCTGCTGAATTAAATTGCCATAATGATGTTTATTTAATGAGTGATTGTTTGTTGGGTGGAATCTGGAACCTCTAAGTTTCGGAATCACGGAGTCATGGAATCTGAAAATGTTGGAATCCCGAAATTTCAGTATCTCGGTATCTGCAATCTTGAAATACTGGAATCTTAGAATTTTGGAATCTCGGAGTCTCGGAACCACGGAGCCTTGGAATCTTGAAATCTCGGAATGTCTAAGTTTCGGAATCACGGAGTCGTGAATTTTTAAATCTCGTAATCTCGGAATCGCAGAGTCTAAAAATCTTCGAATCTCCTAATCACGAAATTCTGGAATCTTGGAATCTTGAAATTTTGGGGACGGAGCCTTGGAGTTTTGGAATCTCCAAATTCCGGAATCACGGAGTCGTGGAATCTTGAAATCTCAAAATTTTAGTATCTCGGAATCACGGAGTCTTGGAATCTCTAAATCTAGCAATCGCAGTCTAAAAACCTTCGAATCTCGTTATCACGAAATTTTGGAATCTCGAAATTTCAGTATATAGGAATCGCAGATTATCGCAATCACGAAATGTTGAAATCTTGGAATCCTAAAAACTCGGAATTTTGAAATCTCGGAATCTCGAGATCTTGGATTCTCGGAATTTTGGATTCTCGCATTCTTGGAATCTTAGCATCTCACAATATCAGAATATTTGAATATTTTAAGCTCTGAATTTCGAAATCTCTAGTTCTGAATTTGACTTGAAATTAAAATTAATATTTGTGTTTTAATTTGAATTGGTATTGCAATTGGATTTGAATAGGACTGGAATTGGATTGGAATTGGATTGAAATTGAATTGGAATTGGATTGGAATTCGATTATACTTAGAATCGGAATCGAAATTTAAATTTGATTAGAATTAAGATTGTAACTGGAATTGGCATTCGGATTAGAGATCAATTTTTAATCTTAAAAATTGAAATTTGAAAAATCTCAAATATGATTAGTATTCTAGAGAGTTTGAGCAATTTAGTGGAATACCTGTAACTAGAAATTAGAAGAAAAATTAGTATTTTCCATTTCATTCCAACTACCTTTGCTTATCTTGACAGATACGTGTATTTCGTGTACAATGTGCAAACTTCTTCAGTGTCTCGTACTAATAACTCGATTGTTGTTCGTTATAGTTAACGACTCAGAACGGTTTCGATAGACGATGAGAATGGATTACTGTATCTCATCAATTTATTAACTAAAAACTAATAGCTTACCTGATCCTTTAAAATATTGTGTGATCGGTTTTCTAACATTTTCACGTCAATATACGACCCGCAATAAAATGGCTGCTTCGCACATCGCTTTCAGCGCTAAAAACAAAACATCCGGATCCCACGCTAAATTTGGTTCCATTTGCTTTATTAGTTCTCGAGTTATGCAGAAATTCCAGGTTAATTTGTATGAGAGCCTCCCTTTTAGAGATGGGAGGGGTCTCCAACCACTATAGAGACATTTTTCGCCTCCAGAAAACCCCACATGCCAAGTTTGGTTCCATTTGCTTGATTAGCTCTTGAGTTATGTAGAAACTTCTGCTTCATTTGTATGAGAACCTCCCCTTCAAAAGAGGGGAAAGGGGAGGGGTTTCAAACCATCAAACCATACACGCAAAAAAAAGCCGCAGTAGAAACTACCATTTCGAGGGTTAAATTAAGCGCAATCACCAACAATTTTCAGCTGACTATAAATGCGTTTGATTTTACCGTGCCTGCGATTAGATCAACCATGGTGCGGTTGATATCAATATGAGGTCTGTCAAATATACCACAAACGTTGAAGGTTTTACCATAAACGTAGTAAATTTGACTGAAATTTCATGGTAGTTTTAAAGATAGGCGTAGTCGGGTAAAATGGTAGTTTTTACTGCAAGATTTCTTTCTGTGTAAGAACCTTACCCGGTCCCGAGAACTCCTCCATACAAAATTTCATGCCACATGTTCTCGAGTTATGCAGAAACTTGTGTTTCATTTGTACGGAAACCTCTCCCCCACTCTCCTACCGGAGAGAGGAGGGGTCTCAAACCACCGTATTAACATTGATTGCTTCCAAAATCTCCACATGCTAAATATGGTTCCATTTGCCTTATTAGTTCTCGAGTTATGCAGAAATTTCAGTTTAATTTGTATGAGAGCCACCCCTTCTAGAGAGGGGAGGGGTATCGAACGACAATAAAAACAATTCTTGCCTCCAGGAAACTCCACATGTACAATTTGGTTCCATTTGCTTGATTAGTCCTTGAGTTATGCAGAAACTTCTGTTTCATTTGTATGGGAGCCTCCCCGTCAAGAGAAGGGAGGTGTCTCAAACTATCATAGAAATATTTCTTGGTTTGAAAAACTCGTAATTGCTATATTTGGTTTCCTTTGCTTGAATATTTCTCGAGTTATGCAGAAATTGGTGTTGCATTAGTATATGGAAGCCTCCCTCTCCAGAAAGGCTCAGTACTTTTCGATTCTGTAAGATTCACACAGACAGACAGACAGACAGACAGACAGACAGACAGACAGAAGTAATGTACCTGTTCATTTACCGGACCCTGTAAGACATTGTATACGTCTCCGGTTCAACGACCACCGGCATTTTGGTTAAGGAATTTCGGAAATCAATAAACTAAATAGGTTTCGCTATCCTCAACGAAATTTTAGAGGTTATTTTTAATTAGCTTTAATCTTAAAACGTAAGATTATAAACCCAGTAAACTGGCTACATAGATGCTCGTTCGTTATTGAAAAATGAACTTTAAGTACCCTATCGATCATCACAGATGCGGTTTCGTTAGTTGCTCATCGACGGAATGTGCTCATTTTGTTGTCTCTGTTGCATTAGTTGTACTAAAATCGTTAGCTCTCACTTAATGCGCCTCCCCCCGTTCTTCATCATCGCGACCCATCCGGTGCAGTGCAATGTTTTCGCTGGCGGTGGAGAATCGTGATCGCCGACCGCCTCCACCGCCCGATTTGTAGCACATCGTTCGTGATACGCAAATGATTAGGCAACTGGTCCCCAGCAGACTGGCCACGACTGACACTATCGTCAAGCTGCCGGTATAGAGCGCATCGGCCACCATCGGCGGAGACGGTGGAAATCGATAGTTCTCCAACGATTTTTCGACTTTCGGTGGTAGCTGGCCTTTCCGTTTGAATTTATGCACTTTTGTGGGTAGTAACTCGGCTACGTAAATTTGACCGCCATCCGCACTGACGGCCAGTTCATGAGGGTTACTGAAGGCGTGTTGTGAATTTGTGTCGGGGTAGAATCGACCCACTATTTCGCTGTTGTTCATCGACATGATCAACCCATTGATCGGTTCCGCAGTCGTGAACTGGGGCCCGTTGATCATGAAGAACAGACCGCCATCCAGGGGGAGGTACTTGATGCTGAACAGCCTACTGCCGATCTGGGTGTTACTGTACATCGAGTGGAATGTTCCGTTTTGCGCGTGGAAGCATTGGATTCTGCCTTGTTCGCGATCTGCCACGCAAATGAGTTCCCTTTCTTCCAGATAGGTCAGTGCATGGGGTATAGCGAAGAAATTTTCCGGCACTGGACCCGGTGGGAGGTTGAATGTTCGAGTTAATACAAACGAGTTCTTTCCCCAACTGAGAATTAGCTGACCATCGGAGGAGAATTTCATAATTCTTCCATTACAATAGCCATCGGCTACGAAGAAGTCCCCATTGTCAAGTACTGCCACCGAGGTAGGTTTGCAGAAACTGGCCGGACCGGTTCCAGGCTCGAAGCGCTTGCCAAGTGTCATAACCGGTTTGCTACTAGAAACAGACAAATCGAATTTGAAAACCTGATGCAGGGCGACATCCGTCAGCCAGTAGTTGTTCCTCTTATCGATCGTGAGGCCATGGGGCATGTAGAAGCTAAAACCAAACACGCGTAAGCTATCTAGTATGACATTCTCTTTTCTACCTCATCATCGATACTCACAAATTAGCACCCCATTCGTTCTGTAACTCCCCACTTTCACTGTCGAAGCTCAGAAGTGTGGGCTCGCCGATAGGCCCGGCTTCAACGAACGTGTATCGATTTTTCTGATCAAACGAGGAGATGTTCCACACGTGCGACCCGCGATGGAAGATGGCAACGTTTCCTCGAGTGTCGAAGGCCACCGCCGAGACGGATCCAAGCTTCCTACTTAGCTTCGGCCAATCTTCCACGTATTGGTATTCTAAAAACGAGAATAAACTAATAAGTACCTACACCCAAACCCTTTCAGGAAAACAATCAAACGCAGCCAATTACCGTATCCACTGTTCCGCAGGTTAGTTCCGCTAACGTTCGGCACCTCAGCCAGTACCTACAAAGAGAGGTGTTATTCAATTGCCATTACTGTCTAGTGCGTGATTAATGGTTTCCTCTCTTCTAACTAACCTGTGGCTGCTGCTGCTCCAGTGGCTGGCTATTAGCAACCCATACAGTCGTTAATATTTGAACCAGAATGTAAATCATCTTCGGAAACAGATGCTGCTTTCTCTGCCATTGTGTAAACATTGCAACACTTGCATATTTTTTTCGCCACGTAAAATCCCCCAACGAGGCAGACGATGATACCCTTCTGCTCTAAGATTGTCGATTCACTGTCCCGTATGGATATATCGATTTTATCAGTTAGATAGAGTTAAGGAATTAGATCAGAACGGAAAAGTGTTGACTGGCGGTGATGGATTGAAGAAAGCACCGTTATCACACCACAACACAACACACTCGCAGCTCTGACTCAGGTACCTTTGCAGTGTTCGGGTAAAGTCGAACTGCGCGATCCGACAACTTTGAGCGCACTGACTGACTGACTGACTGAACCTAACCCAAAGTCCTAATGGCACATTCGTCTGCGATGATGGTTTGGCCAGCTGAGTGGGTGTGCGAGATGTGTCGGACTTGAATACACTCGAACACGCTGTGAATAGTAACAGCTCGATTTTTTGAACAACCAGTTTCCTACTGTTAAGATATATTTCTCAGTTGATGGACAAAATTACTGCGATTTACTTTCCGAAGTTTATTTGTACAAGTAGTTGTTTAGTTTGAGATTCTCTGTTTAAGAGCCCATCGAACATCTATGTTTTTACTATTTCTACAAAGAAGGGTCTTGCGATCGGTTGATAATCCTACTTTCAATTCGAGGGTCGCAGGGCCAACTTTTGTAAATCACCCGTCTGTGTTTAAGGACGTCATCGAAAGGTAATTACCAACAACAATATATCAAAATAAAAGCAGGAGATTATTATCATGATAGTCATTCATTTTCATTTTATTTGTGTAACAACATTGCAATACAGTAACAATCTCGTAGGTGAATGCTTTTCAACCTTGCCGTTTACGCGAGAGCTTATCTCATGCTATAGACCTGCATGGGAGACCAAGCATTTGACCAGTAGTGAAAGAATCACACATTCCGCTCAATCATTTTGCTGTAGGACGTTTATATTAAGGTACAAACCTCATGTGTGCTACTGGCGGGATATGCCGCAATTTACGATTTGACTTCTTATTTTCAATCTAATGCCTGGAACAGACATACAACGTACAGCGTTGTACTCCTTTAGTCTAGTACGTGTTTTTTGGTACTGGATTAAAGTATTTGACAGTTCGTACAACTGTCAGCGTTGTATGTCTGTCCCAGGCATAAGGGAAACGACTAAAAGTACACTTTTCATTTTTTTTTTAACTCTTTATTTATTCCAAATTTTACATTATTTTACATTCATATATTATCCTAGGTGATCCTGCTAAGTAATTTACACTTCAACCTTATATGCTATCATTAATATCTAATTGTGTTAATATTATTTTTACTTTGTCTATTCAGAATTTTGAACAGGGTTTATTTTGCCTGCGTGTCAGAATTACAGTTGATTTCTTAAAACTAGTTCTTATCTATAGAGAGAATTGATCACTGCAATTGAAGATTGTAAGGATTTTTGTCTAAAATTATGAATTATTTTGTTGGACATTTCTTCTAGAGTCTTAACGTTTGAAATTCTATGTAATTCAATAGTACTGAACCAGGGTGGCAGCTTCAAAATCATTTTCAGAACTTTGTTCTGAATCCTTTGAAGTGCTTTTTTCCTTGTTGCGCAACAACTAGACCATATTGGCACAGCGTAAAGCATGGCCGGTCTAAAAATTTGTTTGAATATTAGAAGTTTGTTCTTTAAACAAAGTTTGGATCTTCTGTTTATAAGAGGATACAAACATCTTATGAACTGATTACATTTGGCTTGAATGCCCTCAATGTGATCATTATAAGTTAATTTTTGATCAAGTATCAGTACAAGATATTTTACTTGACTTGACCAAGAAATTGGAACTCCGTTCATAGTGACCATATGACTAATACTTGGTTTCAAAAATGCAGCTCTAGGCTTGTGTGGGAATATTATAAGTTGAGTTTTGGAAGCATTAGGAGAAATCTTCCATTTTTGAAAATAATCTGTAAAAATATCCAAGCTTTTTTGTAGCCTCCTGGATATAACACGAAGACGCTCCTTTAGCGGAACACGAAGGAAAAATCCTTTAGCGGAAATGCCTGTGTCATCAGCAAAGCAAGATTTTTGACACCCCTGAGGTAAATCAGGGAGATCTGAAGTGAAAATGTTATATAGTATTGGCCCAAGTATGCTACCTTGAGGAACACCAGCTCTAATGGGCAATTGAACAGATTTAGAATTCTGATAATTTACTTGCAAAGTTCTATCAGTTAAGTAGTTTTGAACTAATTTCATGATATAAAGAGGAAAAAAAAAACTTTTTCAGTTTCGCAATCAAACCTTCATGCCAAACACTGTCGAATGCTTTTTCTATGTCTAGAAGAGCAACTCCAGTGGAGCAGCCTTCAGCTTTGTTTGAACGAATTAAATTTGTTACTCTCAAAAGTTGATGCGTAGTTGAATGCCCATGGCGAAAACCAAACTGTTCATCAGCAAAAATTGAGTTTGAATTGATATGAAGCATCATTCTATTCAAAATTATTTTTTCAAAAAGCTTACTTATTGAAGAAAGCAAACTGATCGGTCGGTAGTTAGAAGCTTCAGCCGGATTTTTGTCTGGCTTCAAAATTGGTACGACTTTTGCATTTTTCCATTTATCTGGAAAGTATGCTAGATGAAAACATCTGTTAAATAGTTTTACCAAGAAAGACAAAGTACTCTCAGGGAGTTTTTTGATGAGGATATAGAAAATTCCATTATCACCTGGTGCTTTCATATTTTGAAATTTTTTAGTTTTAGTTCTTACTTCATCCAAATCGGTTCCCCAAGAATCATCAAACCATTGATTTGATTTGAAGGCGAATCAGTAGGTTGCCCTCTACATTTTCTTTTATTTGCCATAGTGGCAGAATAATTTGCTCCAAATCGTCGTCCAAGCAGATAACTATAAGAATCCGATGGACCGAAGAGGAATTTTCCAATGCGATATCCAAGCCGGGTTACCCGAAGAAGCCTAACAAGGATCGAAAGAATAAGAGGAAATCAAAAACTGTTGGGTGGTATTGCTGAAAAGTGCTGTTTAAAATTGTTGTAGCGTTGGGTAGCAACAGCACTTCCTTCAGCAAATAGAAATAGAACCGCACGGCATGAGAGCACTAGTACACTTTTCATAATTGTTCCAACTTACCTATGTTGTTATTTATTTATTTATGATATTAAACGAATAACCAAAATACCTGGTTTACTCATTGAATGATATTTTTGTCATAAGTGTACAGGCTGCAGCCAGTTCAAGATTCCATTGTCTCGTTGTCTGCATCTGAAACAATAATCCACTACTTACACGCCAGAAGAATCTTACAACTGGCGGTTAAAAAGGCACTGCTAGCTAACACGTCCTGACTCCTCCCTTAGCTCAGTCAGTAAAGGCGCAGCTACTAAGCAACACCATGCTGGAGGTGGCTGGGTTCGATTCTCGGTCTGGTCTAGGAATTTTTCGTTAAGGAAAATTTCTCGACTCCCTGGGCATAGCGTATGATTGTACTTGCCACACAATCATACTAATGCAAAAATGGTACCTGGCATCTAAAGCTCTTAATTAATTACTGTGGAAGTGCATCTAGAACACTAAGTTGAGAGCAAGCAATAAGCTTATTGTGAAAGCAATAAGCTTGAAATGCTAAAGAAGAAGAAGAAGCTAACACGTTTGAGTAGGAATGGGGATGCATGTTAGTAAATGAAGTTGTGTTGACTTACCTAGTTAATGTCTAAATTTGTAAATCCAGCGAAGTCTGATGGGACTAAATCCTTTCCCAGTTGAAATCACTACTTGTTTCGAATTCAGACTCAACCATCCTTTTTTGTGCTACATCTTGCCATACTTCGATAGGGATATTGCTTCTAAGGATATTATATGCCCTCGACTTCATTCCGCAATCTTCCTTTACGATCTTCCGTGCCGTAAAGTCCTTCTCTCATTGAACGCTCTGGATTTGCTCGAATCTTCCTTTTGATGGCAGCGATAACCCTAGGAATCCACATTTGAGAATAGTTATACATTTCACGGTCTACCGGGCCACTCCCACGGTGATTGAAATGTTTTTTTGCGATGTTTGCGCGTGGGACAAATCACGAATACGCCGCCACTTCGTCATGACGGTACAACTGTCAAATTTTGAAAATCGGGTTCTTTTAATCGCAGCCTACTATGATATGAATTATAGCTTACGACGTTTATACCTGGGGGTGCGACACATCTAAATCCACATTCAAGATGATCGAAAAATCCCACGCTAGCGAATCATCTTTAAAAAATCTTGTTGCTGCTTGTGAATCTGAATCCATCAACTAGCATCGTGCTGCATCTTTTTGCAGTAAATATTTAAAATCTTCATCAAAATCTTTAAAATCTTCTTTCTATCTACTAAGCGTGCGCCAAGGGTGAGTCGCTCAGCACAATATCTCTTGTTCCCATTCTTTTCAGTGTGTCTCTAAGCGTTACGATGATCCCTGATGTTCTGATCATGGTGCCGGTAGGTGCCCATGTGTGCCACGGTAATTTGAAAGTTTAATCCTGTTGTTTTGGCAACGCCTGGCAACCAGTCGATTGTTTTGTTTTGCTTTGCAAAATTTTTGCTGGCGATTTTGGTCTCGATCTTTTGTTGTCGCATTTTTGATACTTTTGTGTGAGACAGCTTGACAGTATGGATAGAGAATGGAGCTCAGGAAGCTAATCACTGAAAATAAATAAAATTCCTACAAACTGTTGTGTACTTATGATTGATTGGTCCCCTTTCTTAGCAATCACCGTACGCCTACAAAAACAATGAACGAGACGCAAATCCACCCTTTAATTGCAGATTCACCCGGTGATAACAAAATTGATCGAACCGAATTTCCCGGTTGGATTCGCTGACTATCTCAAAGCTTCAAAAAATATTTTCAACATTTTCACTGTAGCATAAGAAATTCTATCAAAATTTCACATTAATTTGGAGATTGTAGATCTAAGAAGTTTGGTTTTCTTCCTAGATAACTTCCTCAAAAGTGTTTTAAAAGCCAGATGAATCTTGAACACAGAACTGGTCACAATGGACTTCATCGTGTTTTGTACTATACACAGCAATCGATTCATATGTGATAATATTAAGTTGTTAATGTAATGCGCATTTTATTCCTACCGTCATGATTTTATTCAATCCTTTCTTCTTGTATGGTCTCTAATCCGTTCGAATCATTTGGCATATAATTTTCTGGACCGCTCAATGGATCACAAGAGATGATATTTGAGTCGTTGGGTGAGGTACAAGAAGTAGCCTCCAAAGATGTTCCTTTGTCGGCATTGCTCTGGCTTACGAACTGCGCTGTAGCAGGAGGGTACAAACACTTGAACATTTTGGCATTCGGAAATGAAATGTTGCCTCATGGTGATGAGCGAACATCTCCTTCTACATCAGTTCTCAACAGTTGAACTCAAAAGTTCACTTATAATCATTGTTTTCTATGCCTTGTGTCTGATGCTTGACGAAAGACACAATCCAAAACAACACCACATCTTCTAACAACGTCAATTTTCAAGGGCTGCCAGGATATATATTCGAAAAGTTCAAATGTCAAAAGTGTGCCACTGAGTGCCACGCATGTTCCGTTAAGGTGTAAGATTTTCTACTACGACGTGCCTGCCACACTGTGTTAAGCGATTCACCCCTTGGCGTGCGCACATCGCACAAAAGCAAAACAAAAAAAATCCTGCATCTGAGATAAGAGTCGCACCCTCTGGTTCATACAATACATTGTATGCACAGGTGAAACGGAATCATTATTTGTACGACTACCCTAAAATTATCACGCATACGTTGATGTGTTATCTTCAAAGGAATTTGGGTGCAATGTGCGGTCTGTTGTCATTTTCTAGCAAAGAGAGAGAGAAAGAGAGAGAGAGAGATAGAGAGAGACAGAGAGAAAGAAAGAGAGAGAGAGAGAGAGAGAACGTTTAGTGCAAACGTTCGCACTAAAAGAATGGGCTTTTTTTTCGGATGGTGATAAAAAAAAGCTAAGACTGATAATTGCATTTGATAAATTTCCCATGGAAGCTAATTATTGAAGCTTACTTGTAAGAAAAAAACGTGTAGGCATGTTTTCAAATTCTTTCTTTGTTTTACTTATCAATTCCTCCTCAGTTTTCGCGACAAAAGTGTTGGAGTAGATCTTACGCTTCAGGTTGGTCCAAAAATTCTAGATGGGACGCAGTTGAGGTACGTTGGGCCGGTTCGCCGACTTGGGTACCACATCGATATTAAGCCGCCTCATCTCCTCCAACGATCGCTTCGAGTAGTGGGCCGACGCCAGATCCAGCAAGAACGCCGCGTCTTCGCCCTTATGGTATTTCTTGACGAACGACGCAACTTCCGGTAGGCATTTCGTACTTCTTGGGGAACTTGGTGTGTGAAATGAACTTAGCTTCGGAGCTCACTTCCTTCGTGGGGGTAGTAAAATACAAAGTGCCCTGGCAGTCGTTGCCATCCAGGGTCAGTTAGGTCTCTTCGTCCATCACCACCGCCACGTCACGATTCGCCGTGAAAATTATTCAGCCACTGCCGCTGCGTAATTGTCTGCAGCTCCAAAACCAGTGGACGCGACTTCCGGTTCCTGACATGTATGTTCATGTTAACCAAGTACTTTTACACTGTTTGGCTGGTTGTACCGACCTCCCGGCCAAGTGCACGCAGCGATGTAGCCACTTTCTCCTCGGTCTTCCTCTTAAGCATCCTTTGGAGCTTCTTGTCGCTCAGGGTCGTCGGCCGTCCGGAACCGGGCTTTCTTTCGATGCTCTGATTGTTGTCTAATAGTGCCAAGATGTTGTAGATGCCGGAAAGAGTGTATCCGGCGTCCACAAAGAGCCGCACGATGTCCGTTTACGATGCGGCGGGGTGCCGTTCTTCGCACTCGCACACTTCTGAGCGGAGTTGCTTCACTGTTTTTGCCATCACGGTTAGAGTTCGACTGATAGAGCTGTCAAATTTTGTCTGCTGACTCATGGGTTACTATGATTGATGCTACATGGGTAGTTACGTCATTGCGGTGAAGGTAAACCCATGAAAAATCGGCATTTTTTTTTAAATGCAAACGTTACTCGAAGCTCTGTTAAGGAGTGTATCGAAAAGTAGTTATAAACTTCCAAATAATAAAATAGGCATGAAAACATGGTTAAAATTAACATACTATTTCAGTTTATTATAGCTTAACATGTTTACAAAAGATCCAAACGGAAAAACTAGTCATCATGTTCATTTCTGTAGAATGCCCGTACCTTTGATTTGACACCTGCCATCAAATTCTGCACAGTGACCTTTGTGCACTTCCTGGATGCCGCTGCCCAATTTTTCTTAAAATCGGTCATGTTTTGGGACACTGTACCATCCTTCTTAAATATACGCTTGACTATTGCCCAATAGCGTTCGATCGGTCGCAACTGGGGACAGTTTGGTGGGTTGATGTCTTTTTCTACGAACTTGATGTTATTCTCCGTCAGCCACTGTAGAGTGGATTTGGCGTAATGTGCCGATGCCAAATCTGGCCAGAAGAGAGGAGGGGACTGGTGCTTTCTATACAATGGTAGCAACCTGTTCTTCAAACATTCCTTTTGATAAATCTCAGCATTTATAGTTCCTTTTGTATAGAAAATTGAAGAACGCTAGCCACATGTGCAAATAGCTTGCCAAATGAGCACCTTCTGACCGAATTTCTCCATCGCAACAGTCGTATCTGCGGTTGGCACACGTTCCCCAACAGATTTAGTATAAAACTGCGGCCCCGGTAGCGTTCTTGAATCTTCTTTAACGTATGTTTCGTCATCCATCAAAATGCACTGGTCGACATTGTCCAAAATGCAGCTGTACAGCTTTCGAGCCCTGGTTTTGGCACGAGACTTTTGTTCCGGAGTTTGTTTGGGCACTTTCTGCTTTTTGTACGTCTTCAAGTCATTCCTGCGCTTGATTCGTTGAATCATTCCGATGCTGGTCCTGAACTTCTTGGCTAGATCGCGAATAGAGGCAGATTTGTTCCGTTGAATATAATCCACAACTTTTTGGTCCAAATCGGGGTTGCTGGAGCCGGGTTTCCGGCCACTTCTTGGTAAATCCTTGAGGGAGCACTCCTTACCAAACTTTTCGATGATGCGTTTTACACTTGCCGGGTGAACATTTACTCTTTTCGCAATCTGGTTGTAAGTAACACCCTTTTCGGTGCACCAAGTGTGCAGAATTTTCTTTTTAGTCTCAAATTCAATTCGCGACATTTTGAATACAACTTTATCAACGGACATGAATGAACCGAATAATCATTTTTGACATGTAAACAAAGCAAATGGCGCTTACACGCTAAAAATATATACAGTAGTTTATGCGTAATAACGCATCGAATGTTTATAACTACTTTTCGATACACTCCTTATTGATTCGTCGACGGCAGATGCTTCTTGGGGAAATCCTCTTGCTTACAGAAAGTGCGTGCCTCGTACTTACGTACTGTTTGAGTGAAGTTTCTGCTACGCTGAACATCGTTGGTACCCAGCGCCAATCTGCCAGCCTCAGATGCGGAAGCAAACAAACTGCTCGTAGCGACGCTGATTAGACCTAATACCTAATCCAAGAAAGGACCACCTCTGCGCCAATCTATAACACTACTTTGCTGACTAATCTATATAAATAAAAATGAGTTGGGGTTTCCTTTGTCACGATTTAACTCGCGAGCGGAAGGACCGTTTGGCAATTTTGGATTTTTGCTTTGGTGGATTCGTCTTGGACACCGGAAGGTACTTTTGATGGTTTGAAACCCCTCCCTTCTCTGGAAAGGGGGGCTCGCATACAAGTGAAGCACAAATTTCTGCATAACTCGAGGACTGATCAAGCGACGGAACCCAAATTTAGCATGCGGAAGTTTTTGGAGGCAAGCAATGTTTCTGTGGTAGTCAGAGACCCCTCCTCTCTCTAGAAAGGGAGGCTCTTGTACTAATGAAACAGAAGTTTCTGCATATCTCAAGCACTAATCAAGCAAATGGAACCAAATTTAGCATGAGGGGTTTTCTGGAGGAGAAAAATGTTTCTATGGTGGTTCAAGACCCCTCCCCTTTTTTAAAGGGCGGGGGGTTCAAACAAATGAAACTCACATTTTTATTATAATCGAAGAGCCCCGTGTGATGGTTCTAGAACTAATCAAGCAAATGGAACCAAATTTGGCATGTGGGGGGGTTTGAAGGCAATCTTTGTATGGTGGTTTGAGAAACCACCCCCTCTGAAGGGCGCTCCCATACAAATGAAACACAAATTTCTACCAAAATTGAGAATTATCCAGGATATTTAAACACAAAACGTGTATTCTCAGGTAAGAAGCTGTTTTAATAGAAGTTTGAACCCCTGTATTCAAAAAAAACTCATTCGAAAAAACCATAAAAGTGCCAGTTACATTAAATTTTCCTTCAGTTGCTCCTTAGTTGCAAGCGTATGATGTATGGGGTTCAGCTAGTGTACATAATAATAATGTGCCGGTCGGGTGATCCAACATAATCGTTCGTTGTGATTACGGTAAATCCCAGGCGTCGATAACCTCAAACATGGATGTCAGCAATACCCAACAAGCTAAATGGCAAAGACGGAGCTTACCTCAGGTCAGTCAATCTGCGAGCCATGATTCCGCCAAAATGGACTGTACTTCTAGCAGGCAGCAAGTGCAAACTAAGGTTGTCACCTGGAACAGCTTCGACATCCTCTCGAATTTAGACCCGGACGAAGAAGTAAACAACATTTCGCCACTAGTTCTGGCCAACAATACAAAAAAGTGCCGACTGTCGCCAATCTCGGTTGTCAACTACGGAACCAAGTAAACTCGGGAACGGCTAAATCTGGCAAATATTCCGCAAACTAGCAATTACCTGAAAGGGAAGGTCCATTAATTATGTCACGCAGTAATGGGGGAGGGGAGGTTTGGTTAAACATGACGATTCATACAAAACAATTTGAAGGTCCATACAAAAAATGTGACAAGGAGGGGGGGGGGGAGGGGGGTTATAAAAGGTCATTTTTGCGTGACGTAATTAATGAACGTTCCCAAAGCTGTCAACTCCCAAACTTCCCAAAGCTGAGAAAACGAGTACAATGCTGCTATAAAAGTACTTCAAGAATCAAATGTGCAATTTTTCACATTTACTCCACATTAATTGACTGCAACTTTTTGTGGCTCAAGACTCGATCAAGGAGTACCAGGACAAGTGCAGTTTTCTTTACACGTAGGTGAAGCCCTAGAAACTTGCCACAGCGTCAAGTATCTAGCAGTTTGTCGCGGCCTGACTGAAGTTTTCAGTCTTGATAATCTAATATGTGTGAAGGAAATGTTAAGATACTCTGTATACTACACAGTTGACTGGATATTCCATGGCTACAGAACGTTACATATCTTGGAGTGACCCTTAATACGACACTCAATCAGCAGCTATATCCGGATGTGTGACAAACTTACAAAATCACCCACTCGTGAACCGATAATCACGTTTAGATCTGTCAATTTTTCCTTCTTAGCTCAGTAAGTAACTCGTTCGGAAGCGTACAAGAAATCTAAATATGTCTCATCAACTGTTGCGAGGTACACCCAAATCAACGGTACGAAGACCAACTCACAAATTGTAAGATACAGTGGGGCAAAAGGGTAAAGAAAATCGTGTAGTTTATGTTTAACATTACCATATGAAAACAAATCCAGGGGACTTGGTCATGATTATTATAGTCAATCAATTCTATGCTAGCGTTTTTCGTTTTCGTCAAATCCATGGAAAGATGACTCACTAGAAGTATCGCAAACCGACGGCATACTTTCTCGTAACTAGAAATTCATTAATAACTTGACTTGACTAGTACGAGACACTGAAGAAGTCTGCACATTGTAGACGAAATACGCGTATCTGTCAAGATAAGCAAAGGTAGTTGGAATTAAATGGAATATACTAATTTTTCTTCTAATTTCTAGTTACAGGTATTCCACTAAACAGCTCAAACCCTCTAGGATTCATATTTTCTCGTGATTGTGTAGATCTTGAATTAACTAGCTCATTCACAGCGTTGACATCCTGTGGCTTCTGAAATCTTCTCCAAGCACCTACATCGTATTTCTCGATGGGAATTACCTGATCGCAAAATGGATAAATTCCAGACTTATTGAATCCACTTTCCAATATAGCTCGATCCCAATCATTCCACACCCGAGAGAAAAAAACTGGTTGCGGCATTTTCACCCCATAGTTCTTGCGCTGCCATGCTATGACCGCTTTATCGTAACTCATTTTTAGCGGTTAAACACACCTAAATCCATCGGCTGGAGCAAATGACTGGTATGTGCAGGTAGTTTTAATATGACGACTTGCTCTTGTGAGGCTTTTCCAATTAGTTTTAGCGGCGTATGTGATGAGTGCCCGTCGTAAACCATGACCGCACCAAACGGGCTTGAAATAGTTTTTAAACGTGATGATCCATCCATTTTGAGTGGCAGCATAGGACATACCAGGTAATTCGTCATCACTGTTAGTTTTTCAAGAATCCCACACATTCGTTGAAAATAATCAGTGGGGACAACTTGTCCCCTACTGCACTTCCCCCAAGTAAGACGGAAAAATTCTCTCTACCCGTCCCTGCAGTAGCCCGATGGACCGCGGATCCTTTTTCTTCAATCACTTTCACTTGGGATGGATCCAAAAAGAGACTTTTCTCGTTGACGTTATAGATACGTGAAGGTGAAATACCCGTGGTAACCTCGTTGACATTTCTTTTACGAGCAATTTCTACCGCTTGGGGTTTCTTCCGAGATAGTTTGTGGCGGCGCATAAATCCTCTAAAAAGTCGCTTCGAGGAACACAATTTTTAAATGGAGTTTTCAGTCCACTGGTTTTTAAGTACTGGCCATGAAGATCTATGAAGATCTTTGGTTTGGAGTGTCCAAAACCCCACTTTTTCATGGTTTAAATATGGGCAGTTAGCTTGTCTTCAATCTACTATGGTATTGCCATATCTCTTCCCTGAGTAGAGCTCTTTGCTCAATGTCTTTCTTTCAGCCGGTTATTCAACACAGATACCGGAATACCGTAGCACTTGGATGCCTCGGTTTGAGACATTTCACTGTTCTTAACAGCTGCCAAGGCTTTGTACAAATCGTGCTTAGGGTATTCGCCGTTGCTCTCCGATAGTTGCCGAACCATGTTTACCTACATACATTGATTCTATAAATAGTAAACTTTTACTTGCCCCACCCGATTATTTAAACTATGCTATGTAGGGTAACGGGATGTAATGTTAGGCTAGCTCCTTGATTCGGCCTATGTACCAAATATGTCATTATTTCTTCGATAATCAACAAAATCATCTTGCTATCAGCATGACCGTTTTATTTCAAAGCAATTGAGACATAATTAATCAATTTATAGTTGTTCACTTCCACGTAGTTTTCGATTTCCTTGACTTTTTAGACACCATCACTTTACTGGTTAAGCTGAACAGATTATCTATTCGATCTTCGAATGATCTTAATTTGCCAAAATTGAACCTAGAAACCGAATAATGTAGCCAAAATGTACAGAATATAGTCACATGTTATAAACTAACAGGTGACATTGGTAAAATAACAATGATTTAACAAGAAAACGGTGGACCCAATGTTAAGGACATATTTTTTTCTATGTTCCCAACTATGGCCTGTTGTATGAAAAGTAAAAATGTTGTTATTGCTATTATTTACAATACAAATGTCTGAGTTCCGGTTGAATGTTGTTCATATGGCTTATCTTAACACAAATTAAAGGAACAAAATCTGTGTAGAGTGAATTATAATGTTTTGATTGTCGAATGACCGATAAATCATATGTAAAAATCACTTAAGTGTTTCTTAGCAGCTTAAGTATAGTTTGATTGGTGAAATTGTTTGTTTGGTAGAGCGAATACAGCTGAATCGGAAGCCCTTATATCAGAAAATCAGGAAGATACCCGTAAGAAGATTGCATTTTATAAAAAAATCAATCGAATGGGACGAACTTGCATCCATGATTAGACCCAATTTGGTACTCATAGACCAACATTATATCCATATCCTTCGAAAGTTTCTGACTTTATAAAACGAGTTGTGTAGCTTTTCGTGATATACACTACCAAATGGCTTATTAAACATATCTTAGGAAGTGTATAGCTAGTTAAATTTTGTTTCCAGCACGAATGCTTTATGAGTTATAATGAAAAATGTAATCGATTGATGCATATTAGGCTGAGTCAAGGGACACATACCCTATTTTATGACTTTTTCTCGTTAAACCGAATATTTGTAAGGCTTTTGCCATCACAATACATCACTATTGAAAGAAACTACTTACCAATGCACCAAAGGAGTTTATTCCGGAGAAATGTCGATTTCAATTATGCACGAACCAATTTACGCACGAATTGACAGGTAAACCACTTCTTGGTCCTTTTTCGCCTAAGGGGCTAAACATTACATGACTTTTCTATTGATTTGGATGATCATGGGATGGTCTGGAAGGTTTCCGTATGAAAATCAGTGCACGCTTGTTTGGCAAAGAAGATATAAATCATGTAGAAGGAGATGTTCGCTCATCACCGTGATGCACCAAGAGTGAACAACAATGTTTTTGGCTAGAATGAAAGATATGAAGAGAAAGTTTTGATAGTTCCGCTAGTGTGCGGCAGGCTTGGAAACATAGCAGATGTTTTAGGAAAATTGAGCGAAAAGGGCATGTGTACAGTGGTACTCAAACCAACGACATTTTTGCCTAACATCCCACTGCGGGGTAGGTTAAAGCACGGACTAAGTCCGCCACTTCAACAGGCAAAAATGTCCGGTTGGAAGACGCTCATGTACCACTGTGGCTTGTATAGTTATTCTAGCGATCTATTGTGTGCACTCTGTTTACTGATGCGCACATGGGAGAGGAACTCTCTCCTTTTTTGGATTTGTTTTGATTCGCACCGACTGACGATCACTAAAGTTTGTTGTTGTTCACTCTTGGTGCCTCATGGTGATGAGCGAACATCTCCTTCTACATCATAATCGTTACTCCTCGCACGGAGAATATATAACATAACAATTAATGTATATAAATCATATTTTTACTTACCCCATTTACCCACTTGCCCTACTGTACCTTAATCGATAAATCTGAAATAAATAAATTATTATTTATTTTCAAAGTAGGTTGAAAATTCAATCCGCAAACCAGGTAAACAATCGAAGCATGCTTAGAACACGACAACATCGAAATAAATTCGACTGGAGAAGTTGAAAATGACATAGCAAAACCACAGAGAGGTGAGCACAGAGAACAGACATCCTAACTGGAGTGCTAAATTACTGTAACTGCCATTTTAAAATTACAGCTCGTATGTTGATGGAACCTTAAGATTCGATAGTCTGTCAACTTTGGTTTGGTGAAACCTATCGGCTTCGTAATGCTACCCCGATCAAGCCTCTCCGGTGAGTGGAAAATGGTGGAGAACGGTAGATATACCTGAGCGAATAGAACACACTGAGTGGTACACTTATCTCTGTCGCAATTGCAACTGACGAATTTGCTATGGAATGTCATCGGAACTGAAACGCATCACTCCTTCTCCGTTCAATGTCTAGTTTCAAAAAAGAAAACTGTATTCAATTCCTTCAGCATATTATTTCGTCGGTTTATATGTTTTTAATCGTTTCATTTTTCGTATCATCTATATGAAATCAAATTGCAGTCGATTAGAATGGTTTGTTTGTTTCAATCTACGGTTGTTTTTCCCTTCAAATAACGCCGTTGCTAACGCCATCTACCTACATATCAACACACTAGTTTTGTTTTTCAGCATCTTCGTCTCTTGTCAATGAAATGCGTTATTATTGTATTTTAGGAAAGCTGCTACTTTCGACCCAACTTTCAACTAATCATGCGCTCTTACGTATGTGTATATAAATTCGGTCGCGCACAATCTAATAAAATCAATCAAAATAAAGTAACACTTACAAAGGTAAAGAACAGGAAAATAGAATTTTATTATTTTTTAAATTCAAATCAATGATAACTGAATTGCAACAACAGAATTGCGACTTGGGTGTCAAGTTACGAGAACTAATCGTCATCTGAATCCCATTCATAGAAATATATTGCATTGAAATAAACGAACTTAGTGGAAGATGAAACGTTTCTCCGTGAGCAATCGTTTAGTGAAGTAAGAATTCTAAACCTAACCTCAAAGGCGAAAAACATGCATAACCCTTTTGTTTGATATTTTACAGTTGAACGTCACAAAACAACTGCAAAAAAAATCATCAAATTAGCAAGATGATCTCCTCTTTCGTTTAGCTAGCGATGACATTTTCTGAATATGACATTTTTTTTATACATTCAATTGGGATGAGAGCTTTGATCAGTTTGACCGACAGTATCGTCCGATGTTTCATAATTAGTACTGCCATCTATCACAGCAGGCAGAAACTGTTTGTGGACAATTCGTAACACCGTTTTAGGCGTTACTTCCTAATTGAAAAGAGCTCAGAACAATGGGGACAGTTACGCGTGAATTTTAAAATTAGTATTACTTACACCTAATATGATAATTTGTTAATAAAAAATAAAAATAAAAGATCATTTTCATAAAATGAGATCACAAAAATGGAATGTGTTTTGTCTTTTAAAAGAAATAAAAAAAGAGGAAAGAAATTTAAAAGAGATCCTAACCTTATATAGTTTTGGAAGCGTTTTTTTGTTAAGAGTACGTGATTCGTATTGCCGTTTACGTTAAATGTTAGATTATGGAGAGGATGAAGGTGGGTTAACGATAGGATATGACGAGATGCGATTTTAGAGAGTATAGATTTAGGCCAACAAAAACAAAATCCCTACAGAGATATGGCAAGAGAGAACCGCCACCGGAGCCAACCTATTCCGGCACTCGGGTATTGCAGTTCCCGTGGTACAACTTGATGGTTCCTTCGCAGTGGAAGTAACTATCGAATACCTTACCGTAGCCGTTCTCCTTCCACCAGGTGCACAGCTGGCGATTCCAAACGCAGTCCAGTCGGTAGATCAAACCGGGGAACTCGAATCCCATCAGAGTGTAGAAGTCCTGATCGCCAAGATGGCCCTTGAAGGAGTACTTCTCCACCATGTTCTTGACCGATTCCTGCTTGATGATTTCCGCGTACAGCCGCGATTGCCGGATGCGATCCAGCCGGAGCATGACGACCCCGGAATTTAACCCAGGATAACCGTGCTTGGTTTTCTTCGCAGTTCGACTGAAGAAACCACCCACGGAATTTCCGATTGCCGTTTTGTTCAAGTAGTACGGTGTTCCGAAGAGGGTGTGCTGGTTCTGCGCTCGGTACTTAAACAGAATGTGCAAGTACACCGGAGTCAATTCCGGTGCTAGGCCAAACAAGTGCTCCGAACCGAAGCGATCGAACTCGTCGAACAGTTCCTTGACAGACGAACGGAACACCACGTCGCAATCGATTATGATCGCCCGTTTCATGTTCACGTCGACGATCCTGTGCAGCCCGAGCGAGATTAGAAACAAAGCATCGCTATAGTAACTTCCTGCAAATGAAGAGATCATATAGTAATGGAACAAAGATTAACAATTTCAATCACCTACCCGTCTTGTAATTGAACAGCGGCAGCATATTTTTCACAATGTCGCTCGTTTTCTCCGCGCAATCCTTCACGTCGTACAGCGTGTAGAACACCACCTTCCGATAGTGAGCAATCTGCTCCCGGATCAGTTCCTCCGCCGACGATTCACTCTGCTCGTCCGTAATCACGTGCAGATGAATCGGAATGGTTGCATACTTGAGCAAGCTTTTCAGGAACAGCTCAAACTTGTCCCGCAGATTGGAGTTCTGGCTTTCCTTCGTATAGATCACGAAGATATTATACTCGGTGGCATTGTTATCCTTCGGCACGTATTTAACCCTTTTCAGTTCCCCGAACCGTGCAACGCCACCGTCAGCGCCTATCAGGTGAGCTACCCTGGCTGCCGTTCGCCCTGCGCTCCCCGCCAGTAGACTGTTATCTAACACTTCCGGATGTTCGGCACCATCAAAGCCGTCAGTCTTTTGGAAAATCATCAGAATATTCCGGCGATTGAAAATGCTACTATTGGCGTAGATTATCAGCAGAAACCCACTGGCAATGATCAGCACCAGCAGGATTTTGTTCATGCTCATAGGATGGTGCTTCAGTTTGACGGTGTTGTTGATTTGGCCAGCCACCAGCAGCAATCAGCGGGTGGAAGCGGTGCACTAAGAAATTTGCCCTTCGCAGCTTAATTTAATTACAACACAAAACGGCATGGGACTTCCATTGCATTTTATGGTGTTTTGAGAAATTTTCAAACTGATAACACTACTTTGTTTTGGAAACGGCTGTGCGTTCCATCATTTTCAAGCCATTTATAATAACACAAAAAATTCCTACGTTTAAAAGGATTTTCCCGATTTTCCTTTTCCTCTTCTTCGTCCTTCTAGTTCCGACACTCTTTTTCGCATTCTTTTACTCCCTTCCCCTGAATCAGGGGGTGAGACTATGGAGGTCAGCTACAAATTACAAAAATATCAACATATTATTATTTTAATTGTAGGTGAAATTGCCTGTGGAAATATGTTTTATCATTACAGAAATAGTACTCTCTTTTTTGCTCCCATTTTTTCAAACTGGAAATGCAATACAGCTGGACGTAATTCTCTTTATGATGGTGTTTTGAAAACTAATATTACTATAAGTATTAATTATTCTCACATGACGACCCCCGGAAATTTGTTTTCATTTGCTGTCGGATTGAAGTTTCAATTATGTCGGACAACATAAGGTGTTGGCTAAAAAGCCGAGTTTCATTACACCGAAGGCACGGAAAACTCTGGAGCAATTTGCGATTAGGGCGAACATGCAGAATGTAAACAAAGGGAAGACTTTATATGTTTAGTGGTGATTTTAATACTACAATTAGAATTTCAAACAGTAATTCACAAATTAACGAATAAATTCAAATACAATCGAGCATACAGACAGAGTACAAAGCTACACAGCAAAAAAATATGTAATATACATCAACGTAATTGATTCTAACGTATCAAAAACTGGTGTAATCAAGGAAATACAATGCACAATAACATCCAATTAGTGGAATATTACATCGGTCTTCAAATTACATCAGAAAAACATTATTAGTTGCATGAATGAAATAACCACATATTAAAAACATAAATATTACACGAAAACCAATTCACATAAAGAACTCCGTAAAAAATGTTAAATATTACACGATTTTGATGCTTTATCGCATTTCGTTTTTATGTTAAATTAAATCTCGCAACACTGCCAAACTTCCCGCATGATGAAAAACAATTTGCTGTATAGTCAAAACCACATTTCGAATGTACGATATATTATCACATTTTATGTTATTGTTATCGAATAGCTCAATCTCATTTTCACCATACAACCTCAACATTAACGCATATTGTTAATGTATGCCATATTGTCATTGAAAGGTTTTTTATTGTCTGCAATCGGTCTGGATTATATACCAACTGTTCAGCATGTAGTAATTTGTTCGTGAAAATAGCCTTTTTTGTATGGTAACCTAACTTAACCGCCTATTCATCATATTGTTATTTGGCCTTTTACCATCTGACATATTGTTAAAACTATATAGGAGATTGTTAGTTTATAGTTGTCAACTATGAGGGTAAATGTCGTATCAATAACGGAAACGGTCGCCAACAATAAGGGGTTGTTCTTTCTTTTTGTTTGTTCACAACACCGTAAATTTCTTCCGTTGCTTTCTTTCATTAATATCAATCCAAACAAGTTAGTGGCAATAATATCCAACGTTTTGCGACCAGCTCCAACCAGCTTCCTGGATGTTGGTAAGTGGCCGATCCATGTGCAGATTTCGCACTACGCAACGATCGCTTGCCGGAGGTTGGATAGGATTAGCAGTTCCGGGCGAAAGCAAGCGAAAAAGCCAACCGAGGATGATATTAACCAGGCGCGGAGCAAATCGTTGAAGTAAAATATCACATTTTTATAAATTCATTCATATCTTATTTATTATAACTATTATTATTTTCTATTAATTCGGCCCAAACCTGTGTGATGACAACGCCTCGGCTTTGTTTTGCACCGATAGTTCAGCATGGTAAATATTGGGCGAAAAAGGAAATAATCATGTGGGAGCGTCAACTTTGACGCCAGCTCTAGTCCAAACCACTTAATAAAAACAGTTCAAATTTTGTCCACATTAATCTCTGTATTGTTTTAAGCCATGCAGAAATTTTTAATATGCTACCTACATTTTCACAGAAATACGGATTTTTGAAATTGGTATGTCCAAAAATGACGTTTTTTACATATGTTATGATAACTTCAAATTTATAGACTTTATCAACATAAAATTTTGGTCACATAAGGTTGAAACAATATTTATAGTGTTGAAGGAGATGTTCGCTCATCACCATGAGGCACCAAGAGTGAACAACAATGTTTTTGGCTAGAATTGAAAGATATGAAGAGAAAGTTTTTGATAGTTCCGCTAGTGTGCGGCAGGCTCGGAAACATAGCAGATGTTTTAGGAAAATTGAGCGAAAAGGGCATGTGTACAGTGGTACTCGAACCAACGACATTTTTGCCTAACATCCCAACAACTTTCAACAGCTGAACAGATCGGTAATCCGATTTAATGGATTTCGGTAAAATTTTACAAGATCCGGTAATTTTTTTACCGGTATACTGGAAAATTTCACCGAAATCCGGTAATTCGGATTACCGAACGTTCAGCTGTTGAAAGTTCGGTAAAAAATTACCGAAGAAGGTCCATTAATTATGTCACGCAGTAAGGGGGAGGGGGGGGGGGGGTTTGGTCATTTTTTTGCGTGACGTAAATAATGGACGTTCCCATACTGTAAAATTTTCTAAGTGTGTTTACTTCCCAAGTAACCACGAGGCTGTAATAGCATGCATATATAGGGCATATGAATTACGTCTTGTGCACAAGGGGTGAGTCGCTAAGCACAAAATCGCTTGTGCCGATTTATTTTATTGTGCCTCTATACATTACGATGATCCCTGGTGTTTAAATCGCGGTGCCTATATGTGCCCATGTGTGCCACGGTAACTTGACAGTTTAGTAGTTATGGTTTGGTACGCCTGGCAACCAGGCAATTGTTTTGTTTTGCTTTGCCAAATTTTTACAGACAATTTGGGTCTCAGGAAGAATTTTTTTTGCGGAAATTGCCTTTTAATTCTCTTTTATTGAGAAAGCAACTTTTGGTGATGCTTGGATAACAAATGGAGCTCAAGAAGCTAATCGCTGGAAGTAAGAGCGAGGTTTCGTATATGATGTTGCATATTTATGATTTATTTATCTGCTTTCTCTGCAGCCCACGCATGCTAAAACTATTAATGTGACGCAACTCCCCTCTGATTTGTAGTCTCCAAAGATGTGCCTCTGTTGGCATTTCTAAGGCTTAGAATCTGCGCTGCAGCAGGAGGGTGACTAGTTACACTTTCTATTGATATGTCAGCAATGTTCAACATCGTTACCTTGAAGAGCATTCTGGCATTCGAGAATGATGGTTATTGCTATGCCTAGTCAGGCTGAGAATTTGCCAGTTTCCTCTCTCGTCAATCGAAATTGAAAACATTGATCTTTGCCCATGCTATTAGCAAATAGGGCATAAAGCCTCTACCCGAACATTCCACAACCGCTAGAAAAAACTTTGATTTAAATGTTTTTCAGCTTTTTCAAAAAGGCATCAAATGTTGAGTCCTTATTATCTCTGGTAACAGAAAGCAATTGTGATACAAGTCATGAATTAATTTTAAAAACACTTTATTCAAATCAAAATGCAGCATAATTTTCTCGTTCAATACAGGTGAGTGCTGTTCAGCATCTTCGTCGAGCAGCTTAATGATGATGGATGTGACGGTTGCGGAATTGATACTTTTTTACACATAATATTCGCGAGATGCAGGAGGCACATCACTTCTCCACTAACAAACCAGAATTTATCTGGGTTTCCTGAGTAAACAACACCACAAACTGACAACGTCAATTTTTCAGGCCTGCCGGGTTATATCATCGAAAATTACAACTGTCAAAAGTGTGCCATAAAAGTGCCACACATGTTCCGTTGTGGTGTAAGATTTTCTACTATGGCGTGCCTGGCACACTGTTCTAAGCGACTCACCCCTTGCTTGTGCATCATTAAAGCTGGATTAAAGCTGAAGAGGGCCCCACTGAGATCGAACTAATGCTATATCTGTTGTAATGCCATAAGACATTGCTAATGTAGCATTATTGCATTGGTAATGCATCACTACATTCTTAAGCTAATGTAACGCTTCATTACTTGGGGAAGGTCCATTAATTATGTCACGCAATAAGGGGGGAGGGGGGGTTTGGGAAAACGTGACGCTCCATACAAAAAAATTTGAAGATCCATACAAAAAACGTGACAAGGGGGGGGGGGGGGGGGGTTATAAAACGTCACTTTTTGCGTGACGTAATTAATGGACGTTCCCTTGACAGCTGTTGAATTGATGCAATCCCGCATTATCGATGTTGATTTTGGGTTGAATAAGTGTAATAATATAATGCTTGTGGTTACTTGGGTTGTCACCTGCATTCTGGGCTATATTCACCATGGAATGAATATTATTTTTAAATACGGTTTGTATCATGTCACAACTCTGAAGTAAACAAAGCATTACTAGAAAAAAAAGCCCTTACACCGAGAAACCAAACTATCCAAAATTAAGTCATTTTCACTCATCTTGACAGCAAAGTAAAACCAGTCATAATTGCGAGGGGGGTGCAACTCCCACGATGAGCGTTAGATAAAGCTTCCCTGACATGACAATTTCCACGATGATGACGATTTTCTTTGTGCTGAAAGATTTTTTTGCGATCACCAAGATGAGAGCGCGATGACGATGCGATCAGAATAAAAACAATCACTGACAGATTGAAAATGCTCGAAAAATTTGACAACGAGAACAGCCAGAAGTAAAATGCACTTTTCCGCTTCCAAATATTCGAAAATTTTCTTCTAACACGCAAGAAAAACAAGAAGATTCCCCTATCCGTGCTTTGGAGTTATTTTTTCGTTGCCTCCTCTACGTTAGCCCACCAGGCGACTGAATTCCGCATTCCTGGTAGATCGATACAGAGAACTCTACATACACACACAGACTGCCCAGGAAATTCTTTCTAGCACGATCATGGATGATTCTGAGGTACCTAATTAGTTAAATTTTCCAAATCTTACATACTGTTTGCAGTGAGATTTACAGGCCAATTTCTGGAAGATAGTTGAAGGTTTGCTCAAATGCGCCATACCAGCTCCCCATAAACACATAGTTGAGAGAACAGGCTTCATAAACCCGGCCCTGGAAGACCTCATCGAAGGAAATATTTCGCAGCCATGGAACAACAGACAAAACTGTTAACGGAGAATTTGAACTAGAACCGTATCAACAACTGGCCAATGTTGGTGCGGAAAAACAAGGCCTTGGACAGTCATCTCATATGATTAGTTTATTAAAGGATGTACACGAAAACTGGAAAAATTGTCACGGAATGTGTTACTCGCACTAAGAGAATAATATATTTTTATCGATATATCCCGGCAGGTCGGAAATTCCGTAGTTTCCAGAGACTGTTATTTTATTGGAGAATTCATTCGGTTTGCAGCTAGCACCGAAACAAACGTAAACAACACTATTGATTTGCTTCGGAAAACTGGCTTGCTTGGATTCACTTGCTCGAAATAATCAAAACAAATTTCGACGGGTAGCTCGAATATAAATGTCATGGCTGCCAGACATCAATATCACTGCTCGCGATTCGAGTAAGAATCGGTGACGATGAAACGCGATTACGCGATGAATTTCACGATTCGTAATACTGTTGCGATTAATGGCGATAGTGGAAGCGATGGTTTTTTGTGTGAATTTGATAAAGATTTGCAGCGATCTAATGGGCAATCGCAAAGCGGCGTACCCCTCGCATAATTGAGTTTTTTAAGAAGAATCCAATTTTGAGTATTTTGGAAAGACTCGATGCTGGAGTGAAATTAACTGTTTGTTCAAAACTAATCGACAGTAAAAATAATCAAATTTGAGTCTTCATTTTTGAAAATATTTTTCGAAAATTTATATAGTGAACTTTCTTTCTCTAAATTCAGTAATGAAAATATAAATTTAAATAAATGAAATGTATTTTTTTACAATTTTAGTACATTAGATCTTCGTACATTACGTACATACGAGGACATTACATCTTCGGGGGGTCTGGGGTCATTTCAGCGGAAAGTTGTTTTTTTGCTAATATGTTCCTTCAACACCTTGAACTTGCAATTGATGGTTTCTTCACAGTCATCAATGCAGGAATGTCTAAAATTGTAAAGCGACAGCAATAAAAATAGGCACTTGAATATATGAAATAATTACACTTACCGGTTATTTTTTGTAGCTCCCCGAGTCCATAATTTTCTTTAATTGCTCCATATAATTTGTAGGCACCTCAATCGCGTTAAATTTTGAATTGGACACTAGACAATTTAAAACTAAAAAACGGTACGAAAAAACCCAATTTCTTTCCACCATTGTTGATTGAATGGCCATCAAAAATTTTCAGCCAAAACAAAGTGACAGCCCAACACTCCGATTTGGATAGTTTCGCGAAAGGCGCCTCTCGCGTACATTGAAAACTTACTTCTCTTGAAATACCTTGCTGTAGGTAAAATTAACTTTTTCATTCATACTTCAGGGTTGAGTTAAAAATACCTATCAGTGAGAACAAAATTATATCCAAAATAGTAGTCCTAACAGAGTACTTAATTTTGAGTACTTTCACACTTGATTTTGGATAGTTTGGGTTCTCCGTGTATGAAAACCCACTATTGAGTCCTACAGGGTGGGCGACAACCGATTCCGTGCGGTGTAATCGCGGTGTCGGTAAAACCAGTGCATACCGCTTCCACGCATTTTGACAGTGCTCAACAAAGGAAACGAAAAAAATAGTAAAGAAAAACTCGAAAACATCAGCAGTTCGTTGGTCGACGAGGACGGCGGAATTGCAGGGAAGAGCATCGCAGTCGTCAGTTTCAAGAGTCGCAGGAGGTGGACGGTGCGCGTTTGTCGAAGAAAAAAAAAAGAGAAGTCGTAATCGTTTCCACCATCGGTAGTTCAGTTCGTAGTGATTTTCAATAACATTTTTCCTGCTTAAAAATTACATATTCCGGTCGAAATTTCGCTTCAATCCGTGCGTGGTACGTCGGTGAAGGAGCGGATTGTGAAAGTGACTCGGTTGCGATCGTGGAAGACGCAGAAATTCTGCGATGAAGAAGTGAAAATTTCAGAACAGTTTTTTTTCTTGTCTTACGTTGCCTGACATCGGAGACAAGGCCACGGTGGAAGTTGAAGAATACTGCTGCAGGCAGCAGCAGCAGCAGTGGTGGCAGTGGCAGTGGAGAGAGGCCCCGCAAAAAGAATAAGAGGTGCTGCGAATTTCATCAAGAATAACGCACTCTCACGGTCGCGGTGTGTGTTCTCTGCTGACGAAGAGTGCAGTTATTTATTGTTGTTCTTTGCTGGTGTGTTTTCTGTGTTTTGTGAGTGGATTATTAGGCATAGAATATTGCACCTGACAGGTGCGCTGGGAACAGCTACACAGGAAAAAAAAAACGGAAGTTGTGAGCAGCTGAGCGCTTACAACTGGAAGCTCGGCCGCGGTGTTGATTGTGTGTACATATATCCGTTTGCCAGTAGTGGCTGGCCAGAGAGAAGAAACACGTAAGTTCCATTCGACCGTCATCAGATTATTACTTACAAGCTAACATACATATACAGATGAAACGAACGAACGAACGAACGAAATGGGGGTTTTCTGCTGCGCTTGTTTTCGTTTCTCGATTTGCGATGTAACCCCAACGTTACACTTTGAGAGGTGAATGCGGGGGTGTTCATTGTTAGTCTTATTATTCTCCGCGCTTGTGTCAGTCTCATACGTAGCGTAAAATTTTGCTTGTTTCACAAAAGTATTATCATTCGACCGGCAAAAGGTGAGCCATCGTAGTTTCTATAGTTATACACATACGAGCTTCCACAACCGCATCAAATTTTCCCCAACAGGGGAAAAAGGTTTACGGTTCTGCCAACAATCGATTCTAAGTTCTCCTAGATTACAGCACAATTTTCTCACGTTTGCTCGGGAAAGTATCAAAATAGATCATTATCGACGGAGAGAAAAAAAAAACAGTTTAATTCCCAACTCGATCCGTTGAAATTGATGACTCGAAGGCAGCGAGCTGCGAACGTTGCGGAATAACTGTATAGCAATGTGTACATATTACAGCAGGCAAGCTCCGATGCGTTCCCAGTTAGAAAGAGTTAGTTTGTTTCTTGTTTTCTGGATACAATGTTTCTTATCAGCCATACTTGGTGATTTACAATTTTCTGGCTGAACGCTTATGTTTGTACTCAAGCTACGGAATGACATCATAGAAGTGATAAACACCGTTCGAAAGAACGTAAATAAATTTGCAATTTAGCTATAGGTCGTTTCATAGATCAACATGCTTACGTCCTCGTTGAACATGGGGACGGCAGCACGAAAGTATGTACCTATACACCTTTCCAATATAGCGAAATCAGCTGAGGCAGCAGTAGCACCGGCACGCGGCACTGGACACCGGTTTTGTCGTTCGGTTGGTCGCTTCGATCAAAGTCGCATAGCTGCCTAGCGAAACGAAAAACACCACAGTGACCGACCGATGAGTATCTGGGTCAAAATGGTACTTTTTATGCGGTACTACAGCGGTGCTGCCAGTTTTCAAGCTTTGTTGTACTTTTACGATTTTTGATAAAATATGCTAACGTAGAAAATATTTTATTCCATCAATGTTCGTTGACTATCGCCTCAACCGACCGCGGAAATCTTTCCTGAAACCGTTGCGCATTGTGTTTTTTTACAAAGACATCGATCTTGCTCTCCATCACGCCACAAGAACCGCTGGCATTGATGATCATTCTTGTTCACCATCACTTGGTGGAACATTTCCCGAATATCACCTGTAAAGGCAATTCTGAGTTCTCGAAAACGACGTAGGACCGACGGAAGAGAAGTGAGTTTATCGGGACCGGAGAGTTGGAATGAGTTCAATGACGTTTCCGCTACATTTGCAGCAGCATCCCATACGATACGCAGTTTTCACGGCTTGTTAGGATTCACCACGGGGCTTTCCGTCAGCTTCTCAATGTACCTATTGTACTCGTAATCCTGTATCTTCTGCTTTAACGCTTCTGCCAGCTCAGGTTCGCGTGGCATTCGCTTCTCCAATCATACTAGCCGACGCATAGCCATTGATTTGCTGTTCCGAAGTCGGGCGTTGTCATACCGCCACAATAACCCTGTTTCGTACCGCTTCCCCTTCAGGCGGGTCAGGGATTCTAGCAGTTGCCCGGCTCACTCGTCGTCTTTCGATAGAAGAAGCCTGGCTGAGCTCATCACCCCTCGCTGGTTGGGATGCTATGGAACAAGGTCCGAACACTAAAGTTCTGTCCAGTTAGAATCCGGAATCGCTTATTGTGTTGCAGCGGCACGTTGTGTGGCCGTTGCAAGAATTCTTTTACAGCCGTTTGTTTACCTAGACGCCCACTTTCTGTGGTATAAATTTCACGGTGTTTCGCGCAGTGAGTCAAAAGTTATTCCAGATGGAAGCCGAGAGGAGAGAAAAAATTCTGCACACCCACGTTGTTAATCCAACTTGGTCCGCAATAAAAATCGCAGAAACGTCGAAAATCGCCAAATCAACCGTGTATGATGTGCTCAAACGTTTCAGGGAGCGAAAGAACGTTGATCGAGTGCCTCAAGGCAAGCGTCGCAGTGGAACATATGACCGCAAGCTGAACCAGAAGGTGTTGAGAACCGTCAGAGCAAACCCTGGACTATCAGATAATGATATCGCACAAAAATATGCTGCTGCTCGCAGTACCGTTCGAAGAGTTCGTTTGCGAGCAGGATATCGTTCTTATCGTGCCAGCAAGCAACCAAACTCCAAACACCAAAACTCGAGCTCGGACATTGTACCAGCATATTTTGACGAAGTTCCAAGGATTCTCCATGGCAACGGCACGAGAAGATGTTCCTGCGAAGTTTAAGTTTACTTTTATGGAAAAAATTTCCAAAAAACTGATGATTTGGCAAAGAATATGCAGCTGCGGAGCAAATACCAAAGTGTTCGTGCCGCATAAGACGATAGGACTCGAAGCTGTATTAGGAAGAATGCCTACAAGGAAGCAGCCGAACCTCGTACTACCTTTCATTAAAGCCCATAAAGGTCCCGTTAGGTTTTGGTCAGATTTGGCGAGTTGCCACTACAGCCGGCAAGTCATCCAGTGGTACTGCGATATTAACGTAGATTTCATCGAATAAAAATTAAAACCCACCCAACTGCCCGCAGCTCCGACCCATCGAGAGATTTTGGGCAATAATGAAGCGAAAGTTTAAGAAAAGTGGAAAAACGGCTCAGGACGCGACTCAGATGCCCAAATTTGGAACAAATGTGCCAAGAAAGTTGAGTCCGGAGGTGTGCAGCGTTTGACGGGAGGAATAAAGAAGAAAGTGCGAATTTTCTTTAGAAACGAAGAGAAATAATTTGCATTGATATCTTTTCCTTAAATAACAGTGAATTACCTTTGTTTTGATCTATAAAACTTATTGTTACGTCAATCCGTTACCGAGATACAGATGATTTTATTATTCCGGATTCTAAATGGACATAGCTTTATCCACCCCAGGTCGTGTTCTAGTGGCGATCGGTTCTCTACTATGCAATGCGAAACCCAAGCGTTAGTTGTCGATTCCGATAAGCATATGAGGTCGTACGTTACGATACGAGACTGAAATCTTGCAAGTAATGGTATTGTCGCACTATTTCCTCCATCACTAGAGTTTGTTGAGGTAGAGCGAGACTATTCACTGTATGTACCTTTGGAATCCAGTGTGTGATCGTATCGTGCGCTCCAGAAATCTCCTGCGCAACATCACGGGATTCGGTTCTTGACGCTGATGATCTGCCACAACAATTCAACGTTCAACTTCACGATCCTACCAACCGGCCCAACACGCGTAACCGAAGACTCGGCGACAATGATTGATCTGATAATCACAGATTCTCCTGCGAATGTGATCAAATCAAAAACATCAACCGGCAACGCCATTTTTAATCACGAAGTGATCTACCTTCTTGCCAACATAAGATTAAAGAGACCAACCTCCCGGACCATTCGTGTGAGAAATGTGCAAGCTATCGACCCCCTACGATTGCAAGCAGATTTTCAAGCAAAAGACCTTCAACAGTTCTTCGCCGCTGACGACGCAATCACAAAGGCTGAGCTTGTAACTCTCGAATTGAAACACTTACTTCAACATCATCATCAACATTTTCACAGCTAAGAAGCGCTACTCTGAACTGCACTTCGACCACAACCTGCCTGCGAAAAATCTGTGGTGCAACCTGCGCAGGGAAGGGATTCACAACAATAAGGTCATAAACAGCTGAAAAATACAAATCAACCCAGGACATCCACTGAACCTGCCCATCAGGCAGCGGTAGATCATGGTGGACCAAGATTTGACTTCCGACATACGAACGACGACGATGATGACGTCGCAAGATCTTTGAAATCAATATCATCATCAAACTTCTTTGTCCCTTCATACTACCTGCAATTTATCATCTCATCAATGCGATCATCGACTTGAAGACCTTCCCCTCCAACTGGAAAAAAGCAATCATTACACCGATTCCTAAAGTTTCGAATCCCATCGAACCTAAAGATTATCGACCGATCAGCGTGCTGCCTGTCATCTCGAAGGTACTAGAAAAGATCCTACTGGCTCAAATCACATCATCTCGACAACCAACACGAACCGTTACCCGCAAAACACCAATCCGAATATCGCAAGGGATACAGTACAACCACCGCCCTGACTAAAGTCGTCGACGATATTTATGATGGTTTCGGAAGAGGCCACTGCACCGTCATGGTCGTTGTTGATTTCTCCCTGGCGTTCAACTGTGTCAGCCACCGGATCCTGCAAGCAAAACTTCGCTATGAGTTCAGTTTCTCTCAAGACGCCTGTAACATAGTGTCATCTTTCCTGGTACGTCGGAAACAGTCGGTTCGCTTGACGTTCGCCGAAGTCGTGTCTAGTGAACGTAGTGTCTTTGACGGTACCCCACAGGGAACTTGCCTAAGCGCGCTGTTGTTCAGTTTGTACATTAACAGCCTACCATCGTCTCTGAAGTGCAGCTACCATCTATACGCCGACGATTTTAAATTACAGGTGTACTTTTCCGGACCTGTGGCAGACATTGAAATGCTAACCCAAGCTATCAACGTGGAACTCGATGCAATAACTAACTGGTCAAAAAGCTTTTCCCTAACCCAAAGAAAACTCAGGTAATAGTATTCACTAGAACAGGAACTATAATTCCTCAAACGCCTATTTCTTTCTGTGGTGAAATAGTACCTTTGTCCACCAAAGTAACAAGTCTAGGATTGCTGTTCGATAACAACCTGACGTGGTCTCACCAGGTAATCGATGTAGTCAAGGAAACATACAGCACACTGCGCACTTTCCGCCGACTCGCTCCGGTACTGTCATTACCAACAAGGAAAAGGCTAGTACAAGCTGTGGTAGTACCCATTTTTACGTATGGCAATGTTGTGTACTACCCTGGGCTTGCTGCCAGCTGCAAGGAGCAGTTGCATCGGTACTACAAATCTGCTGTACGATTTGTCTTCAACCTCCGGCGTCGTGACTCTACGGTAGCTGCCCTCGAACTACCTACGGATCTGTACTTTTATGATACAAGCCTACTGCGGGAACCAACCAGACTAAATCTCGCAACATCTACTACGTGGACAGCAAGAACGCACTCGTTGCTTCATGATCCCAAGGTACAAATTGTCAAGTGGCAAAAGCCTGTTGGTTTTCGGAGCCACCTGCTGGAACGGGCTGCCGCTTGAACTGAAGCAAAATCCAACACTAACATCATTCAAAACCGCTATGAAAAGGCTCATTTAAGCTCAACTAGGTTCCTTTTCCACCTAACGACAGTCGTTGCTGCTTGAATTTGGCTTACACGGTTAGCTACGAACGTTTTCCAACGTCCGTGGGACGATTGGAGCCACTGAATCACGGTAGTCGAGTCAGACCACAAATTGGAAGGTGGAAGGTTTTTGAGCGAAGAAGCGACTTTTGTATACAGCTGTGAGGAGAGATGGGCTGCGCATAGCCGTAGTCTTGCTATGGTATGACTAGCTGCAAGAGGTGAAAGTTTGGACTTCGACACCCAAGAGTTTCACGGACACGCAGATTGGGCAGATTGGGCACGGACGAAACAGCATGTTTCGAAAGCCTTGTAGGACGCATCAGCGAAGAAATGTAGCTGGATGCTGACTACGTCCGCGATGAAAGCAGATCGTAGGACTTGAACTTCTCGAAGAAGACCAATGGTCATGTGAAACTCTTTCCACTCCATCTGCAGCTTTGGGTTTAAAGCCTGATCCCATTGGTAGCGTTCGTTGTTGGTAGTCTTCAATGCCCACAAACATTGCATGAACAGTTTAGTTTTCGCTACACAGAAAAAAAAAATGAAAATTACATATGATTTAATCTGAAACTTCCATGAAAATATATCGACATGAATTAATAGTTGCATGCAATTTTCAATTTGATATATCATCAGCAGTGAAAAACACTACCTTCATGCAAAGTTATATCGTACTCATTACAATCATTTAACTTGAATTCATATTTGTAATCGATAACATATAAGTATACGACACGCTCCTATTTTTGCGTCTTAAACGCTTGAAATTTACATGATATCAACACAACACAGTACCTGTGCAGGTGGTATTTGTCAAGTCAGAATAAAAAGTTGTCACCGCCATATTATATACGTGCCCGTACGAGAGTGATGCATGAAAATTGTGAAGAACATTTTCAAAAAGTTCGAATAAATTGTGTGTGACTGTGAAAATCGTAGTGTAACGAGCGTCAAGGTTTTTCGTATTCACCGTAGCCGGCACGATTTCAAGCCGGCCCAGTCGACAAATGTAAACTCGTCTGCAAATTTCAAACCTGCAATAAATCATATAACTGCTGTACATAACTGGAATCAGCTTGAAAATTGTTTTTGAAGGCCAATACATAGAATTTTTTTGAAAGAAGCCACTTATTACATTTAGTTTTGAATGAAATTAATCAATTAGATGTACTTTATTTCTAACCTCAAAAAATCTGAACCGTAGATTACAGCATTTTTCAAATTTACAGCTCTTATATTGACAGCACGAGTATATTTACAGTTAACTCTTTTTAGCGCTGTAAACTTAAGATCACGCGTAAATTTCTATTCAATATAATAGAGGTACACAGTTAAAATTGGCAAATTAAAATTAAGCTATTTCTAATGCACATAATGGAACATGACTAAAAGCGTATAATTAAGCGCTCGTTGAAATTTACCCCTTGCGCTGAACTGGCCGGCTTGACGTGCCGCAAGGGCTCAGTAGGGATTCCAGGACCCGAAGCTAAGAGTCAGTTCCATTGTGGTTATATCACATCAATTATTTTTTCCACTATAGCAGCAGCACATCCATATTATAGATATACTATTCTTTGTAATTTCAGGTCATCCAAGGAACTCCTAAGTATTTTTAAATAATTTTAAATATATTTGTTTTTTTCAGTGGTTATGATAATTTATCAAGGGTTAATGAGTGCATGATCGGGCCGTCTATAATTGCAGCAAGGATCACAATCTGTAGATATGTGAATACAATTAAAATTGGTATTATCATTTTATACTATAACATCCCTTCGCTATTTTATCTATATTCTATGCCATTTTCACTGAAAAAAATGTAGGAAGCATTATGTGCGTGACAATTTTACTCAAAAAGCATTTCCCTTATTCATCAAAACTTCTGTATAATTTATAATCATTGCTCTCCTGTTTCCATTATCTCTTCTAGATTTAGACCAATAAGAGATTATCGGACTTCTTTTTTTTTGTCTGGTCTTACTTAATCTACGTTTTTGGCATTATTCATGCTTATATAAAATTTATTTCTCCTAATTGTTTGCTGTTTTCAGCTTTTCAAGACTATTGGGACATTAAAACATATTTACTTTGCTGGCTTGCTCGTATTTTTATTTTAAATTATAACGATTTTTATTTTATGTTATGATATCAAATGATATGATATTAGTGCATTTAAATTCATTTGATAAAAATTGCTATATAGCAACTATATAGTACCTGTGAGACTCACTACAAAGAGTTTTTTGTGATTCAAGGAAATGGAACAGCACTTCGAAAATTTTGCTATATGCTATATAATTTCAGATCATTCATGGATATTCCAAATCATTGTAAAATATGTTTAAATCCATTTTTTTCTCATTGCTACTATATTGTCTTAATTTTCAGGTTAACAAATTGAATTATTACTATCATTCTTACATTTACTTACTATATTAAATATCATTTGTAATAATCATTCACTACTATTATTTTTATTAGTTTAATATTCACTATATTTTATATATTACTACATGACATTGAATATGTATTGGGCGGGAGAGAGCGTCAGGGTATCATTCAGGCTGGAATTGGACGGTGGAGTGGTATGACAGCCGGCGTCTGGGAGGAATAAACAGTATCATTTTCTTATCCTACCGATTCGATTGTGAAGTTGCGAATTCTACTCCAGCAGTTTCAGCGTGAGTGGCGCGCCCTTCTTTGACGGGCCATCCCGTGGAAGGCTTAGTGAGTGTTGCGGGTTGGGTTTTGTGCGATTTGTTGGATCGTATCGTTGGAATGACAATCTTATGTTCCTGCGGGTTTCGGGCAGGTGTCTCTGCTTAACTCAGTTTGATCTTGCTGTTGAGTGGAGCTGCATACATGACAAGGTCGTAGAGGGGATGGTGGCTACCTTACATACATACGTACATACAGGAGCGAATATGTGTGTATACTTCTAGAACATAAAAGAAACAAAAAGAGCCTGGCAGGGTCACAGTGGAAGCAATCCGAGTCTCATGGACAGTCAGGCATCTCAGCCTCTGGTTGGAAAAACACCAAGTAGCCGCCCAAGAAAGACCTACGTGTACGAAGCACATGCATGCGAGTATCATCTAAAGCAGTATGTTCCCAACAAATCAAAAGTATAATAACAACAGTGTGGGTAAGTAAATCAGTTAACATTTTCAAAACTACATACACATCATACATTCAAACACAACTATATATTATGAAACCGCCCACAAATATCCATGTCCAACAGATGCAGCTTATTTTCCCGATGAGTCTAACGTCAAATACTTTGTTCCATTTGGGAGCATAGACTAAGAGAGATAGCTATTACATTGTCACACCTGTTACTATATGAAATTGCGCAGATACCAAAAACTGCACTGACACGAATATCACTTACAATGTAATGACACGGACAAAGTACAAAAACACGGACTTTAACAAATACCTGGACAACAAAACGCGAACACGGACTGATACTGAATCCCAAAAATTTTCCAAGAAGATTATGTGAGCTGATTTCGAAAGCCGGTGTTTATTTGGTCACCATAGACTAATCCTTCCGGCATAATCACTTGAGAATTTTTCAAAACCAACCTGATCATTGCAATCCTATGAGGATAAAAAAAAAAAAAAAAGAAAAAAAAAAAATAATTAAGCGCTCGTTGAAATTTACATGTGCCATTTTTATTTGATTTTTTGGTTCAGCAGTAAGTTTACTGGTGACACTGAGTTTTTCATCATCGTGTAATTTTAAGCTTATATCAGTGGGACCGTCGGAAAAAAGATTTCACCCACCCAAAATTATGGAGATGAAAAAAACCTCGAATTGAGTTTCATGCCTTTATTTTATTGCCATACTAAATATAATTTGTACACTTAGTAATACAAATAGTAAAATGTATTTAAAAACACACATTCATCAAAATCGTCCCCCATACTCAGAGAACCAGAACACGTTAAATATAGAACAGGCAGTATTATAAATATCAACTCTTCACGTCGACACCGCATATTATCCTAACACTCACCTTAAAATAATTTAATGATTCGGTGTTTCGACTTCAATCGATAATTGACCACACACAAGATTCAATTCTACATTCTCTCGTATGTTTTATTATTCCTCTGTAAATGTATGGAAGTTAAAATATAGTCAAATTAAAATATGTAAATGTATTCCAGTTTTTCTCTCTTGCGTTCTACATATTCTATTATTTTACATTCTAATGAATGCTATTATTATGGTATTGTAAATCTTAAATCTTATGCTCTTTAAAATATTGTTCTCTATGATTCTATTTAAGTTCATACGATGACAAACTGTCTATAACTTTCTGTACTACACGCTGTTGATTTCCTACTCTGTAGGCATTTGATTTAGATCCTGAGGATGGTATTATCTTGAGAAAATATTGTTACACGAGTTCCAAAAACTTCGAAGCGGGTTTTATGTACTTGTAGTTATGCACGAACTGAGTGCACAGAAGATCTTGAAAGGCATAGATAACATCGACGGTACCTTCGCTGAGACGAGTGTGATCAGCGTAGACATAAAACATGCAAGTATCTTGGCCCATGTCTGTAAATAAAAAAACGCAAGGATTTTAGTTATTTTAGCAAAAAAAAAATTAACAAAATTGCTGGGGAAATTCATTGTTGAAAAAATATTTATAAAATACATTGAAACTAACCCACAGATACCAAAAGAGGTCCAGTTGATTCCAATACAATATCGTCAATTCGTGTTCCAATCTGAAATTATTATGTTTATTAGAATGATAATTTGTAATATATTATTTTTAATAACAAATGTTGGTATACTTTGTATGAGAATGCTAAAAAGTTAAGCACAAAATAATTGTGGTTATCATAGCGTTTAAGCCTCGATGCTACGCAGCTTTAGTTTTCGATTTTTCCATAAATATCTTGCAAACCACAACTCGATCATGACAAATAATTACACCAGTAGATAGATTTAACATTTTACAATCTATTGGCAACAATAATGTGTATGATTGAGTTATGATTAGTATAAAATCGGAAATGAAATCAATAAAATAATGTTTTTTCATCGAGGTAAAAAATTAGTATGTTCAAATGTTATAAATTTATTTACATTTAACAAACGCCTTAGTTTGATCTAACATACCTCTTTGATCACAATCAAATCGTTTAGGTTCTCTCCAACAAGACATGCCAAAAACCTGAACACGTCTAGATCGCTGCATTCTTTTTTGAGTTTTGCGGATTTGCTGCCAGCAGTATCGGAGTAATTGATGATCTTCGTACGCTTCATTCCAAAGTACTTGCACAGACTATCAATTTTCACACCCGTGGCTTGAAAAAAGTGATAGTTCATCAAAACCCTCTGTCTCAGTACAGGATACTCGAATAGTAGTTGCTTAAGGTTCTTACTAAAAGTAAAATTTTGACCGGTTATTTGGAGACTTCATAGCTTTAATTTGGCACCAACAAAACTAAAATCGGTACACAAATAGCTCAGTATGTAATCGGAGACTAAACTGTTTGATTATTATTATAATAGGCCTTCAAGTACTGTTTCGTTCATATCTTCGTAACGAAATGTACGAATAAGAAAAAAATCAAAAGCGTTCTATGGGAATGTTGTAGCTTCCATTTGCCGTCAACAGAACTGAAATCGGTTCACAGATGGCTGAGAAACCGATGTGACATTATTTGTAACGCACACACACACACACACACACACACACACACACACACACACACACACACACACACACACACACACACACACACACACACACACACACATACATACACACAGACATGTGCTCAGTTTGTCGAGCTGAGTCGAATGGTATATGACACCCGGCCCTGTGGGCCTCGGATAAAAAGTCGAGTTTTCAAGCGATCTTAATACCCTTCTATTGATGTAAGAAGGGTAAAAAAGGACTTAAAATTATTCATTTTTTGGAATAAAAATTAGGCATTTTTTGACGTATTGAGGCTACAAATGCATATACGCAAAAAAAAACCGCAGTAGACTACCATTTCGAGTGTTAGATTAAGCGCAAACACCAACAATTTTCGCCTGACTATAAATGCGTTTGATTTGATTATTATAACTACATAATCACAAACCATTACTGGACCATTTCCCTTATTGTTGACGACCGCTTCCGTTATTGTTAAGACATTCACTGTTGTAGTTGACAACTATAAACTTACAATCTCCTATATAGTTTTAACAATATGTCAGAAGGTGAAAGGCCAAATAACAATATGCTGAATAGGCGGTTAAGTTAGGTTACCATAAAAAAATGGGAACTTTCACGAACAAAATTTTTGCTGTACTCTATGCCAAAAAGTTGGTATATAATCCAGAGCCAGTGCAGACAATAGAAAACCTTTCAATGACAATATGGTAAACATTAACAATATGTGTTAATGTAGAGGTTGTATGGTGAAAATAAGATTGAACATTTCGATAACAATAACATGAAATGTGATAATATATCTTAAATTCTAAATATAGTTTTGACTGTATAGCAAATTGTTTATCATTATGCGGGTATGCTAAGGGTTTCAAGAATTCAATGTTTGAATTTTACTTCACTCTTTCTTCACAAAATCAGATACGTCTGTTTGAAAAAGTACTCCAGCTTTAATCTATTTGCAAAAAAGTAAATGGCAACCCAACGTCATCGGTGATTATTTTGAGCTTATGGTGATGGTGTGCACTTGGTACTGCTAGTTCTACTCCGAAAAAAGAAGAAAAAAGAGACTCCCAGTACACAACCAACGATTTTGAAGACGTTTCGGTTACTTTCAGCGACAAATGCATTTGCGTGCTCGGATCTCTCGTGGTGGAAAACAGTGAACAATTGACGCCGACCTCCGGATGTGGCTTCTGTGGTTGTTGCTGTTGTTGATGTCGAGGACGATTGTTGTGGTAGTCGTATTGAGAAAGGAAGTGATTGACGTTCTCGTCGTGCTAGTTCAAGTGTCCGGCATGGAACGGTTTGGCAATGTTCGGAGAGCTGAATTCGATGAACATGTTCGGTGAATCATCGAGCCTTAGTTTGTCTTTGGATAATGTGATTATGGTATGTACGATAAATTTACTACGACCCAATCGGACGATAGATTTTCTCCTTCCTTCATTTTATTCAGCCGAACTTGAGTGATGTTGAGCATAAAGCAGCTGATAGAGACTTAGGGCAGTTGAAATAATTGACTAGCGGTAAATGGAACGTGTACCTCTGGATCTCCAGTTTCCTTCGAGATGTGATAGGATAGGCGGGTGGAATTCATGTGACTACCAATTGCCTAAGAAAGCTGATTCATCATTTAAATAATTGAAATGTGATTCAAGTAATATCCTACTACCTTGCCGTATAGCAACTTACTGTGAGTGGATGTAATTGTTCTGTTGTGCTAAATATAATGAAATCCTTCAGGAGTTGACATTCTGAATGTTCAAATAAAGAGTTTTCACAACAGATGATGGGCAGATAAATACAGTTCGGTACCACTATTTTATATTCTACAGGATACAAAATTCTGGGCTGAAAATGCGATTCTTTACCGGAACAAACACACGGTTGAAAATTTCGAATAGGTTGCTACATGTTTCTCTTACTGAACCATTTTTTTTAGGGACACGTGATGGCCTTGATGTTCCTATACAAGTACATCGAAGAACCGATCAAAGTGCATCAAATTTACAAATTATTCCCGGGCAGATGGAAAGGCCATCTGGGTGAATTTGACAAAGAAACCCGATTCATTGTTAGAGAGTTGATATTAGAGATAGTTGGTTACTGGATTAGATTTTTAATTTTCGACAATTTATACAAACTGAGCTATCTGGTTTTGTAAACTAAGAGGTAAGTAAAGATTCAAACTTAACATTTTTGAAACGCTTAGCAATTTCATGCAAACTAGGAATACCACCATTAAGAATAATATTTTCTTAACATGGTGGCTGAGAGTTTTGAGAAATTTACGTTTGAGTTTTTGTTTGCCTCTTTGTAAACAAAATCAGATAGGGTAGGGAATGGCTTAAGCACCCCAAAACTCTATTCCAAGCACGGGGTAAACGTTAACCAACAACGCTCATTTTTTGCAGTATGGTGCTTCACTACATGGAGCACCATTTTGCAAAAACTGAGCGTTGTAGGTTAACGTTTACCCCGTTCTTGGAATAGGGGTTGGGGTTGCTTAAGCAGTTCCCTACCCTACGTCATTTCGAATAATTTATCCAGCATTGATGATTTTTCTGGAACTTTGTTTGATGACGGTTTTGACTGTTGGGATGACGGTTTTGGCAACAATTATATCATTACTAGAAGTGAACTATTACCTGTTCTTTAAATGTGGTAAAATATGTGTATGTTACTTATGATATGCAAATCGAACTTGCTTATATATGAGGAAAAATATGTGACGTCTGTTTGCTGGTTTTTTAGAAATATACAAGGATGCTTTATAATGGGAAATCATAATGACAACGTACCTTCTTCTTTTTCCAGTGGTTGCGTGGCAGTAGCATAGCATCCTTCTGGAATCCAGGTTTCTCCAGGCTCTAACAACATGAGTAATTCTGCAGCAAATGCAGTTAGAGCCAAGTCGCTGGACAGTTCACACCCATCGCTTGCTATGACGACATGCTGAAAGTGTCGTTGAAATGTGTTGGTTGCTGAAACAAGAGAATTAATGAAGCGTGAAATAAATCATTTCTTTATGGAAATATTACCTTGTGCGATTAAACTACTGATGCTTCCGGAAGCAAGGATCACGTGTTTTGTTCGACGGGACGAGTCACACACTTTGTACGGTATAACTTGATTCATGTTGATTAGTGATTAATGTATCTGTTCCGGTATTGGTGGAATGGAATGCTTTATAAACAGATAAGACTTATTGTTCTCCGCAAACAAGAACAGTGGGGCTCGGTCAATGAAATCTTCAATCGGCAAACTAACAAACTTTTCTGAACTTTCCTCTATTCGACGAATTTCCAGAAGCCCTCGTTCGTGAATGTCCTCTACGATTAGTTCATTACCAAACACTATAACACTCTCGATTTTCGGATTAAAAATCAATAGTTTGATTTTTAAAACATAGAAAAGTTCTCCATATTCATCATGACGCAAAAAAAGATAATCGCCCGCCGTGTACGTATATCCCAGATACGTCCCTTGTTCGACAAATACGTTTTGATTATCATTTAACTCAACTTCGTGCAAAGCGGTTTGAACAGATCTGGGTAGGTCTGATAAATTATCTACATATTTCTCAATCAGGAAGTTGTTTTTGAAACGATTGTTTTGTGTATTTAAGAGGCCCTGAAAATACTGGTGCTGTTCACCGCAAAACTTTATCACATTCTTGAAGTTTAACGTGGTGCGGAGACAACGTTTAAAAAAACAATGTTTCCTTTCGCAGAATAGTGTACAATATAATATAACTGGTCCCATCCACAACATGTACCGAGGATAATGAATGGTGAAGTGATGCTTTGGTCTTAATGGAACTTTGAAATGAGTTGTTCTTAATTCCATGTAGTCCCTCAGATCTGTAGCCAAAATTCTTATTTGTATGAGAGACAGTACTGGCGATGTGATGATATCGGTGATTTTTTTTAATAAGAATCAACATAATAATTTCGGGCTGATTGTAGTCTACGTCGAGTTTCTTGGTGAATATAAATGGGATAACCTGAACAAGATGCCACACGTCACAAGCCTTTGCTTTTATATTACAAGTTCTTCGGTTGAAATTAAAACTAATTTTTGTATCTATTTTAAGTTGCTTAAACAAACTGTTCACCCTACCCTGCAAGTATCGTCCGGAAACTGTGCCGTTTGCAATTAGTTTTTTGAATATGAGAAACAGGTCAAAATTAACCCATCCTTCGAAAAGGTCATGTGCAACGCATGGTACGGCTCCTAAATCAAACATTTTGAAATATTTGAGTTCATTAAAAATACAGTTAACTTTAACACCATGATATGGAGCCTGGGATGTATTACTTTCAATAGCTTGAAGGTCTATTATGTTCAATTCAGGAGTCCTCAAAATAGATTGTTCAAAAGGATCACTTCGGAACTCTTTTAATGTTTTGTAGCATGTACGACAAAAGTACGAGTTATTTGAAAAGTTTTCAGTGAGTCCTGAAAGTTGATGTGCACCTAGATTATCGTTCATAGTGGCGAAAACTGAGCCGTATATTGTTTCTTCTTCTCCACTGCCATGCACTACGATCCCCTCGTCTTCTATGACTTTTATATCCTCGATGAGCCGGCGGAAGACTTTATCAGTTCCGAAATAAGTGAAATCTTTATTTTTGCATACTAAAACTAGGTTAATGTTATCAGTAAGACAACGCAAGTGTGGTGGAAGGTTACCCAAAACCATATAAACAAGCAGAAGTTTGTGACGTGATGTTGCATTTCCCAATTGGTTGGGCACAACTTCAGCTGCATCTTGATAGATAAATATATTTACAGTTTTTTTATTGAAGAAAGTGCAGTTCTGAAATTTAAGTCCATCTGTATAATCAGTTATGTAGCCGGAGTGGAGATCTTTTTCCGAACATTGATTCGTAAACATCCTTATCATTCAGTAATCCCCGTAGAGTATCAATAATCGGCACATAATGATAAAAACAATCATTGTGGTCTCCATCTTTTGCAGATCAATCTGCACTGGAGATACGTATGAATAGTTTTCACTATAAAATTTTCTGCGCATGTATGCAGTACGAAAAATCCCATTTGAACCGAACACTTTGGCCATTAAAAAAGCATCACACAATTCTGCCACCAACATGAATCTTGATGTGTTTGATAAGTCCAGCTTTTTGAGTTGTTTTTCTACTTTTAACTTCAGGTGCTTTTCCTGTACACGGGTCACTTCACCGAGAGCTTCCACAATTTCTTGAATAGCACTATTTGTAACATGGTGCTTGGAAAGAAGTTTCAGGAAGAGGCTTCCTAAAATGTTTTCCACTACGCTCAATGGATGCGGATTCTCGTCATCTTCCATGACATCTCCGTCGCTTTCAGATTCTAGTACTTGCCCCCGAAATTTTTCGCAATTAAATTCTTGTTGTCCGACAATTTTCTCGACACAGTTCGGAGCTTCTTCCGGGAGAAGACAGATGTCTAAATTATTGAAACCTCCTCTATGTGCATACATTTTATGTATTCTGAGGCTGTTTCCGGTCGCAAATGGCTTCCTTGTTGGACACTGTAGTGGACAATAAACGGGTTGTCCGGCGGAAATGTGCGCGTATGCATGCTTCATAATAAGACTAAAACTACGTTCCGAATAATTGCAAGTCACTAGTGAACACTTAAACAAACGAGCACTTTTAGTCGGTTCAACAGGAGGAGGTGTATGTCGGAACCGGATATGTTTGCGAAAAGACGCAAATGAACCAAATTTCTTCTCGCATTCCATGAACGGGCATTGAAATATTTTTTCATGACGGTGAATCCGAATATGTACAACATAACTTTTGGTATTTGTTTGCACTGTTCCACAAATAGGACACTTAATTAAACTCATTTTATACCGATTTGAAGTGATTTTTTCCGCCGATCGTAATCGTACAACTGAAACAAAATATGGCTGACGTCTAACTAAAAAAGCGTCGCCGCGGTGTTGCTAGATCATGCTAATTTTACACGAGGTCGTGTAAAATTTTGGTTGGTTAAGCTGAAAAATAAATGCAAAGCGTGAAGCTTTCATAAAAACAGTTTAAATTTCTAACGAAGCAATTAAGCTCACAATATCTTAAGTTTTTCTTCAATTTACACGATACTATGCACAAATTTATGCTTGAAATACGGTTACATGATTCATTATTAAGCGAAAGTTTGAAATACGCTCAAGATAATATTCATATTTTTTTGCTGTGTATGATTTGTCGAAAGCCAGGTTTTGGAACAGATTTGCTTGCTTGCTTGCTTTTTGGAATCCTCAGGATGTCTTCCGAAGATCTAGTTTTGCTAAATCATAAAGTTTGATATGTCGCAAGCTAGGGTATGGTAAGAAATTGGTTATCACTACTCTCCCGGAGGAACTCGAAATCCAGCAGGGCCATCTCAAGTGGCCGGTATAGTCAGACACTATAAGAATGTCTTCCAAAGACACAGTTTAGCAAAATCACAAGCCAGGTTTTGGAAAAGATTTTAATATGGCCACTTTTCGAGAGGAACTCGGATCCCACAGGGCCTCTTTTAGTGGCCAGTATGGTCAGAAATCCTCAGAATGTCCTCCTCAGACCTATTTTTGCAAAACCACAAAGATCGATATGTAACAAGCCAGGTTTAGGAAAATATTTGAATATGGCCACTATTCCGGTGGAACTCGGATCCCGCAGAGCCTTTTTTAGTGGCCAGTATGGTCAGGAATCTTAAGAATGTCATCCGCAGACCTATTTTTACAACATCATAAAGTTTGATATGATATATATGGTCAGAAATGAAGTTTGATATGCCGCAGTGGCTGAGTTTCTGAATCCAAAGTGGCTAAAAGATTTCTAATCGGTTGGATAGTTCCATAGTAATGGTCATTTTAGTTTCCGTGTTAATTTTTTTTCTGTCGGCGTAATAAAGTAAGCTTTGCACTCATTATTTCCCTCCTACAGAGTTTCAACATCCTACTATGAAAACATAATGCAATCTCACGTATTGTAACCGAAAAAGGCAAAATTGGTTCTCTTTTGGATACATATTGGTTAAAAAATAAGCTGTGAAGAGAGTTTTCGATAGTTCCCAGTTGGTTCGTTTGCTAAAAAGAAATGTCTTCTACATTTTCTTTTCTAAATGTCATGAAATTCTTTTATATTAATATAAGCGAGAAAAAGAGGAATATAACCAAAAGGAATCGAAAAAATAAATGTTTTGTCATTCATACGACACCGCACACACTGTCTCATAGCAGAAAGCAAAATAAAAAAAGAATACTGTATGTTCGTGCTATTTGCTTTTCGCCTTATGGTCTCACAATATTACAACTAGCTTAAAGCGGGAGGTGTCGGCAACAATTGTTAGCTTTGTCCTGTGACCATTTTTTCAGAAGTAAACCGTTTCTGAAAAATGTCAACCGTTTCCATCACTGCCTGGAGCATTCATCAGTAAGTATTATTGACATAATCATGAAAACGGTAATTAATATTAAGTCCTTTTTATTTTCAGCAATTAAATACATCCTGTGAATACACCGCCAGTCCACTAAAATAAAAATAACATTCAGTCAGATTCATCTCAAATTCGTCAAATGTGGATGAGCGACAAGATGACAAGATGACACACGAACAACATCCATTTAAATCAAGTCAATGTTGACTGACTTGTCACTGCTAACATGATTTACTTATTACATAAATGGAAAACGTATTCAAAACGACGTACCTGAAACACAGCGGTAAATTTTCAAGTAATTCATTATTAGAGGCCTAAAAGCCATTTGTAAACAATGACTTTAAAAGTTGATCTCCAACGAATCACGAGAATTCTAGTATATCCATCCACTCTATTGTGTAATTTAAGTGTTTAAGATTCAAAAGATATCGACATTTAAAGCCATTGTTTACAAATGGCTTTCAAGGCCCTCAGCAAACTCTTCACACTCCCATGCAAACCAGCATTATCATCACAAAGTCCAATACTCTTCTAAACTGACAGTGGGCCTAGTTTCGTGGGAGTGCGAAGTATTCTGAGAAATGTATGTTTGAGTTTTTGTTTACCTCTTTGTTAACAAAATAGGGTACGTCATTTTGAAAAAGGTGTCGAGATTTGATTAACTTGAGACAAATTCGACCAGATTTTGAGTCATGTGGACTTGCCGTGGACGAATGCATATTAGGTCTTCTATATAACCAGCTACTTCACGTGACTTTCAAAGTTTTGCTTTCAGACTGATGTTCATAACTATCTGATTTTACAGGTTGTGTTATGATGCTTGTTTTAAACTTTTTTCAAATTTCCGTTTTCATTTCACGGGATGTAGTATTTAAGGAACAAAAAAACTTAAACTCGCATTGAATGTCCCTCCCCATTGCTGGAGGGATCAACGGCGCCTTAATTATATGATCATTATCTATAGGTTTAAGACCAATTGAGTGTTTGTTTTTATACTTACCAAGTTAATAGTCACTTGCATATAGTTTGTAGCACTTTATCTTATGTTAAATATGTTGACTTTAGATAACGTAGTGCTTGATATTTAACTAGTTCTTGTTCCTACTAAAAATGCTTACTTAACAGTAATATAATCGCACTCTTACTTATTACTTTTATTTTATTATTATTATTTTTTATTTAGTTTTCCGCGTCTTGAATCTAAATCAATCATTAAAGCGCGCCTCGGATAGATTTGCAACAACTAACACCAACTCTATTGGAGGAACCGGGAGGGTCCACTAAGGTTCTGCACTAACATTATCATTACTAACACAGAACCCCAAGCCAACGTTCAGCAGCTTCTAATTTCCAACTCATGCTTTCCAATCTTCAATCTATCACTTGTCTTTGATTTTTTTTTCTTTTTCTTTTTTTTCTGCATGCATCTTCTTTTAGCCACATTTGCACTTTTTTTCTATCCATTTTTAAAGGCAATTAAATTACCATTATTGTATAGATTTCAATTCTCGTTCACCTATATATACATCATTGTATTTTTGTAGTAGTTTACTATACAATTTGGCCTTTAAGATAGGGCGTTGTGATAATATCACCATATATTTAACATATTCCATTTCTATCTCTTTTCCGGTGTTTTACGTGCGGAGACAGCAAGTAAAAATGGAGCATATGAGATACGATAATGGAAGCAACGATATGCTATCAACTCCATTCGAAGAAGGGTAAGTAAGAACAAAGTAAACCTCTTAAAATTAAATGCTTTGCTGATTGATCTCGATATACTCAAACGTTAACAGTGCCTATCTGACCGACATTGGTTACCTTCTTCTGACAGCGAGCGAGTAGTAGATCATTCAGGACAGATGCAGACCTTGAAAACTGAGCTCTGATGCTGCAACCTGTACTCTTTGAAAAAAAGTAGCTTAGACTCGCATTGAATGTCAGAATTGATTTATTGAAACAATTAGATGCAGTAGAATGTGTTACTATGATTGAGTAAATGTCATATTAAGTATTGAAAAAACAAATAAATCTAATGGTACAAACAAATAAATTTAATGGTACTTGGAGTTTTGAAAGGACAATGCAATTTTTTGTTTGACGGGATGGAAAATCTGCAAACAGACTCCTGAAGAACTCAGGGTGTGGGGATGAGGGTGCCGACTCCTCGACACACTAAAAACCCACCCGTGCCCTCTAGCCTTGGTCCCCCCCCCGGGACCACCTTTTGGTATTACTTCGGGGAGGGAGCTAGTGTGCGTTAAGCACCCGTTTGTGTCTAACTACTTAGGGCTTTAGTAGTTAGATTATCCCTCTGGCCTGTCGCTGATCGTTTCGCCACTTGTCTTGTAGCTCTAAGACAATCTGTGAGGCCGCCGTTTTCACCGCGTCTCAAGTGTCCTGTTCTTGACACATCCTCTGGACAAGATTGTCCGGTGTCGTGTCCCGACCGCCCACCGCCATCATGCCGTTTCTCGCGTCGTTGAAGCGAGGGCAGATGAAAACAACATGTTCCGCAGTTTCGTCCGCTTCCGCGCATACGGGGCACGCTGGGGGCTCAGTGTGCCCGTTCTTATGCAGATACTGTCTGAAGCAACCGTGGCTATCTGTGTCAAATGGAAAGTATCTTCCCCATGGCGCCGACCGACCCATCTAGATATTTCTGGAATTAATCGGTGGGTCCACCGACATTTGGTTGAGTTATTCCACTCCCTCTGCCACCTGGCCATTGATGTGACTCTGGTGGTCCTGCGGATTCCTCTTGTGCCCCTCTGTTCGAAGCACTCCACATCCTCTTTTATTGTGATGCCGATGGGCATCATCCTCGCTAAAACGCATACCGCGTCGCGTGACACCGTGCGGTATGCGCTGACCACTTTTAAACACATTAGCCTGTGAGTACTTTCGAGCTTACCGAGGTAGCTCTTAGTACTCAGGGCGGAGATCCATGCCGGCCCTCCGTACCTCATTATCGACAAGGCGACGCTTGCCAGGAGCCTGCGCTTGCTCCCCTGTACCGCTGAGCTGTTCAACATCATGCGAGATAATGCCGATATAGCCGTGGAGACTTTCTTACAGGCGTAGTCTACGTGACTTGTAAATGACAGCTTTTTGTCGATCATGATCCCTAGATATCTCAGAGCCCTCTTCGATTCGATTGTGCAGTTACTTGCACTAATCGTCGCATGCTTTCGGTTATTAACGACCGTGACCTCAGTCTTGTAGTGCACTAGCTCCAGCTTCCTGGAGCTCATCCATTCCTCCACAATGCCAATGGAGCGCGAGGCCGTCAGTTCTACCTCTTCGATGGATTCGCCACATATCTCAAGGGTGATGTCGTCTGCAAACCCGTCGATCTTCACCCCGAACGGAAATTCAAGCCGTAGTACCTCGTCGTACATCATGTTCCACAGAACCGGGCCCAGGATCGAACCTTGCAGGACGCCTGAGGTGATCTGAATGCATTTCTGGCCTGCCTCTGTATTGTATACCAGTACGCGATTCTGGGAATAGCTTTGCATTCTCCTTCTTGCTTGGTGGCAAGATCTCCGGAGGTCTGCGATCGTCTCTGTTATCCAGTAAACCGGCATCTTCAGCAGCTTAGAACCGAACCGGATTTTCCAGGTGTTTGTGCACAATATTCTTTCGAGTTCCAGTTGACGTTACTTCTGAATGCTATCGACTACTTTGATCAAACTTGCGCCAGTTGTTGTCCACACAGAAAAAAAAGAGTTCCCGAAAATCAAACGGGCTGTGAACTAAAGTCTGTATCCGCACATGATTAAAACATAAATTTCGCATTATATTTCCGTCTTAGTTGTTTATTTCAGATTCATGGGATGTGTTTTAACAATTCGTGAAGACAAAACATTCGGTATTTGCATAAAATTTTGTACAGATTCTTCAGAAATCGTAGAAGCCGTCTTTGTCCAAATTTGCTGGAAGTGTTTGATGTCTTTGATTCCTTATTTCTTTCCAGAAAGCTTCCGCTTCATCAGAGCCCAATATCTCTCGATTGGTCATAGCTCTGGGCAATTTGAGGTTTTTGGTACAATGTTCACTTGATTTGCTTGGTACCACTCCATCACAGTTTTAGCACAGTGGCATGATGCCAAATCGGGCCAGAACAAAGGTTTTTCTTTGTGACTTTTGTTGAAGGGTAGCAATCGCTTCTGCAGACACTCTTTCTGATAAATCTCCTTGTTGATTGTGCCGTGACGAAAGACTTACTCTTTTTGTCACACGTGCAAATTGCTTGCCACACAAGGTATTTTTTGGGAAATTTCGATGCCTTCTTCGTCCTGAAATGCTCAGCTGTAGCATTTCTGGCCATAGCAGAATAAAAAACCAACCCTGGAAGCCGCTTGAAATCCTCCAGGACACAAGTTTCATCGCCCATAACAACGCATGAAAACTTCGTCAAGAATTCGCAGTACAGACGTCGAGCCCGTGATTTTGCTGCCAAGTTCTGTTTATCGTTGCAATTTGAAACTGTTTTTACATTATACGACTTAAGTCCCAAACGTTGTTTTGATTTTTGCACAAAACCAATCGACATCCCAATTTTACGAGCCACCGTTCGAATATAGAGATTTGGGTTTTTCGTTAATATCATTTTCACCTTTCGGTCCATGACAAGATCACCGCGTCCAATGTTTTTGTCACTTCTCGGTTTCCTCTCCACTGCCAAACGTTCCGAAAATGATTTGAGCACATCGTGAACAGTGGATTTAGGCAAATCCAATGTTTTTGCAAGGTCCCGTATTGACAATTCGCTCGTGCACTTGTTTTTCTTTCGTCGCCATCTTGAATACTATACATGAAATGTAAACATCAATCATAGTCTTTTTCATCATAGACTCTCAGCTATACCACAGTGAAATTTTTCATTCCTTCGTGCAATATTTCAAAAGTTACAATGATTTGAAGGTGTCCGGATTGATGTGGATACAGATTTTAGTTCACGTGTTCAGGATTTTTCCCTTTAAACGTTATTTAGTTCATGGTTACGTGATACACTTTACGGTGTATTATTGCTTGTGCTCGAATTCATGACTGCAGTTCACGGATTTTTAGGCTGTGTTCGGTGGCTTTTTGAAATTAAATTTCAAAAACCGTCGGACTCAATTGTGAGGAATGATTGTCTCCGATTAGCACAATCGGTCCTTATGAATGACTCATTACTGGCAGCAACATTGTTATGAAGCCAGAAGCACTTTGGTTGCTACGGGAATTGATTACACTCACTACATACTTACGCAAAATACACGAAGGTCTTGTATTTCGCTTTTTATTTAGGTTGAATAACGATACACTGTTTGTCTTTTTTCCGCAAAAACGACGCAGCAAAAGCAAAACACGTCAGTTTCAAAGCAAGGCTTTCTGCGATCTATTTCGAAATGTTATTTTTATGCATGATTAAAACAGACAGTTTTTGTAGGGAGCTGGAAAACTCAACAAAATAGTCTCATATTGATAAGCCATTTTACAAATATAATAACTTAGTATTTTTAATCAAAGTATTTAATACTGTCACAGGCAATTTATAAACTGATCGAAACTGTCATCACAAATAGGGTGACATTTTTCTCTCTTAAGCAATTGATGATGTGCGGGTTGGTCGCAGCAGGCGACTGTTTTGCGAAAAATGTACATTAACCAATACATTATTTTTACGTAACATTCCTATTACTGCTGGGATTAGAGCGTAAAGGTGTTTTTTTTGTGTGAAATAAGCAATAATTGAAGAGAAATCGACACATTTGTGATATTCTCCATACTAAAAATCTGGTTTAGCCACCACTGTCATAAATCTGCACATTTACATCAAGTCCCGATGGAAAAAACAGTGACTTCGACATCCCTTTCTCTCTGATAGTCAGCCGCACGAGAGCTTTCTCGAGCACTTGAGAGTATGAAGAGAAGGGTTAGTTGTGCTTATGGGTCAAGAACCGAGGCTGAAATCCTAAGAAATGTTCTCTCCACATAGGATTGTTCCAGTATTTTTAAAACCGTGTATAGTAGAGTGTCCCAAACACATTTTTGTCTCTCAAAACTTTGTTGCTCAATTCTAGAATGATATATTAGGTATTAGGTATATTATATACGATATTCCAAGGTTTAGGGTTCTAAAATTATATGTTTAATATTGATATGTGTTAACGATCTGAACGCCACTTCAAATTAGAAGACAACAAATACAAGATAACAATTCCCGAGTTTCTTTAGTGGAACAACTCAAGCCGTCTCACTTTTAATATTCAAAATGTCCCGAAGCTTCAATATTCTCTTTCGACTTTTCTTGTCCGACTGACAGCCTCTAACGGAACTTTTCGACTAGCGCCAATCTTTTGCAAGAATATATATTGAAGCAGCAGTTTTAATCACAAACTCACTCAAGAAACTGCCAGTAAAGCTGGCACCAGTTGCAACAGCAGAAATTGAAACTAGTTGCCTCCATTGTGCTATGAAACAGAGCTTTCGGAACCTGACATTTTCCAACTGCCGTTGCCCTGTACTGGGAAAATGAATTTAATTTAATTATTAATTTTTTCAATTAAAACTTGCTACAAACGTCTGATGCTTTGCAGCTTCTCGCATTAAATCACCCCCAAGTTAACGTTTTTTCTTGAACGCGTATAATAATTCGTCAAACTTTCAAAGTGGAACTGAGTGATGTACGGATTAGTGCTTGCATATATATCAAGACGGGATTGCGTTCCGGTAATTTAAAGCTCGTTGAAGGAAAACTCCTCGGAAAATGTGTGTTTTCTTTCAACACTAATAGCTGAAATTTTCACCAGTTTCTCCTCCGCCGAAATGAAGCCCACAGCCAACGTCGGGTATCCCTTTTCTTCCTGACTAAGTGGCTGGATAAATAATGATAATGAAAACCCTCATTTAGGCAAATTAAAAAGCAAATCAAAACTACATTAGCACCCATCCATTCGGTAAAATCCGGCCAAACCTCAAAGGAAACCAGACTAGCTGTTCTGTGGCAAAGAAGGAAGACGAAGGAGAGATAATGTTGACCATATACATTTCAGCCCCCTCCCCGCCCCGGGAATAACAGAGCGCTTTGAATAATTAATTCACCTCGCCGCTGCTGTGTGTAGTCCGGTCAACGGAAAAGGATCCAGAAACGGCCGCAAGGCGCGCATCTTGCGCTTCATCTGCGATATAGAGACTGCTGAAAGCTAAGCCCAATTTTATTACCGCACAATCAAACCACTTCACAATTTTCCCCCGAGTCAGGTTTGTAATCCGGCCGATGGACGGCCGATGACGACCACGGGGACGGTAGGAAAAATCTTGAAATCTTTCGGCTCATTATGAGGATCCCCTTCTCTTCGCCCATCATCATCATCATCATCTTCACGTTAAAGTCGTTATAATAATCTCCCCGAGGCAGATGGGTTCGGGTTGGAGCTTCAACCATCTGGAACTTAAGGTTCGCGGTAGGCAGCGGTGGAAAAAAGGATGCCTCTAGAGATGAAACTATAATTGAATATTTTCAGCCTTGGGGACCGTCGAAGAACTGGTTGCGAGTCTCTGGTGAGAGCGTTTCATGGCGGTTTCCGAAAATGATGGGTTTGTTTACAGTTTGGTTGCTATGATTTGGTCGCATGGGATTTTAGAAATTGTTGGAAAATATTCGAAAACATTCGGAAAACGTCGGTATTGAAAAATTTAAGGGGGGCCTTCTATGTATTCGATTTTTCGCAATGGTTAAATCGGTTCTTTTGGGTCTCAGAATATAATATGGGTGGTTTCGTTCATGAATTTAAAGATTTATATCAAAAGTTAGTAGTCCCAACCAAACCCAACCACATTTCACAGAGCGAGTGAATGGATTTCCACTTTGCTATTTGGAACAAAGATAAGGTTCGGTATTGATTATAGACTTTTTAGATTTTTTTGAGACACTCTTATAGACTGTTCCAGAAATTATAAGCACACCTAATGTTTACGGTCATTTTGAATTGCATGAAATTTTACAAATTATTTTGGCAACGTCCTTTTGTTTTGCACATTTATGTACATCATAGCATAAAAAAAACTTATTTTCAGGTTGACTTTCAAAATACGTGGTCTTCTTCCGGAGTAGAGAAAAAGTATCGTGGATAAATGATACACTGTGAGAGAAATCTCTTTAAAAAAATTGGCCAAGGAAGAGGGTGTGAGCGACGGAGCGGTACGAACTTAAGTTAGAAAATATGTAGAGCAATGATTTTTTAAGATGCACCGAGGAGTGGTTGGAAATCCGGTTCTGAGAGACCTGCTATTGACAAGAAGGTCAGGGACGCCTGTAAGCAGAAGCCATCGGCTTCCGTTCGAGATGATGGTGAAAAAATAGGCACTCCCGAAGTCTAACGTGCGTGTAAAGAACGACTGTGGACCCAGACATACCGGAAGCAGAAGAAACCCAAAGTAACTCAAATCAGGCCACGTATAATAATGTATAATAATGGACGATGAACTGTACGTGAAAATGGATTATAAAACCCTTCCCGGACCGAATACTTCACTGAAAGTAAGGACAGGGATATCTCCGAAACGGAAGGTCATTTTCACCGAAAAATTTGGCAAAAAGATGATCGTTTGGCAGGCAATATGCGAATGCGGCAAATTTCTAGCCTGTACGGACCATTGAAGATAATTAACATCCAGAAGAACGTCATGGAATGCTTCCAGAAGCGTTTAAGCAGTATGATAGTCCAGCCATATTTTGGCCTGATTTGGCATTATGTCATTACGCCAAGTATGCACTAGGATGGTGCAAGTGCCAAAATGTCTGTTTTGCCGAAAGATATGAGTCCGCCAAATTGCTCGGATGTACGGCATATTAAGACTTTATGGGCTTTGACCAAAGCCAAGTTACGAAAATTTGTAAAACCAGCCGATGACATCGAAAAATGTATAAACGATTGGACAAAAGTGGTGAAAATGGTGGAAAGTGCAACTGTGCAGAGGCTAATGGGTCATGTTCAAGGAAAAGTAAGATGTCTCGATAAGAATTAAAGATTTTGATTGAAGAAGAGTAAAAAGTTATGTGAAACACCAGTGCTGATATTATTTGCTAAATAACATAATTGAAATCTTTCAATACTTTGAAGGTGTGCATATAATTTCCGAAACAGTCTATATTCATCGAACTCGTAGTGTATCCCAATATAAATATCAAAGACGAAGTACCGCCTTGGCAGTGGGCAAATTGCGTCAAATTTTCCCTACTACTCAGTCGTATTTAAATCAAACGTCTTGATATATAGAACATGTACAAAAATAAATACATAAAATAGACGAAAAATTTGTGGGAATAGGTCCTATTGGTTCTGGGAACACTGCGGGTGACGCTCCGGTAACGGTTCCCTCTGGCCGTTAATAAAGCAGTCAGTCTGACAACGCACTATGGTACGAATCGACAAACTTGTATAAAATGACGATCATTTTGAATATACGAGATAGGTGCAAGTTCTTATAGAAAAAAAGTTGTAGCGGTTGAAGTGTAAAAAAATACGTTTTTGCAAGATAGCTTATTCTTATTTGCAAATATTTGCAAACACAAAGGTCGTGAACTCAAAGTACAAACTTCTATCTACAAGATCTGTGCAAAATTGTTCGTTCCTTTTTGTTCCATTGAGGAAAACTCGTTTTAAAATTGGTAGTTTTGCATTTTTGCTGTATAATTTTCGATCAGCATCAACAATTATCATCAAAGAGCGTAACAAAGCGAGTGTTTTATGAAAAAGTTTTTATTTTTATATTAACCCATCTCCGTTAATTTATTAACATTTATATCACAGACAAACAGACATAACACACCGAAATTTTTTCACTACAAATCATCGTCATTAAAAAAAAGAACTTCATCTGTTGAGCACACTGTGATAGATGATTAAGCTGAACAGATGGCAGTAGTGTGTTAACGTCAAACGTAAGAAAATCGGCTATACGTACTGCCTGTGGCGACACTATCAACTAAGAAACATTTGAATTAACCCTTTCAGGTATAATCGATGAAAAAACTGCAAGTGTTATGTCTGTTTGTCTGTGTTGACATATTCATATTTGTTTGCTTATATTTATTTATTTACATTAATATATTTACATGGATATATTTACATTCAGCTATTTGCATGTGTTCATTTACATATGGTAAATGTGCGTCATTTTATACCCTTTAAGTCATCTTTGCAAAGTTTTCAAATTCAAATTGAACTAAAAAAGTTACAGCAAAAAAACTATTTTTTTTAAGTCCCACCCTAAGGAAAGTCAGAAACTGTTATAAAACGATATGTAGATGAGCAAGATGTTACATTTCTTCAGCCAAGTGTCATTAAATTAAAGTATATTACAATTCTGTATTAGCAAAAAATCCTCTGAATCATAAGAATAAAAAGTAGAAATTTTTATTATAAACAGAAAAGGACCACTCTAGTCAAAACTCAAATTTAAAGATAGATCTAATTTTTAAAATTAAATCTTCCAAAGACCTGTCTAAAGTTAATGGTTTTCGAGTATTCGTTTTTTGTCGCGATATTTGTCCATTCGTACCAAAGTGCGACAGTTAAAAGTGACTTAGAAGTATGAAACTGAAACTATCCAACCTAACTTATTGTAAATTGAACAGGAAAAAGCGTTTGAAATAAGAATTTCTACGGATTGTCCGAAAATTACAAATGCAAACGTTTTATTGTCGATATTCACCATGGAAGGCTCGACTGCTTCAAATAACACGATAAACACACCCGTCACTGCCGTACAGTCGACACCCAAAAGTTAAAAAGGTGGCAAAAAATCCAATTGCAGTTTTTTCAATCATATCTTGAGAAATTTGCATGATTCAGTAAAGGCAATTTTGCCAATCATGATCCACAAAGCGCTTTATTGTATAAACGAATCCATGCAAGTGTGTGCACGCGGTTGGCAGCACACTGATTCGTCGAAACAAATTTATCGCTGTGTGCTTAGTGTCTCGATAGTCGAAGCAACCATTAGGTCTATGTTCAACCGGCAACACGTTTCAATATGGGTAAGACAATACCACATAATGTCGCAACGCTATTGGCCACTGTTAGAATTCCGCTGTCAAGTGTTCTATTTTTGTTTTCACTCGTCATCACACTCCGATCCTATAGTCACTAGATTCATAGTCTGGCGGATACAACAACGGGATCCAATTTGAACTGTCAGTTGGCGGAGCCAATCGTGCATATCTCGAGTAATTCATGGTAAGCGCCTAAAAGCCATTTGAAAACAACGTTGATTTTTCAAAAATTACGAGAATCCCACTATATCCTGCTACTCCATATGGTAGAACTAACATTCTTCTACCAAATGCTGCTTTCATTTCACGAGAGTGATTTAAGATTCAGGAGAAATCGATATTCAAAGTCATTGCTTACAAATGGCTTTTAGGCCCTTAACATGAATTACTCGAGATATGCTCGATTGGCTCCGCCAACTGACAGTTCAAATTGGCTCCCGTCGTTGTATCCGCCAGACTATGAATTTAGTGACTATATCCGATCCCCTTCTCTTCAAGTTTGCCCTTCTTTGTGAAATAAACGAAGCCATGCAAGTGTGTGTGAGAGACACTTGCTACATTGCTGTATCGACGAGTGCCTCGACAATCAAAGCAACTGTTGGGCTTTTATACCACTCATTTCATCTTGATAATGTGGCTGAATGGCCTTCTAGAGCCACGGCGCAGGCTGCCTCGGTTCGAATCTTGATTGCGTATCGTGATCCTTTTTTTTGTGAGCCATTGAATTTCCGGACTCCAATCTTATACTCAATACTAATACACTGCATAACCTCACTCACACATTGAATTTTTCAAAGAAAATTGATGTGTTGCTTTTTTGCCCACGACCAATGTTGCATTTTTTCTCCAAGTTACGATCCATTACAAGAAATTAAACAAAATCATGCGAAATTGCATTACAATCTTGCTTTTTTATTTTGGGTGTAGTTGCATCAACTGCGATCGTCCGGATCATGTGCAGTGTAATACCTGCAATTCATGGTGGCATCGACCATGTTTTGGGATTACGGACTCAGTAGAGGAACGCCCGTAGAGTTGGCGGTGTCTTTTATATAGACTTCACGCGCATGGATCACGTCGTCGCCTTTTGCTTTCCCGGTGTTGCTTCCAACCTCACTTAACTAAGGTAGTTTCTATGTAACAGTAGTAGGCTATGAACTTTAAGGCTTTGTTCAACTTTTGATTTTGATCCCTGACTCCAACGTACCATCCGTTTTGGAACTTGAAAAAACCGAGTGGATCGAACCCAAAGCCACCCAGGTAACCAATTAGCATTAGCATATGCAGTAAAGCAACCCGAAATCTGCACTTTAAATGTTACAAGCATTATATTAGCATTATATCGGCATCTTGAATGCTATCTGTTGCAAATTTGGATTTCAAATGCAATTTATATGCGTGTAGCCTGTAATAAGCATTTCGAATGCAAAGTAGCATTTATGAAGCAGTATAATAGCATTGCAGTAAAGCAGCCGTATATTGGGCATTTATGTTGCATTCAAGGTGACTTAAATACTTGATAGGCTGCCGTAAAGACGCTTTGGAATTGCTAATTGGTTACCTGGACAGCAGTGAGCAATTTGAAGCGTAAAAAGTCATCATATGATGAGCGCTTCTCTCGAACTGCGCTGAAATCGAAATCGATCGTCCTCGCGTCAGATGAGCCATACAACTTGCGCACCATCGCACAGGCATTTCAGGAGCCAAATATCCTGCATCAGATTCCCCAACAGCAATACGCAAATACCTCACAATCACTGATCCTTCCTTTTGCTCCAATGTTGACATACGTAAATTTGTATTCAGCATCCACCATATCCATAAGAATGATGCCGAACTGCCTTTTATTTTTTAAACAATCACGGACGCTCTTTGCAGGGGCTATTACACAAACGTGCTTTCCGTCTAACGCTCCTACACAATTGGAAAATTGCCATTTTCTTTCTAAATCACGTAAAATTGACAGCCACTCTTCTTTTAAATAATATGCGAATTTTAAATAAACCAGTCATTTCAATTTCATTTAAGGTCTGTATCTGCAATAATCCGGACACCTCAAAACATGAATAAAACACAAATTTCCCATTATATTTCCGTCGTAGTTGTTTATTTCAGATTCATGGGATGTGTTTTAACAATTCGTGAAGACAAAACATAGTTATTCGGTATTTGCATAAAATTTTCGAACTTTGCGCTTAACTCCGTCCATTAGGGTTTGTACAGACTCTTCAGAAATCGTAGAAGCTGTCTTTGTCCAAATTTGCTGGAAGTGTTTGATGTCTTTGATTCCTTGCTTCTTTCCAGAAAGCTTCCGCTTCATCAGAGCCCAATATCTCTCGATTGGTCGTAGCTCTGGGCAATTTGGCGGGTTTGAGGTTTTTGGTACAATGTTCACTTGATTTGCTTGGTACCACTCCATCACAGTTTTAGCATAGTGGCATGATGCCAAATCGGGCCAGAACATTGGTTTCTTCTTTGTGGCTTTTGATGAAGGGTAGCAATTGCTTCAGCAGACACTCTTTCTGATAGATCTCCTTGTTGATTGTGCCTGTAGTGACGAAAGATTTACTCTTTTTGCCACACGTGCAAATTGCTTGCCACACAAGGAATTTTTTGGGAAATTTCGATGCCTTCTTCGTTCTGAAATGCTCAGCTGTAGCATTTCTGGCCATAGCAGAATAAAAAGCCAGCCTTGGAAGCTGCTTGAAATCCTCCAGGACATAAGTTTCATCGTCCATAACAACGCATGAAAACTTCGTCAAATATTCGCAGTACAAACGTCGAGCCCGTGATTTTGCTGCCAAGTTCTGTTTGTCGTTGCGATTTGGAACTGTTTTTACTTTATACGACCCCAAACGTTGTTTTGATTTTTGGACAAAGCCAGGCGACATCCCTATTTTACGAGCCACCGTTCGAATGGAGAGATTTGGGTTTTTCGTTAATATCCTTTTCACCTTTCGGTCCATGACAGGATCAGCGCGTCCAATGTTTTTGTCACTTTTCGGTTTCCTCTCCACCGTCAAACGTTCCGAAAATGATTTGAGCACATCGTGAACAGTGGATTTAGGCAAACCCAATGTTTTTGCAAGGTATTGACAATTCAGGATTTGCCGTACGCCCGTACAAAATTCGCTCGCGCACTTGTTTTTCTTTCGTCGCCATCTTGAATACTAAACATGAAATGTAAACATCAATCATAGTCTTTTTCATCATAGACTCTCAGCTATACCATAGTGAAATTTTTCATTCCTACGTGCAATATTACAATGATTTGAAGGTGTCCGGGTAAATGTGGATACAGATTTTAATTGTTACATACGAATACGGTACATACGAATAATTTGAAACCCCAAAGACTTCAAGTGATTTCCCTGAACTTTTCTGAATAGCTTCCCTAAACTTCTCAGGAGAACTTCCCTGAACTTCTCTGTGAAACTCCTAAGAAGTTCTCTTAAGAATTTCCAAGAAGTTTCCAGAAGAACTTCCCTGAAGTTCTTTGCAGAACTTCACCGAAGTTCTCTGAAGAACTTCCCTGAATTTCTCTGCAGAATTTCCCCGAAGTGCTCTGTAGAACTTTTCTGAACTTCTATAATGAACTTCTCTGAATTTCTGTTAAGAACTTCCCATATGTTTCTCTGAAGAACTTCCCTTTGGTTTTTCTGAAGAATTTCCCTGAACTTCCTCTGAAGAACTTCCCTGAATAACTTCTCTAAAGAGTTATCTGAAATTCTTCCCCGAAATTCTCTGTCGAAGTAAAACGAATTCTTCTGCAGAACTTGAACGAATTTTTCTGTAGAACCTCCTTTGAGCTATCAGCAGAACCTCAGCGAATTTTTCAAAAGAACTTCCCCAAAGAACTCAAAAGAACTTCAATCTCAGAAGTTATCCGAAAAAGTTCCCTGAACTTCTATAAAAAACATCCAGGAATTTCTGTGAAGAACTTTTCTGAAGAACTTCCCTGAAATTCCACTGAAGAACTTCCCTGAAATTCCACTGAAGAACTTCCCTAAAATTCTCTGGAGAACTTTCCTGAAATTTTCTGAAGAATTATGAATTTTTCTGCATAATTTCTCTGCAGAACTTCTCTGAAGAAATTCCTCTAACTTCTCTGAAGTTTTCTGAAGAACTTCCCTGAACTACTTTGTAGAACTTCTCAGAAGTTCTCTGAAGAGCTTTTTGAGGTTTTCTGAAGGACTTCCCTGAACTTTTCTAAGGAACTGGTGTGTATTTTTGTCTGTCTGTTTTTAATTTTGTATGGAGTGGTTTTTGGGGACATTAGAAACTAACGAGCCGCTGGTTAAATTAAAAACACACACACCTACGTTTTATTTTGTAAAAAATACACACATAAGCAAATGAAATTCTATCATTTAGTTGCAAGCCTAGATAGGCTCGCACCAGGTTCAGCTGAATACATATGAAACACAAATACAAATGTAACACAAATTTCTACGTAACTCGAGAATTAATCAAGCAAATAGATCCAAACATGTGGAGGTTTTTAGGGCAGGATTTGAAATGAATTTCTGTCTGACACTTACAGTGTGTCTCACAATAGGTGTCACATTTTTTCAGCCTTGGTTTATTTCAGCTGGGTAATTTTAACAGAGGAATTGATTATACCCGTTTTGAGTGTACTCGTTTTACAACTTATCGCTGAAGATAAATAAGCGATTCCGTTTGCAAATATTTATCAGCTACCATGGAAGCCATACGGGAGCAAGTTTTAAAATTGCATTTGCAAAAGCATAGACCGTGTAAGATATTCAACAGCCTTAAGCAGTTTGAAGTGGGTAAGTGTTTTGTTTTTCGTACCTAGAAATGGTTTATGGAAACTGGTAATGTCCATATGCAACACAAAAGGGGTGCCAGACGAACTGCTAGAACGAAGAAAAAGATCAAATGTGTGAGGGATCGAATAAGACGTAATCCGGCCGTATCTGGCTGTAAATTGAGCAAACAATTGCAAATGTCCCCTGCTTCAATGAACAGGGTCCATAGACAAGATCTGGAATGCAAACCGTACAAGAAACAACGGCTTCACGGGTTGACAGAGCGTCAAAAGCAAGCCATGGTCCAAAGAAGCAGAAATCTTTTGGTTCAGCACAATGACTGCGAGATTTTATTTTCGGATGAAATGCTTGGCCTCTTTCAAGATAGTCATACTCAACAAAATGATCGTGTGAATGGAAAAATTCTTGCCAATATTCCAAGAGATAAACTAGTTTCAGAACGCTATCAGAATGTATCGAAAATCATGTTATGGGGCCCCGTTTCACGAACAGGAAAACTTTCTCTTCTTATCATGAAACCTAACGTAAAAATCAACACTGAATTACATCGAGCAGGTTTTCATCTGCTTCCTCATGCCGCAACGCTGTATGGGAATATACCATATTGTTTCCAACAGGACAGGAGCTCAGCAGGCAAAGAAGAAACAAGCGTGGTGCGCGGAAAATTTGCCTGATTTTATCACTAGTGAAGAATGGCCTGCATCGTATCCGGATCGCAACCCACTTGACTACTTTCTTTGGGGTTATATGCTTCAACATATAGGCCCTATGAAAAGGCTTACTTTAGATCGATTCAAAAACATTTGGTTGATATTTGGGATCAAGATTCGAATTGAATTAATATGGTTTATTTCTATAACATGTATCTTTCAAATGAAAAATAAATGCTCTGATTTGTTTTGCTGTACTTTGTTTTAGTGACACCTATTGTGAGACACCCTGTAGACTCGAAAACTACTGAACCAATTGGCGTGAAAATTTGTGTGCTGGGGTTTTTGGAGCTGGGAAAGGTTTAATGATGACTTGGACGCCCCACCTCTCTGGAAGGAGCGGGAGGGGCTCATATAAATGAAACTCACATTTCAACCAAACATGAGACTTATCCAGGCAACTTAAACACAAAATGTGTATTTTTCGGGTAAAAAGCAGCAGTATTAAATAAATAAAAATACATGAAGTAAACTTCGAATTGCTTCCGTATCTATCGTATTCTCCAGATTTGGCTCCCAGCAAATGCTGGCTATTCGCAGACTCAAAAAAAGCTCGTCGGTAAAACATTTTCGCACAAAGTTTTGAAGTCAAATGCTAAGTCGTTACACAAAAGTTGTATTGAAATATATATAGTAGCGCTGGAATAACTGTGTTGCTCTCATGGAGATCATATTGATGAATAAAACCAATTATGAGCGCAAAGACCCATGTTTTCTTTGTCAGGCCCGGAGTTTCAGCCCACCTCATTAACAAAGCATTGAACATATTATCCCATCATGCAGAATAATTGATTTCGTTGAATGAGAACAATTGTTGCTACAGTTATAATATTGCAACATAGTTAACGGATAGTGCACTGCTTCGTCACCGTCATTTACGGTGCTTGTAAATCGAATACAAAACTGCAACATCAGCAGAAGCAAAAATTTACTCACTTTTCAGAAATAGTTTACCTGGGAGAAAAACACCGACATCTCACCACCTGGTGACAGACCCTCTAGCGGAGGGCAAAGGGTGTTAATGATGATAATAATGATGATAGCATCGTTGTCGTCGTCTTCATGCAGCGGCCGGAGACAACGAAAGAAGAAACAGACAGCGTCGTAATTTTCAACATTTTACACCCGGTTTTTTTGTAGAAGATTTTTTTGCATTGCTGTTTTTCTTCATTTACACCGCACTCGTAAATTGCACACGTGTCGGTGTCGTGGGTGATAATGTGTCAACCCCGTCTCATTTTCCCGCACAATTATAAAACTTTTCTCCCCGTACGGCAGCGATGTTTCGCATGTGGAAATATAGCAGAAGGCCACCACCCGACTCCGAGATGTAATGCAGGATGCTCAAAATTTAGCTGCATCGGCGAGTATCATGACATAGAGAGACAGAGAGCAAAGATAGGTGAAAATGTCGGTCAATCGTTTCAGGTGATAGTTTTTCGCTTTTCACGTCATGCCTCGGGGAGATTTACATATTTGGAACCCGGCGCACTGCATTGCCACAGGTTGTAGGAAATTTAATGCCCCCATGATCGCATGAGTGCGGTGGTGTGAGGGTGGTTATCGAGCGGTCGTCGCGCATGATGACGAGGAGACGATGATGCGAGCAGTTGCTGGAAAGTAGCTTAATCGCATTAAAAACCAGTGCACATCGCGGGGTTTGATAGCCGGAAAAGGCAAAAAGACGCTGAATGCTGTGTGAGCTGGTGATTATCTGGGATGGCTTCGTTAGTTTGAGTTGATTAAAATGCAGATAGCTGAATTTCCATTTTAGGTAAGGAATCAAGATGATGTTTGAAATTGAAATTGAAATTAGAAATGAGTTAAATATCAAAACTATATTTTGGAGCGGTTACGATCATGTGCAAGGGTGCCCATATTGAGAGGACCACCATATTGTGAGTAAAAATATGCATATTGTAATACGTTGTACTTACCCGAAAATTAACTAATTACAGTTAAAGCACATTCTGGTATCGAAACGGTACAACGACCCTCTGAGATCAGACGAACAAAGGAATTCGTAAATCAATACTATACTCTTGAAATAATGAATATAATGAGTGATGTAATATTTGTATGTTCCATTTGAAGTGTTGTTAAATCCTAATTTGAAACCCAAAATAATGCCTTGTTCGGACTACGGAGTTGTAACATGATACAAGACTATCTTGATGACGTTTCTCGTGTTGATAATTTTTATAACACCCTTGTATTATGTTACAACTCTGTAGTCTGAACAAGGCATAATAATTATTTTACTCCTTTAACTTTTCTGCCCGTCTGCCCGTGTGAAAGTCTGACTCAAACCCCGTTCACATTATAACCTATATTACGTGATATAGAGTATCTTGATATCAAATACCATGAACATTATTTCCAGTGAAAACTAGATGTATAGAGGCTGATATCAAGATAGCCTATATCACGTAATATAAGCTGTAGTGTGAACGGGGTGTCAAAGTAAACAGAGAGCTACTTATCATGGTTTGAATAGGCTGATTGAATAATTGGATGTAAACAAAGTTGCGTTGGCTCCCCATGTCCAGTTCACTCGGAAAACGGGCCTAGTGTGCTGTGGAAAGTTTTACCTGTGATTTAAATTAAAACAGACAAAGTTGACTGTGATGTTTCCCCCATTCACTGACAGTTTTTCTCTGAAGTAAAAAAAAAGTCGACCGGGTAAAGGAGAAGTTGTTTTTCAGTTTTGATGATGCAGCCAGCCTTTTCTGAACTCTGTGTGTCTTTATCCGGGAATGTATAATGTTTCATTAAAAACCATATTACACGGAAGAAGACCCCGCAAAAGTCAACATCGATGTGTTGTTAGTTGAGGTGGACAAGTTGATAATTGTAAAAGTTGGGTTCGACTTCAAAAAAAATGAATTCTAACATTGAATGTGAGGTACGCTTCCCATCATTCTCAGTAGGAAGATTCTACAGTATAGCTATACTAGGCAAGCTTAGCAGAGTCCACCCTTTTAAGAATACTTTCGCAGCATCGCACATTGGGGTAACGGCTTTAATGGGTATATGGATCTGATCGGGCCTTATTCGATGTAAATATTTTTCTAAAAATCCTAAAAAAAACCGGTATTGTCTTGATAACATATTAATATGGGAAAACTGAAAAACAGGAATTTTATATCGATAGCTCCAATTTGATCCAAGTTGCCTTTCATTTATCTGACCTTTTGTTTGTCTTCAAATGCATTTCTAGACTAACATTTGAAAAGGGCGGTATTCCAAAATCACGAAACTGAGAAAACTGAAGGCAACGAATGGAAAACGAAAATCAAATCCTATTTTCCATAGAAAGCTCAAATGAACCATATATTTTGCTCACATCTTGTAAAATAATGCAGTGCTTAACCTTTTCCCACAATAGGGTAGGATGTCCTCGACTCAGCCTAGCTCCTTCATTCGGCCTATGTACCAAATAAGTAATTAATTCAGCAATAATCAACAAAATCATGTTGCTATTAAGATTGACCGATGTAATCCGAAGCAATTGAGACAATATTAATCAACTTATAGTTTTCACTTCACGTAATTTTCGATTTCTTGAAATTTTGAGGGCATCATGATTTCACTGGTTAGCTGAACAGATGAACTACACGATCTTCAAGTGATCTAAATTTGGCTTAATTGAATCGATATAGCAAGTAATGCAGTCTGGATGTACAGAAAATAGTAACACGTTACAAACTTACAGTTCACATTGCTAAATAACAATGATTTTACAAGAAAATCATAGACCCAATGTTAGGGACATATTTTTTTGTATGTTCCCAACTATGGCCTGTTGTATCAATAACGTAGTAAAAGGTTGTTATTGGTAAAATTTCAAGTGGAAATGCATGTGTTTGCGGTTGCTTGTATTCAAGTGGCTCATCTAAACACACAACCGAAGGAACCAAGCCATTGTATAGTGAATTATAATGTTTTCATTTTTGAATGGCTAGTTAATCATATATGAACATCACTTATGTGTTTCAAAACAGTTTTACTTTAGTTTGTTTTGTGAAATTTTGTGTTAAGTAAAGCGAATACAGCTGAACAGCCTTAATTCATAAAATGAGAAGAAAAAAACCGCACAAAGACTGCATTTAGTAATAAATCCATTGAATGGGACGAATTTGCATCCATGAATAGACCCAATTTGGTGCTTGTAGACCGACATTAAATCCATATCCCTTGAAAGTTCTGACTTTATTAAAAGAGTTGTGTAACTTTTCGTGATACAAACTACCAAATTTATTAATATTGTCTCAATTGCTTTGAATTACATCTATTATGCTAAAAGCAACTTGATTTTGTTGATTATCGCTAAATTAATGACACATTTGGTACATAGGCCGAATTAAGGAGCTAGGCTAACATTACATCCCCTTACCCTATATGCAGAAATATGTTTAATTGTGCCAAAAGTTCATAAAACCCTAAATACGCCCTGCTTATTTTTAGAGTGTTATTACGCCTTAGGTTTTTCGCCTGTTAAACTGCCGGCACTGGAAATACGCCGTTTAATTATGACATTCTGGCATCGTGTTTGTTATTACGCCTACGCTCTTCAGCCACATTAATCAAGAGGCGAGGAATTACGACCCAGTGTTACCATCCCAAAACAGTTAATTTTACTAACTAGATGAGTCTAGGTACGACTAGGAAAATAAGACGTACGTGATTCTATCGATCGAACATTGTTCTTACTGTACTATTTGTATTGCGGATTATCAATCATGTTTTTACAGTCATGGACATAGACAACGCGATGGAATCAAAGCTGCAACATCGAATTAGAAGACCTGAGCGCTGAATGCATTTTGGTTAAGATGACCATGGAGGATTTTATAACTGTTCTGTGCGTTAAACATAACGTTACTATAAGTGCAATGTATAGCGGATGTGATGCACTATACAGTGCACTAGTAGCAACGACTTCAGGTTTAACGTAAAGATCGGTAATAAATTCGAATGTCGCTAGTCGATGATTACGGTTTTCAACTCAACAGATAATACTTTTGTGTATATAATGTTCTGTGTATATTTTCGTTTTGAATCCTCACTGTATTTAAATTAATTGCATGAAATAGCATTATATAATACCTTTAAACCCAGTTAAGCTCGTAAAAAATGGATACCATACAGTAAAGGACTTTTCAAATGTACCTAATAATTAGAAGATTTCAAATGTATTAAACAATCAGAAGCGAAGTATATTTCTCTTAAATTCATAGCAAACGTATTCCTGTTCTCTATAGCTGCTACGTCAACTCGTATATTAGGAGTTTTCATTATTATAATCCAGATCATCATCGAAATTTGCATCTTCGATCGCAGTCTTCACCTTCCGACCACGCTCCAGGCTCTTCAGCATCGTCTCATAATACATCTTAATCCCAACGAAGGGAATTGGCTTCTTAAGTTCCATCAGATTTTCATACGGCAGCGGAATAGGTTCAGATTCTAGTGGATGTAAAAACGACAACGGTTCATTGTTTATGGTATCGTTATCACAAATCCTGAATTGGTAGGAATAAATGCTGAATCTGTAGAAGAATGAATTCTTCTCTGAACTTCACGGAAGGATCTTGGTGATAAGCTAGCACCATTGGCACTGGTATAGAAGAATTCTATCGGGGGAGGTTTTGAGAAACAAATTTTAGAAATGGATCGGTTTGTATTGAAAGTTTTTACCTTTCAGGTCCGTACAGGAAATTTGCATTATGTGGTTAAATTGGGTGCAACTGCCGGACGAATTAAATTTGGAATCTGCGGGACCTGCGTGTGAAGGAGTTTAAGGAATTTGAAGGTTCTCATATATAACCTCATGTGCACTCAAGCTGAATTCTGTCCCGTCGATAAAACCAGCAGTATCCGTTGTCGCTTCTAAAAACTATAACCGCGATAAGAGCACACTAACATACTGTAAACAGCTACTGACTTGATAAATTCTCGGCACTTTTTGACATTTTCCGATTGGAATTTGTTTTCTTCAAGGCGAAGCAAAATCAATCTCGATGATTATCCTTAGCAACCTATCGACGGCGTAACAATAATCAATGGAAATCAACAATATTATATCCACGGCGTAATTCCAATTTAATATTTGAATGGGCGACAACATGCGGCGAAATTATTTCTGCTTAGTGATTAGGGCGTAATGGCTATTTCCAAGTTTTGATAAAATAAAAGCTATATTTACGCATAAAATCCGTAAATATATGCTTCAAGCTCAAGTCGAAATAAGTATATGATGATTAGAATAGTGTTTGCAGGAAATATTAAATTATTTGTCAGAATTTGAAGTTAACTGAAAAAAGAGGCGGAACAGCTGAATAACTAGAGCAATGTGTGATCCGGAAGAACGCCATAAATTATTTTTCTTGTTTAATGAGGTGCCTAATTGATTTTAATGTCATTATCAAGGTAAATGAGTTGTTCTGAAATTGTTCAATCAAAGTATAATACAATATGATTTGATAAAATTTTGGCTCTTCCGCCCTTTTCAAATGTTAGTCTAGATTTATGAACATGACCAGCAATCTCTGACGCTCGGTTTCTTCAAGAACAGGGTTTGTAATCCGATTGAAACATCCAAATGTGATTCGTTATTTTTAGCTCAAGCTGGACGAAAAGTCAACATGGTTCAATGATACCATCACCCATATGAACGAAAATGGTAGATATATGAAGCACTATGTCAACTGGTACTGTGATCCCTGATCACGACGTCTTATCAGCATGCTACAGTGGGGATTCCCTATCGCATAGGCTGCTCTCAAACTTCATACAATGACCAGTATGTTTTGAACATCAGTAGCAGTAAAGATGCAGATATCAGTGCTCTTAGTTCTGCTCTTCGGCTTGTCATTTAAATGTTTGCATTCAACCGCAGCAAGTGTCTCGAGCCTTGCATTAAATAAAACTTGTACCACACCTGCTGGTAACCCCGGTCGCTGCGTTCCGGTGCGGAGTTGCAATTTCGTGTCCGGAATGCTGCGCAAACCGAACCCCACACTAGCCGATCACCGTTACTTGGAAAAATTTAACTGTGGCAAAGTGCCAGGCAGTGGGAAAATACTTGTTTGCTGCCCACAGCTTCATAGTGAAGAACCCTGTGGTCGAGTGACGATGCAGGATTATATCCTGGGTGGACAGGAAACTGAACCGGACGAGTTCCCGTGGGTGGCTGTGCTTGCCTACAGAGACTTTAGAAACCGCACCAGTTATTTTTGTGGAGGCACTTTGATCAACAAGCGTTATGTCGTCACTGCTGCTCATTGCATTACTGTTTCAAAAGTTAGAAAATTGTGTGTGTTTCAGTTCTTCAAGGAAGTTGAATACCGATTTGAAGTGTATTGTTTCATATTTCAGAGTTGCTGTTCGGCTGGGTGAGTGGGACTTGGACACTACTGAAGATTGCACCACAACACAGTGCTTTAAGGATTTTCAAGATGATTACTCTATCGAGAAAATTATCGTTCATGAAGGATACTCTTCCAATCGGCAATCAAATAAAGTGCACGACATTGCACTTATTAAACTTGTTGGCACTGCTGAGAGAACGCGCCTGGTAGCTCCTATATGCATACCAACTCGGGAAATGGTCAATTCACTGAATGTTTTAGGAAAATCCTTCGACGTTTCTGGCTGGGGAATTACTGATAATGGTAGCAAAATGGGATCCAGTGTCCACAACCATTTTTAATATTAATTTTCTACCTTCCAGGATTTTCAAGTCGCCGAAAAATGAAAGTGACCCTCCCCGGTCAAGATATGGCCATGTGCAATGCTGTGTTTGTGGGTTTAGACGCTTCCTTCACGGACGATCAGCTTTGTGTCGGAGGGGTACATGGGAAAGACTCATGCAGAGGCGACTCTGGTGGACCATTGATGGAACTTTTGCAAAACCGTTGGTACCTGGTGGGAATCGTAAGTATTGGCTCGAAAAATTGTGGCACGAAAGGAGTGCCTGGTGTCTACACCCGGCTGGGCAGCTACCTGGATTGGATGGCGGGGAAGATCGAGCTGGAGGGACGATTGGACCAATGGAAACATACTTGGTAGTTACAATTTTGCAAACTGGGGATCATTTTGCAATTGTTTTCATCTCGATGAAACTCATACAATAAGGAAGACTTTGTTTAGATTAAGCTTAAGCCATAAGGTTGGGCTTGTACAAAATATTTTCCAATGTTCGTGAACTTGTAATTTAAACTAGGATATTGTAAGCTTTCAATTAAGATACATTAATGACGTACGATTCAAAGAGCATGGACGGCTAAAAGAGCCTCTTAGTTGTTTTTGTTTCAATCAGTTGATTTACTTAAGAGGAGTACACTTTGGCGGCCTGAAAACAAAGTGATCTGCGGGATTTTTAAAAAAATATAAGGGTAAGTGTATGACAACAATTCAATACTTTATCTAATCCAGAAGATTCCAAGAAATAGTGCGATTCCAGAAAGACTGTCTGAAATCGATCTTCTAAAGCAGAGCGTTTCCAGATGAAATCAGCCGGAAAAAGTCAAAATCTTGCCTCCGATTTGGATGAAACTTTGCACATGTCTTCGGAATTGGTGATGATGGATTTTTCGCGGGTTAAGGGAATTTTTTGACTCAAGACATTTTTTTCAAAAGGGCGTATGTGTTTTGTCATGCGTATTTTTCAAAAAATCATAACTCAATAACCGTTGGTTGTAATAAAATTGCGTCTGAGAAAAACTTGTAGTTAATTAATTTGACTTTATGAAAAAACTATGTACACTGTAAAAAAAAAATTTTTTCTTCAGAAAATTCAAAAATTAAACTTAAAAATCAATAAGCAAATCTGTCCAACGAACGATTTTTATAATTTTTTTTTCAAAAAGGTTTTGAGTCATAAGAAGAACAGAAGTTGTTTTACGATGGAGTAACTTAAGATAAAAAAGTTCTTAGAAGTAAGAAAAATTCATTTTTTTCTAATTTGTTGTTTTTGCATAAATAACCATATTTTAATAATAAAACACGATTTTTTTAGTGATTTTAAACAAAAATGCTCTTGGTGAGCAACATTCTAAATGTATCCGTTTTCGAGATAATTTGAAATTAATGTCGAAAAAATGGCTTTTTCCATGAAAATATCCCTTTTTCAAATGTTAGTCGTGATTGTCCATCTGCAAAAGTATTCTTTTCAAATTGTACATAAAATTTTCTACAATATACCTTTTATTACCGAGAATACTAGACAAACTGACTCCTGATATTTACTGTAGGTAACACGACAAAATTTGCTACTTTTACTTACAGTATATTATGATAACCTAACCCGAAACAAAAATAATTAGTATTCATGTTAGTGTACAAGCGTATTTTGTTCAGGTAGAAACATAATGTATTTAATTAGTTAAACTGTTTATACCAGTAATAATACAATGGTTTCGCCCATTTATACCTATTCATGTATTCCCTTTGGTGTTGACAGAAAATATAATTTACATGCAGGGGGCACATACCAATATTTCAAAAAAGTACCTAAAGTGCGTACCTAGTACGTATAAAAAGGATTACATTACAATGTCATGACATCAGTTTAACAGTGTCTTTCATAAGTAGTGTAAAGTGTAAAACGATTTGAAATAGAACTCGAAACAAAGCATTGTTGTCAACCTTTTTGTGAAATCGGGAGACGGTGTTCGCCTAAACTTAGAAATTTAACTGACAAGTTAATTGAAAAACTTTTATCCATGCAGTGTACGGTCCATTTGGACACGTCATTAAAAATTTGTGATTCATGTCGGTTATATTCGTATCGTCGTAATCCTGTTGAAAGAGTGGAGCAACAAGAAAACGGTGGACATGATGAAGCACCAACCACATCACGGAACGATTTGGAGGAAATACCATCGGCAGCTTCAATTACCTCGGCATCTTCTCAGGACAGTGACCTACCGGATTATTCCAGGATATACAACATTGAGTTATTCAATAATGGAATTGCAGGAATAAATGTGTCTCCGATATCCATTAGAGAATTTAAACACGATAAATACCGTCGGCAAAAATTTGCCGAAATTGTAGCAGGTATTAGAAAATATCTATTTAGCTTACCACCACAAGAAGAAGTCGAAGAGTTAGCTACATTGAAAACAAAGGTTGTGGAATATGATGAAATTATTTCCAAATTGAAAGCAAAACTCATAGAACCAGATTGTTCGAGAATAGATAAAATACGTATATTAACAGTTTTGCCTAATTACCTAATTAATAATGGCCGATTCAGCAGATAACGAGCAAATTTGAAACAAACAAATACCTTGCATTACAAGCAAAAGAATTGGCAGCCGAAAATGGAGTATTGGCTACCCCCAACGAAAGATCGGGGAATCGTTTGAATCCGGATATAAAGAATCAAGTGATACAATTTTTTGACGAGGACGACATCAACAGAGCCATGCCGGGACAAAGAGATTATGTCTCTGTAAACACTAATGGTAAGCGTCAACAAATTCAAAAACGGTTATTACTTTCATCACTTAGAGAAACTTTCACTCGATTTAAAGAAGTCAGTGAACATACAATTCGATTTAGTACTTTTGCAGCATTACGACCAAAACATTGCAAATTGCTAAATGCTTCAGGTTCTCACAACGATTGTGTTTGCGCAATTCACGAATATATTGATTTAATGCTTCACAGTTTAATAAAATATTCATTCAGCACTGATTGTAATCATTATTTTGAGAAGTTATTGTGTAAATCATCACCAAGATAAAAATATTGTTACCTCCGTGAATGCGAAAATTGTCCCACGCTGTCAGAATTTGAGATAAGATTTTTAAAAGAACTTGAGAAACATAACTTGTTTGAGATATCGTTCGAACAATGGATTACAACTGATAGATGTAATTTAGAAACGCTATTAAAACCTGTCGATGAATTTGTTGAATATTTTGGCGAGAAATCAGAAAAACTATTAACTCATGATTATATAAAAACAAAGCAATCTAAATTTTTAAAAGATACAAAGTCTTCATTAAATGAAGGAGAAATAGTTATTATTTGCGATTTTGCAGAGAATTATTCATTTGTACTTTAGGATGCTGTTCAAAGTCATCATTTGAACAATGATCAGGCTACAATTCATCCGTTTGTTATTTATTATATGAAGTCAGGAATGCTTAAAAATCTAAGTTTTGTTGTAATATCAGAAGTTCTAAGACATGATACAATTGCGGTACGAGTATTTATTTCTAAATTACTAACGTATTTAAATCAACTAATGAATATATAAAAGGCCATTTTTATGTCTGATGGGGCTGCTCCCCAATACAAAAATAGAAAAAAAATTGCAAGCCTCTGCAAGTTTAAAGAGAAATACAACATTGATTCTGAGTGGCATTTTTTCGCAACTTCACATGGTAAGGGACCATGTGATGCAATTGGCGGCACATTAAAACGAATGGCAACAAGAGCAAGCTTGGCCAAACAACATGAACATCCAATAACAAGTGCGAAAACTTTGTATGATTTTATTAAGAGAAATCAAGAAAATTTCACAAACATATAATTTTGCTATGTTTCACAAGAAGAATATGAAGAGGAAGCTGCAGAATGGGGTGGTAGTTATCAGCAAACAAAAATGATTCCTGGTACACAGAAATATCACTCCTTCATTCCAGTTGCAGATAACAAAATCGCTGCGAAAATATTTTCAACTGACGAAATACTGAGTTTTCATAATATTTATAGGAATGTTAGGAAATAGTGTTTTTAAAAATGTAAATACAATTTTTTTTAAGAATAGTAGAAAAAAGAAATAAATCATGTATGAACAAAAAATAACTCAAAATTTTTATTTGGTAATTAAGATTCGTTAATTTCGTTAATTAAGAAGATGTTCAATCTTCTTGGTGTCAAAAGGATAGTTGTAGAAAATTTTATGTACAATTTGAAAGGAATACTTTTGCAGATGGACAATCACGACTAACTTTTGAAAAAGGGATATTTTCATGGAAAAAGCCATTTTTTCGACATTACTTTCAAATTATCTCGAAAACGGATACATTTAGAATGTTGCTTACCAAGAGCATTTTTGTTTGAAATCACTAAAAAAATCGTATTATATTATTAAAATATGGTTATTTATGCAAAATCAACAAGCTAGAAAAAAAATGAATTTTTCTTACTTCTAAGAACTTTTTTATCTTAAGTTGCTCCATCGTAAAACAACTTCTGTTCTTCTTATGACTCAAAGCCTTTTTGAAAAAAAAAATTATAAAAATTGTACGTTGGACAGATTTGCTAATTGATTTTTAAGTTTAATTTTTGAATTTTTTGAAGAATTAATTTGAAATTAATTAACTACAAGTTTTTCTCAGATGCAATTTTATTACAACCAACGGTTTTCGAGTTATGATTTTTTGAAAAATACGCATGACAAAACACATACGCCCTTTTGAAAAATTTGTCTTGAGTCAAAAAATTCGCTTAATTGGCGGAAAATCCATCGTCACCAATTCCGAAGACATGTGCAAAGTTTCATCCAAATCGGAGAGGGTCGAGTTCAGTCATTTGCTCATTTGACAGAGAAATGCTCATTAACAAAAGCGACAATCAGTTGTTGCTGTCGAACGAATTACTAATCTGAGTAATCATAAAATTTGTTGTGAATAGACTTCAACATGTAGAAAAATGCCTGTATAAAATCGCACATTGAACAATAATGAACACTACTTTCAGCAAACCTGTTGCAAATTGACTATTTTATCAGGGAAAAAAAAAGATTTGCGTTTAAGGCCTGATTTTCAACCCAGAACATGCTGAACATAAAGAAGTTGGGAATTTAGGATCTACAGTTGCTAAAGTTTACTATAGTTTTATTTCGATTAGGCAAAGTATATAGGCGATATCTATTCAATCATTTAGTCTTCTGGAAGATCAGCAAATATTAAAACTTTTCAGTCTCGGAATACTTTATGCCACCATATTTGTTTACGTTATTACGGATTATCATGTCAAAGGTAGGTTCCATCAAGTGTAAAATTAGGTATTGCTAGCTGAGTCGATTTTTAAAAGCAAATCAAATTTCATTTGCAGTGTTTGATCTAATAAATGCATTGAATGAAAGTTGATTGATCAATCAAACAAATGCGAAAATAAAACAAAAATAAATGCGATAATGAGCATTAAACGGAAAAGCAACAGCATTTGTGCGCATGTGGTTCACTGGCTGCAAAATAACAATAATAATCATAACGATGCAATCACCAGCCGATATAATCTTGTCGCAAAACGGCAATGAACCGTAATCAAGTAGGATAAATTGACATTTATGGTTGTCAGCTACTCTCATACTCTTTAAACGCATAATAAAATGTGTACCGAACCGAGTTATGCTACCCTAGGTCCCCCCTCGGAACTAGCCATTATCGCCGACAAATCCATGCAGCAGCGACTGTTTTGCTATGCGTGTATGATGCATACGACGACGGCAATAATGCACAATGTTGCAACAAATATGCAAATATGTACCAACCCTGTCAGCCAAAGCGTCGCGACGCTTCGTTGGATGTGCCATTGATGCATTATTATGCGATGCTCGGCGCCGATGCTTGATGAGGACGACTATAATGGCCCGGTGACGATGGCAATGTCATGACACTTTAGCTGCACTGTTGTTTGTGTTTTGGTTGTTGGAACTCAAAATGAGCCGGTAATTTTCTGCCGGCCGCCAAATCGTGTTCGGTTTCAATATATCGGCACCTACGCCTGTTGTACATTTTGTGTGATGAGGAACAAGGAAAAGGATTTATGTGGTCTCGTCAGATAGTTGTCGGTGTGATATGATCAAGGTTCCTTTTTTGTCTTAGGCCAGTTGTGGTGGCCGTTGGGCGACGATGAGACTCCTCAAGATGCTAGTGACTAAAGAAAAACTAGTGACTAAAGATTAAACTCTTATTTTAAACATTTGTAGCAACACATAGAAAGACTGCATGTAAAAATCGTAAAGCTTATTGAAAATTTAACTGATATAGGTTGAAATGATATTTTACTGAGATCCATCACATCCATCGCTCATCACCATGAGGCACCAAGAGTGGACATTAATATTTTTGCTAGAATGAAAGATATGAAGAGAAAGTGTTGAAAGTTCCGTCAGTGTACGGCAGGTTGGAAATAGAACAGATGTTTCTGAAAATTGAGCGAAAGGGCATGTGTACAGTGGTACCCGAGCCAAAGACGTCATCTTTTGCCTAACATCCCACTGCGGGGTAGGTCGAGGCACAGACAAGTCCGCCACCTCAACAGGCAAAAGAAGACGTTTGGAAGGCGCTCATGTACCACTGATGGCTTTGTGATAGTTATTCTAGCGATATATTGTGTGCACTCTGTTTTGATGCGCACATGGGAGAGGAACTCTCTCCTTTTTGGGTTTGTTTTGATTCGCAACGTCTGAGATCACTCAAGTTTTTCACGTCACCTCTAACGTAGAGACATCGCACAGTGGTTCCCCCATAGGCCATTAATAGTTACAAAAAATTGACTTCGAGGAAAACGTGTTTCTATCTCGGCATTGCTTTGTTTAAGATGTATATTTCAATGTTCAACGCTTGATTTTGACGAAATCGGGTCGTATATGTTAGAGTAATTGGTATCCATAACTCAACATTTCATTAGTGATATATAGCATTCATTTATACGTCAGCTAAACTTTTTTCTAAATAACAGTATGTAAATTTTTTATGGATATTTGCTTTCAATAAAGTTAATTTTGAAATTTTATGTCAACTACAGTGTTGATATTAAAAATTTTGTTCAGTAGAAATGCACTCAAAATAGTGTCTTATGATAATATAAAAGAGAATAAATGGATTTTTTCAGCATACGTAAAAACAACTTTCCCCCTCGATACCCCTCACCAAACCTTCATCAAAACTTGCCAAAATGTATTGACTTCAACTTGTAGTAAGATCCAGCTGCGCATATCTGCGCCCAGATTTGCTGTGGTTAGTTTATGTGGCTCATATCAAAGAATTGCTTTTCCTCTGAGAATGTATGTACACAAATAATTGACATACACATCTTTTCCCCTCGATTCTTCTCACTGAATCTTCAACAAAACTTCATTGAGAGTATTGACTTCGACGTGTACTGTGTTCTAGCTGCGCCTTTCTGCGCCATGGTTTGATGTGGATCGTTTAAGTGTCTTATATCTAATAGATTGTTTAAGGCTCAACTCGGATTGATGTATTTTCGACCAGTTTTTGTCAAAGCATCATTTCAGACTGCAAAATGCACTCGTCCATTTATTCCTTTTACTATTTCAAGCTGAACAATTCAATAGGTCCTAAGTAACAGAGATTCTCTTCGTCGACTTTCTCTTTCGTTAATAGTGAGTCTATTAAACGATTTGCTGATGTGTTTGACGTATTGGATCATTAATTACGCTTTATATTGCTATACAGTGTGTTGAAAGTACTTGAATACGTTATGACATAGCCGTACACGCAAAAAAAGCCGCTGTAGAAATTACCATTTCGAGGGTTAAATTAAGCGCAATCACCAACAATTTTCAGCTGACTATAAATGCGTTTAATTTTACCATGCCTGCGATTAGATCAACCATGGTGCGGTTGATATCAATATGAGGTCTGTCAAATATACCACAAACGTTAAAGTTTTTGCCATAAACGTAGTAAATTTGACTGAAATTTCATGGTAGTTTTAAAGATAGGCGTAATCGGGTAAAATGGTAGTTTTTACTACAAAATTTCTTTCTGTGTAGGAAAGCAAAGAGAAAGTCGATTAGTCTTCTAATGTTACCTAGGACCTAATGCATAATTCAGCTTGATTTCACGAAAGTTGGCGCGGGCTAGCGAGCCTTTTTTGAATTTTGCGAAAAAGCAGCCTTAATCGATGAAATTCTGAATTTTTTTACCTATCAATCGTAGTAATCCATGGATTACAGTTTGACATTATTATGTGTTTTGGTGATTGACAAAATATCTTCAAATTCGGTTAAATTATAAAATATCTACTATTTACCAAAGGATAATCAGCAAATCACAAACGGTATGCACACATCTTTTAAAAATAGCAGTTAATTTTTAAAAATATGCTTTTGATTCGGGATATTGGAAAATGCAGTCCAACTCTCGAATGCATCTTTTTGAAATTTGGGTTTCTGAAAATGGCACAGATTCTGAAAAATCCAGAAAAGTTCTAAATGTAATTCTTCAAACGCTTTCCAATAAGGAGAAGCTGCAGCTTGGTGAGTTCAAACACGAGTTTTTAACGTGTGCAAGAAACTTTCTGCAATGTGGAAAGCAACTCAAAGAAATAAACCGAAATTGATAAATCGGTACCGTGACTGGCTTAATGCAACAGAGGATGTTCATTTCCACACACCAAACAACAAAAAACAACCATCTCTTCCACGTGGTTGCCCTAAGAAGAACTTTGAAGAATGTAGTAAGCGCTCCAAGCGACGGAAATTAGCCCTACTTCGAAAGTGTGATGAATCCGCGTTAAATACTTTGCGTCATGTAACGGCTGACGAAAATATCGAAGTTGATCCTGATGAAATATTGTCAATGATTGTTGAGGCAAAGCTAACAAAGCATCAGTATCTTTTGATCAGGAGCTTCGTTTACGCTAAAACAGCTTCTATCGTTTTTCCTTCATTTCATGTATTCATTTAAATTCTTCAGACTATAAACTTGTTTTTTTTAATAAATAATTATATATCTTAGGTTGTTCTGAAGGCCAAACAAAAATGCTATCCCAAAGACGAGATCATTACTGAAACATCAGCTGAAATTGAGTTACAAAGTTTGCTGGACCACACTGCTGAGAGAATAGTTCAGTCGCAGCCAAATATTTTCGACAAAATGCGCAATAATCCTCAATCGGAGATAATTTTGTTAGGGAAATGGGGGTTGAACGGCAGCTCATGACATAGCGAATATGAGCAGTCCTTCGAATAGTCAACCACGGAAGATGGAAACCTTTTCGTTACGTCTTTCGTTTCTCTCCACTTGATGATGAAATCATCTCTAGACAGCGATGTGGTTCTTTGGAAAAACCCACGTCCTTCATCGACTAGATATGGTCGACCTATCCGGTTTCAATTCTGCAAGGAATCAAGTCAGCTGTCTGTTACAGAGGGAAAATACTTTAAGAAGAAAATTGACCAGCTGCAAGCCACTGTAATTGGTCATGATTCCACCTGCCATGTTAAGCACAAACTTCAGCTCACCATGGTAGATGGGAAAGTTTGTAGTGCATTGACGGAAACATCTGCATCCAGGTAACTTAAGTTAGTTTCAACTTAACTAGATCATATAAACCACAGCCTTTTAGGTGCTACGTATGTGAAGCCACACCGAAACAAATGAACAACATTGAAGATTGTTTGCAACGAAAAATTGATGAAAATCGGTACGAGTTTGGGTTGTCACCATTACACGCAAGAATTCGCATTTTTGAATATTTCATTCACTTGTCCTATCGTCATGATGTAAAAATGTGGCAGGTTAGGAGTGCCGAAGACAAAGAGTTGGTGGCAGCTAGGAAAAAGATGGCGCAAATGAAGTTTAGAGAAGAATTGGGTCTTAATATTGATAGACCAAAATGTGGTGGATCCGGGAGTTCTAATGATGGCAACACGGCTAGAAAATTCTTCAGGTTTTCAGAAAAGGCTGCCGAAATTACTGGAATTACTGGTGCAGAATTCTGGATATGAAATAAAAGTAGAAGAATTCAGAGTATATGCTCTTGCAACTGCTAGGATGTAAGTGAAGGAGTATCCTTGGTACAATCTTCCTGCTACTGTACACAAGGTATTAATCCACGGATCAGACATTATTAGTAGCGCACTCTTGCCGATTGGAGAACTGTCAGAGGAAGCTGCAGAATCCAACAACAAGAATGTCAAAGAATTCAGACGAAGTAATACGAGAAAAGTTTCTCGTACAGCGACGAATACGGATCTATTACAAAGGTAACTTAAAACTCAAAGGGTAAGGACCCTGTTATAACTGGATTGAGAAAAATTGCAACCGAAAGCAAGGAAGATATGGCTCAAGATGCACTTAATTTGTTATACATATGATTAATTTGTTTTTTTAATAAGTTTTATAGTTTATAAGCCATAATAAATTCACTGATTGATTTCATGGAGAACAGTTCTTTTCAATTATGAAACTTAACTCATATAAATAAAATTAGCCAATATTTAGTCCAAGATACATCGATGGAATACGATTTTTTTTTCTCTTCCTATGAGATTGAAATACCTAGTTTTATCCACCTGTTTTAATATCTAGCCAATAAACTTTGTTTTTTCTTTATTTAATTGGTTTCTTACCTGAGGCTGCTTTGCTACTGTCCCTTACACTCAATATAACTACAAATAATCTTTAAAGATCACTTTGATGTAATTTCACTATAGATACTTCCGTGTGTTGAACTGAGAGTCACGCAATTCGCCTGACTAGTGCGTTGGATTCAAAGTTCAATCGAAAGAATTTATTGTAATGAATCTCGTATTAATTGGCATTTTAAAGCTGTAATGATATTGATGAAAATAATGTTTCTGGACTTAATATGATTAAACGTATTAAAACTGTAATTGATGGTACTGAAAATATTCAAACGGAATTAAAAAAAGATTAATAAACGTTTGTTAAAATGGACTAAAATATAAGTATCGTTTAACCAAAGTAGTTTAAGCTGTAATTAATGTACCTAATTTATACCTGTGTCAACATTCACGGTTATTGCGTGCACCTCATCTAAAACTCGAAACATGTCGGCAGTGGCGGCCAATTTGGATTTGGATACTAAATAAGACAAGCAAAGAACATGATTTTATAAAGAAACTCTCAAAAAGACTATTTTTGGCCGCGTCTCTTATAAGTTGGAACCACTGTGATCGGAGAGAAATACCGTGAAGCGGCGGAGAATACAAAACATAACAATTAAAGTATTACTTTCGTCTCGTCTGACCAAATCATCTTATTCCAGTCATCACTGGTCCCTGATATGTGGTCCTGGGCCTGAGACTTCAATCTTTTTTTTTTAATATTTTTTGCGGATAACCATGGTTTCTACTCTGCCCTTAAGACCTTTTGTTTGCGAGTAACATGAGCAGCCGAAACATCACTTACTGAGTTTTAGCGGCTCCACTATGCTACCAACCGGTTGTGAATATGAGGCAGCCCTAGTGTACCGGTTGGTCGTGGTCACTCACCACTACGTATGCAGAATGCAGAGAATCAGAGGACTGAAGAGAGCGATAGTTCTTGAAGCCAGCTACTTTTTGTGTGGCGCTAGTGACGATTTGAACATTTTAGGCTTGGTTCACAATGGTTTATATTTCTTTACAATATTTCTTCTACCAAACTACTAGTAACAGTAATTAAGGTAAAACATTATAATACCTGGCTGATAAACAATCGATATTGTCTTTTAAATGAACACTGCACTAAGTACAATACGGAATTTCCTTTTGTTTAAATCAAATTAACGACAAAAAACGACAACTTCTGCCGCGACTATTGCGTTTGCTGCACAAAGCCTTCAAGAAAATCGAGCTGTCAAATCAGCACCACAAGCAGCACCAAGTTTTCGGCTTCACGATTATTGTTCGTGGATGACAGCCGCTTCAGTCCTGTGCAGAGAATGGGAGAGAATTAGATAGGATAGAGTAGGGAGTAAAATATAAGATTAGAAGATAAACATTAGAAAACTAGGTCACTAGGGCAGACAGTACAAAAAGTGCAATTGGAACGAGCAGTTGACCGGAGGCGGACTCCGTGAAGTTTATGTTTAGTTTAATTAGAATAAATGTAGTGTAGTTTTGTAAAATAAATTATGTGTTCTCTTGTGAATAAAGTTGTGTGTTAGAAGAAAATAAATGTATGTACTCTGTGAACTTGTGTATCCTTGTGCAAACAAAGGTCCTCTGATGACCATTTGAAAGACGTTCACAAGGCAGTGGAACACCACAAACAGTGGTTGGGAGATTCCTCACCACCTTTCTTATGAAGACGATTTCGTTTGTAAAGGGTGATACGGTCAAAATTTGGTCAAGGGAAAACGCGTGTAAATCGGTGAAATCGTTTATTTAAAAAATCAAATTAAATTTCTTTTTCAAGTTCAATTAGTATTAAATTCAGGAAAAATATTCAGTTAGGCTTCCGCTTTTCCAAATCCGAATTGCCGGGCCTTACGCTTGACCCCTGCCATCAGATTTTGTACAGCCACCTTGTCCACCTTCTTCGCCGCAGAAAGCCAGTTTGCCTTGAACAGCTGCTCGTCCTTAGCAGTTTTTTTGGTCTTCTTTAGGTTCCGCTTGACAATAGCCCAGTATTTCTCAATTGGGCGGAGCTCTGGCATGTTGGGAGGGTTCTTGTCCTTGGGAACCACCTGCACGTTGTTGGCGGCGTACCACTCCATGGCCTTTTTACCGTAATGGCAAGATGCCAAATCCGGCCAAAACAGTACGGAACAACCGTGTTTCTTCAGGAAAGGCAGCAGACGTTTATTCAAACACTCTTTCACGTAAATTTCTTGGTTGACAGTCCCGGAAGCTATGAAAATGCTGCTTTTCAAGCCACAGGTACAGATGGCTTGCCAAACCAGATATTTCTTTGCGAACTTTGATAGTTTCGTGTGCTTGAAAATATCTGCTTTCCCCTTCCTTTTGCCGTATAAAACTCCTGTCCCGGAAGCTGCTTGTAGTCGACTTTGACGTAGGTTTCGTCGTCCATTACCACGCAGTCAAACTTCGTCAGCATCGTCGTGTACAGCCTCCGGGATCGCGCTTTGGCCGTCGTATTTTGTTTATCATCGCGATTTGGAGTCACTACCTTCTTGTAAGTCGATAGTCCGGCTCGTTTTTTGGCTCGATGCACGATTGTAGACGATACACCCAGCTTATTTGCGGCATCTCGGAGAGATAGGTTAGGGTTTCACTTTAAACTACCGGCAACTCTCTTTGTCGTCTCAGCGGCTTCCGGTTTTCAATTTCCCCCCGATCCAGACTTCCTGGCTGTCGACAAACGTTCCCCAAACACTTTAATTACATTTGTAACGGTTGATTTGGCAACTTTTAGCGATTTTGCCAACTTTGCGTGCGAGTAGCTCGGATTTTCGCGATGCGCGAGCAAAATTTTGATACGCTGCTCTTCTTGCTTGGACGGCATTTTGACAACTGAAGAGTGAATTCCAAAATCAAAATAGGAGCAACATTCTACACACACACACACCTTCAAAATGAGGGGTGTTCAGGTTTTTTAAATGCAAAATTGAAAGAAATACGTCAAGTTGATATTGACCAAATTTTGACCGTATCGCCCTTTAGTATTGTGAAATGCAGCTATTTGCCTCTTCCACCTCGGTGCTAGATGATTGAAACTCTGAAAAGGCAAAAATTTCAACGGGAAATTATGAAATGAAATCGATCACTCGGCAGCTCAGCAAAACAGCAAAGAAAATTGAGACAAACAAAGATTTTCACAAGTTTAAAGTGTATTAGAACTTATTGAACAAATCAACATCAATTAATTTAACAAAGGCCTATCGTTTGATTGGTAATGCTTGCGGGCACTACGCCAAAGATATTTTGGAATGGTATGAAGTGAATGAGGAACATTTTGTTTTGAAGAGAATTAATCCACATAATTGTCTGGAGTTACATCTCATCATGCGCTATTGAGCACATGTGAAGTACGAGCTCTCCCAGTGCAAACATCAAACAACAACTATAGACAAATAAATCTTGGACAAAAGCGGCTCAATCGGTTGCCGCTGGATGCCATGACCAACACTGTTTGAGCTGCACCTCCTTGATGGACAGACGCTCGACCACGCACCTCCTCAATCTAGCTGAAGTCAGAAGGACAACAGTGCCCAGGCCACCCAGGCTACCAGCAAAATACGCAAACCTTAGCTGGTGCTCTTTGTCATCTCTTGACCCGAACTTATGAGGACCAGAGATATGTTGCGGAGACGCACGCTCCATCCCAGTTGTCGAGTCACCATTTTGCAAGACATCGACTGGTCTGTTACTTAACAGACAAATTAGGTATTTGCAAACAAAGTAGATCACTACAACTATCACAGACAAAACCTCAATCAAAAGACACCTGAAGTTCCCTTCTGGAGAGCAACAAAGACCCTCCCTACACTCCTTCAGTCACACTCCAAGGACAGCAGTATATATAAGTGATCGAAGAGCCCGGCCTTATGATTTCCGACCCATCCAACCATAGCACCACCAAACAAATTTATTCAAAAACAATCACATTGCCCATGATCGCATGCCAGTTTTTCTATGATAATAATAGCTGAAATTCAGAAGTGAAATCCACATGTTCATGCTGAAATGCCAAAAAACAAATTGCTCCCAAGCTAAATGGCTTCGGAATGCAGAGGCGACTCCAAAACGCGCTGAAACCATCAACCAAACGAGAACGGAAAATAAACAACATGACTAAAAAGCACACGACCATCAGCCACGATAGTGATTTCAGATTATCTAAATATGTAATAAATTTAACTCAATGTTCAACATCACATTCTAGCAACAAGCCTAGCTTTGAGAGAGAGATGATGAAGACATGCACTCCGGTACACGCGATTGAATGCAAAGTATACAAAGGCAAAATTTAAGCGAACTTGTTCAGCAGGTAAGAATGTGATGGTTTTTCTAGATGGTGTATTTTAAATCTTTAAAATGACAGTAATAAAATGGCAACCAATAATTATTTATGTATCGAATCATTAACTCGATAAGTAGAGCTTATGATCGTTAACATTAAAGGTGAAATAATTTGGAAAATGTAGGAGTTTTAGACCAATTTCCTAACAACTGATTAAATTAGTGACCCCTGAATAGTGACCCCCTTCCCTACCTTATGTACTTTGTCCTTTTTGCAATATGTTTCGACTTTTCTACGCACACATTGAAATCAGTAGATGAAATCAACGCTCGCCTTAAGCTTTCGTATTTATGGCAATATGGAAAAAAAACTACAGTTGATGACATATATGCCAGTTGTCTTGCAAAACGATCTGTCTGCCAAGATTTTCTCTAATCAGTTGTTTGCGATTGGCAACGGAGAAGTACCAGTTAACGTTTCCACCGTATAGATTTCGTTCCCGCTGAGTTTCTGTCATTTCAGAACGACGAAAAAAGAACTCATTACGAGTGTTTTCGCAAACATCGTCAAGAATTGTGAGAACCACAATTGGTTGAGTGAACGTACGACTTTTCCAGCGAAAGATAAGGCTGTCAACTGGGGAGACTGGGCTGATCTTTCCATAACCTTGATACGCTTTTTCTTGAACAACTGCAAAACAATCTTTAGCGTCCCAACATTAGCTTCTATGCAGACCAAATTCCATCAATGAACTCAAGTTCTCCAACGCCGGATGTAGCCATAGGTCCTCTCACCAACACTTTACCTGCAGAAAAAAAATCAAAGTCATGCTCAGTTGGTTGAAATGCTTGACTGTTGGCCGCAAACACTCCTTTTTCAAACTTTCGCCGCATCGCACAGTGCTTTGTCCCTTGGACAAAAATGGAAAAATCGACCCTCGTATTTAGTCAAATCAAGTAGGCCATGATATTAACATATGTTTAAACTACGCTGTATGAGCATTAATATCTTCGTGAGGTCACTGAGACGATCAAAACAACTCGTGTTTGTAAACAATTCCATCGCTAAAAGTGGGTGATTTATTTACTTGTTAGTGAAGAGCATCGTTTTCATTGCCTAAGTTTTCGAACGGTAACTTTCACTGTGAAAATCGATATGGAAAGCATAAAATCAAGTAAGTAAAATCCAATTCAATGTGTTTCAGTTGGACATATTTCGATCATTGTGATAAGTAAAGCTTTCAAGTCATGCGCATGAAGTTATATAGGAAGAAATATTCTACAACTTCAAACAGCATTTAAAAAAAGTACATCAAAACACATCTCTGAAAATTGCACCAGATCTCACTTATAGTATTCTTAAGAGAATAGAAGTGATTCCAGCTGCTCTTATTTGCTCTATTAATAGCTGTTAACGATTTTCTAAGTGATATTCTTGCGCTCAATAATATGGATATATATAAACAATGGCTTTCCGTTGATCCGTTCCAACGAAAAGCTCACGTGTCTAAGTTTCTGTCTGGTTTATATAACCCGGATGATTTCTCCGAGGAACTTGAGAATGAGTTAAAGCAGTTTTGCAAATTCTTTTGTTTAAGAATTGATCAAAAATGGTCAAAGTGCTTTCGATCATCCGAGAAATTCGAGAAGCAAAACTCTGGCTGGTTGTCTTCACCGGTAAATCTTCCTCGCAATCCGAATAAAAATATTGAAGGAATTGCTGAGTCTTCATTCAACATCGCCAAGGGAAGACCTCAAAAACCGTTTCAGAAATGTTCAAATAAAACCAAGAAATGGCGTGTTGAATCAATAATAATGAACCCGAGGAGCTAGCATTTGCGGCCAATATATCAAGTAGCTCAAGCGCAAAACAGGAAAAGGTTATGACAGCGGCACAAGCACTGGCGTTGTACATTTACATGAATTTATCCGAGAGAAAGTACAATCTGCTTCGAAGTAATTTAAACGAGGTATGTACATGCAAATCTGCTTCCTAGCCTTTACGCGTTAAAAAGGAAAAGGATAAAATCATTCCCAAGCAGGTTTCCGCATCTGAAACGTCCGCTGAAGTTGATGAGCAAGACTTAACGAATTGTACCTCGCTAAGCATTATGCAGCAACTTTCGATAGAGAGCTCAAGGACGGTAAAACTTGTATGCAAATGGGGTTTTGATGGAAGCTCAGGACCAGGGCCTACATCGTCAAGCAATAAATGAAATGAATCGCTTTTGTATTCATTTCACTCCACGTCAATTAGCTTTGTGAGCTGAGTCAGACATAGCACCTACAAACAAACATTTTCGGAGGCTGAGAGCTCAGATGAGAGCCTGCTTGTCGTGGCTCTAGTTCCATTAAAAATTATCGACACTGAAAACAACACTGTCCTCTGGTCAAATCCGCGGCCATGTTCAACATCCTTCTGTAGACCAATCAAGTTTGTATACACTAAGGAAGATTCCCACACAATTTTGACCATCCAAACAGAAATTGAGGATAAAATCAAAGAGCTGCATACTTTCACAATCACCGACAACATTCTGCAGATTGACGTCAACTTTGAATTTCTTCTGACGATGATTGACGGAAAGGTTTGCAACGTACTCTCCGTAAATAAAGCTTCTGCTAAATGTTTCATTTGTGGAGCCCTGCCGAAAGAAATAAATACATCGAAAGTTGAAGAAAAATTCCCCAATTAGGAAAACTATAAATTTGGCGTTTCACCGCTCCATTGCTGGATCAAAAGCTTTGATTGTTTCATCCACATCGCTTATAGGTAAACTAAACATTTTGTAACATGAAAAAAATATATAACTGTTTTTCATTCACACAAGGCTGGACTTCAAGACATGGCAAGTGAAAGCAACTGAGCATAAACAAATATTCGAATGTATGAAAAAAGAAATACAGGACAAGTTCAAAGCTAAGATGGGTCTAATCGTCGACAAGCCGAAGCCAGGATACGGTTCGAGTAATGATGGCAACACTGCACGGAAATTTTTCGCGAACCCAAATACCAGTTCGGAAATTACAGGAATTGACTCGGAACTCATTGGAAATTTTGCAACGATTCTTCGTGTTTTGTCATCAGGAAGGAAAGTTAACTTGTATAAGTACAAGCAACTTGTATTCCGTACAAAAGAGCGTTATCTAAAACTGTATAGCTGGTATTATATGCATGTAACTGTTCATAAGTTATTGCTGCACAGTTCAGACATTATGGAAGCCTGTGAACTGCCCGTTGGCCAATTATCCGAGAAAGCGTTGGAAGCCACACACAAGATTATTAGAGGAAATCGTTTGAAGCATACGAGAAAATCTTCTAGAGTGAATACCAACACAGACCTGATGAATTATACGCTGCTCTCTTCTGATGCATCAGTATCTGGAAAGCGGAAACCAGTTTCGAATAACCACCATTCAGATAATGATGATATTTCTTCATACTTTGTTGATGAAGTAGATGATGACGATTCCTTTGCTCTGTTCAGTGATGATAAGTAGTTGACAAAATAATTGGAGTAAGACTAAAAAGAAATAAAATTTAATTTTGAATTTGACATTCATTTTATGAATCCTAGAGGGTTTTGTTTTAATTTCAATACCAATTTATAATACAGCTGAATAAACGCCAATTAAATAATACTTTCTTTCTCAAGCTAATAAGTTAACACCAGTTATACTGCTTACGTTCAAGTACGTTCTGATCTTTTATTTCCAGCTTCCAGTAGTTCATACCGAAATATCCCGCATATTCCCTTTTCCACTCATACTCATTTCATTTTCGATTGGTGAGCGGTTTCTCTTCAGCACCACCACTACAGGTTTGAGCTGTTTAGTGGATACGCGTATTTTGTCTACAATGTGGAGACTTCTTCAGTGTCTCGTACTAATAACTCGACTTGAAGTCGAGTTATTAGTACGAGACACTGAAGAAGTCTGCACATTGTAGACGAAATACGCGTATCTGTCGAAGATATGCAAAGGTAGTTGGAATTAAATGGAGAATACTAATTTTTCTTCTAATTTCTAGATTCATTTTATTTATAATAAACATTGCTGTGCAATCTTATAAATAGGCGATTGGACAATTTAAAATTAACAAATTCCAATGATTTGTGATACCGTCGTTAAAAAATAATCCCTCAAATCATTTCTAAGGATATCCCGATTCTATAGTATAAAATATAAGAGCAGGTGTTTACGTCACTTATGATATGGTCACTTTGATCATGATGCATTTCGTAAAATCTGGCGTTTACGGAATTTATGCAATTATCAGTCAATATAGGTCAATTTCGCAAATATTAGTTTTTATCATAAGTGACAATTCTCCCGAATGGATCTCGAATATACGAAGCATAATACAAATTTGTTATAAAATTTGGCGTTTACGCCACTTATGCAATTATCAGTTTAACATAGGTCAATAATGCAAATAGTAGAAAAACTAGTTCACAACCATTTTCCCAAAGACACCATTGAGTTAAAACGTGTAGAACGCAAGTTATGATTTTTGTCCCGCAGCTCCATACGTTCGAAGCACTGTGATCGTCGCCATTTTCCTGTGATACCATCAGACCCAAATAGCATAACTTTCGTCTAGTCTGACCAAATCACCTTAGAGGGTGTTTCGATCAAAATTTGGTCGACTTAAACTTGACGCATTTTCTTTCATCGTGCACTAATTTTTTTTTCACACACTCCTCGTATTGAAGCTATACGCGTGTAGCATCATGCCTCTATTTTGATTTTTAGACACTTAGCACTTCAGTTATCAAAATGTCGTCGAAGGAAGATTAGCAACGCATCAAAATGTTGCCCGTGCATGGCGAAAGACCAAACAACTCCTACGCCAAGTTAGCAAAATTGTTGAATGTGGCTAAATCAACTGTAACCTACGTATTAAAAGTATTTGGTGAACGTTTGTCGGCAGCCAGGAAAGCTGGATCGGGGGGAATTCGAAAGCCGGAGGCCACAGCGACGGCAAAAAGAGTTGCCCGCTGTTTCGAGCGGAGCCTCAACCTATCCTTCCGAGATGTCGCAGAGAAGCTGGGATGGACACCTTCAACCGTGGATAGAGCTAAAATACGAGCTGGACTGTCGACTTACAAGAAAGTGGTGACTCCAAATCGCGACGATAAACAAAACACGTCGAACAAAGCACGATCGCGAAAGTGGTACACGACGATGCTGACGAAGTGTGATTGCATGGTACAGGACGATGAAACTTACGTCAAGGCTGACTTTAAACAGCTTTCTAGACAGGAATTTTACACGGCAACCGGACGGGGAAAGGTGGTAGATATTTTCAAGCACATTAAACAGTCAAAGTTCACGAAGAAATATTTGGTGTGGCAGGCCATCTATACCTGTCGCTTGAAGAGCAACGTTTGCATTGCGGTCGGAACCGTCAACCAGAAAATTTATCTGAGCGAGTGTCTACAAAAACGTCTCCTGCCTTTCCTGAAGAGACACAATTGTTCCGTTCTATTTTGGCTGGATTTGGCATCTTGCCATTACGAAAAAAGGTCATGGAGTTGTATGCTTTCAACAACGTTCAAGTGGTGCCCAAGGACAAGAACCCTCCCAATACGACAGAGCTCCGCCCAATCGAACAATATTGGGCCATCGTCAAGCGGAACCTTAAGAAGACTCAAAAAGCTGTTGTGAGCGAGAAACAGTTCAAAGCAAACTGGCGTTCTGCGGCAAATGAAGTGGACAAGGAGACTACAAAATCTTATGGCAGGTGTTAAACGAAAGAGCCGTCAATCTGTTTCGCAATTGTCTTTTTCTGTAACTATTGTCGGTAAGCACTGCTTTATTCGGCAATCGTTCGATTCAAACTGCGTTTTAAACAGTTGTATTATTGTTCGTTGCCGTCAACAGTAGCTCGGGAGTCAACCCTTCTCCTATTTGCTGGCAATTGGGCAAAGCAAAAAAAAAAGAAACCGTTTCTCAGTTTAACGGCGCCAAGGCAAATTTATTGACCCACGATAAATCGTAATTGGTACGAAATTAGCAACAATTTTTTTACAGAAAAGATTCGGGTCCACAAACGAGTTTTCCCTACTCAGCCACTCGAGGGCAAAAAGGAAACCAGACACGTAATCGAACTTTAGTCGGTTACAGTTTCAGTGGAAAACTTTTATTTTCAACCAACTGTTTCCCCGGCGGCGAAGGTGTTACAGGTTGGGGGGTCTTTGCATGCTCATTTTTCCGATTGAGTATTCTTCTTTTTTTTGCCTCTCCCGGCTTGAAACTCTGTGACCGGGAAAAGTGAACGGAGATGAACTTTAATTCGGTTTGGTAGTAGTTGGAAATTTACTGCTTGCACTGCCAGCCCCTGCTTGTAAATTTTTTGACAAAGTGATAAATTATTCGTTGGGAAGTGGTAGAGTGGAAAAGTTTTAGGAAAGATCTGTTTGACTCCGGTATGACAGGAAAATGTAATGTTAAAAACAAATCTTTGCAAAATACAAGTTAGCGTTAGTGGTAAAGAGGTAGTTGAAAAGGCTGCAGCGTACGCAAACATAATGTTGTAACTAATTTCACATTATCACATTAATGTAATGAGTACATCTTCCATCAAAGTATGAAGCTCACGAGTAATAGAAAAGGAGAATGATAGGTATTAGGCTATACCTACAAAGATAATAAGAAACATTGCATTTTCTGCCTTATCTAGTGCACAAAGATTGTAAACCTTGTTGTATGGCACATGGAATATTGCAAACAATTTCGTTGTTTACGCCTGCTTTGGCTTGGAATTAAACAAGGGGAAATTTTACGCGGCAGTTAAAATTCATTGTATTTTTCTGTAACTTCGATTTTAATTTTTAATTTTTCATTTTGTCGTTTTCAAACACTTCTAAACTTATCAATTTTACTTCTCCAATTAAACTTACTGAACTTATCTTCAGTCAAAATGTTTCTGAATAAAAAAAACAATAACCTTAAAACTCAGAGATTTTTTCAGTTTCCGCAATGTGGATATTTTTTAACCATTTCTCGGAATTTGATTTAAGTTTCTTATGAACTAACTCTTTGAAAGTTCTGTGAAGAAATCATCAACCAAGGTTGTTTTGAGTAGAACTCTATGAAAAATACAACGAAAATTGATAAGTTAAATCCAGCTAAATTTATAAAAAGAGTTCAAAAAATTTGAAGGAGAATTCCAAGGATTATTTCATTAAAAACCTACTGAGTACTTCACAGCAGTTCGAAAGACACATCCATTGGTAATTTGATGTTAAACTTAAGGATTTGATTGATATTGACAGTATTCCAGGGCATCGAAATTCCATGGAAATTTGTCAAACACTTTTTAAGGTATGGCAAAAGAATGTAAACAACTACAGTATAGGTGAAAATAACAAATGCACCTACCGTTTTGAACTGTGTTGAATTTTAAAATTTTCAAGTTAAGTCTTCAAAATGGCATCAGATTTGCCATGTTCTAACCATGTTTGGTAAAATTTTAGTTTGCAAACAATTTAAAATTGAAAAGTTCCATAAGAATAAATTCTTCGGCAAAATTATTAATTCTTATGAAATAAACTTTTTTGTAAAAGAAAATAAATGTTTTTAAAATATTCTAAGATCAGATCAGATGTATTTTTAAGACTGTGTCTCAAAATTTATAATAACCTTTTGATCAAATCCTTTAAAGAAATCTCAAAAATAAAGGTTAGATAACTGTTTTAAGAAATGCGAAGGGAATCTTGATAAAAATTTAAAGAAAATATTGAAAAGGGTTTTAAAAAATAATTAGAACTCTCTCTCTACTAAGTGAATGCAGATGGGAACACACTGTTTTTACTATCAGTATATTTCTGATATTTACCTTCGAATTTTATTCAAATGTTTTGATTCTTAGAAAATTAAATATAATTTTTTCGACGAGTCCTGCATTGCGGCATCAATATAATCGATTAATTAAAATATTTGTAGAAAAGATTAGATATATAATAGTTTCAGCAGGTTAACAATATTTTCATTAAAAGTAAGCCTCACGCGCGGCAAGATCTCTCCCCTATATTTATGAATATTTTTTTACAAAAAAGTCGAGGAAACGACATAATTTCAAAACTTCGATAAACAAACCAAATTCATTAAAATAAAATACATAAAATATTATAAACAGTAGGGTTCATTTCATTCCATTGGTAGCATTGTGAGTACGGTATGTATTGAACTTTTTTTTCTTGGGTGGAGTTGCATGACAGCTTGTTTGTCAAGGCTGGACCCTTTCCCAAATTTTGTCTTCGTATTTTATAAAAGATGTAGAATTTCCCATGCCAATTACCTGGGAAATTAACTCTGGAAATAGCTTTTAACATCTGGAAAATACGGGAAAGCAATAATGTCCCGAAAAAAATCAGGACAATGATCAATTCAGAAAAATGGCGTTAGGTGAATGAGCTCTAAGAAATGCTTTCTGGGAAATGAACTTTGTGAACAGCATCTAGACAATGTTTTCAGGAAAGTAATTAAATCCCGTAAACAAGAAGGACAAAGATCTACACTGGAAAATTAGTCTGGGAATAGGATTCCTGGAAATGGCGTCTGGATAATAGCATCAGATAGTTGCCCGAAATCAATCAATTTCCTGAAAAAAGATAGGCAGATATTCGCTCTGAAAAATTGGTCATTCCGGAAAATGGTTCTGGGAAGTGGTTCCAGGGAAAGGGCCCTGGAAAATGGTTTCAAGAGAGCACACATTTTTTGAGAATCCTTTTTGGAAAATTGTTCATCCCAGGAAGTGGCCTCTGGAAAATGGCCTTTGAAAAATGGCCTTTGCAATATGGCCTCTGAGAAATAATTTCCGGGAAATGCTATTCCGCGAAAAAGTGTAGAACTAAATACCTATATAAACTAAATAAACTAAATAAACTAAATAGGTTGCCTACATGATGGCTTCTTGAAGCAGTCGATCTCAATGAGGACCTTCGAAAGACTGCGGCAATAATGCCGCGTGTCTTTACATGATGACATGGGACTAGCGACTCCACGAACCCTTGTCCAGCCAACAAATCCTTCGACTGCCTTTGGCTACCCCTCTCCCCCCAATCACAGTTATGTAGTTTTTTTTGACACATATGATTTAATAAATTATTGAGCTATCAACTACATTTAACGATTTATGGACTGGCTTAGATCAGCTTATTATGTCGTTTGTTATTAAACACCACGAAAAAAAAAAGGAACTTTTAACAGACGCAAACTCCCGAGCGAAGTGGATGTGATGTCGTTAACTATGGTTTTCTCGATATGCTAACTTTACATAATATAAGGTACATTGGTGTAAGTAAAAAGTGTGGGGAAGAGGGTATACGCACTTTACTGCTTCAGAAAAAGTTACTCGTTCAAACTATTTCTGAAGGGAGTGAAGTACAAAAACAGCTTGCACTGGGAAAAATAATCTGTGCAATTCCATAGATATTATAAAAAGTGGTGCATTTCTAATTAGAAATATATTGGGGATATAACCTGGGGGGGGGGGGGCATGGCCCCCTAGGTACCCCCAATAGTTGGGCAAATCAGGCAAATGATCTTTGAATTTAGTCACCTATGCTGAGATTTGCCTTACTAATTTTACGTTTCGAGCAGTTTTCTATCGTGTAACCCAAGTAACACAACTTGTTATGTGATGTTCAAAAATTCATCTTTAAAACATGATCTCTTGTATTTTTATAGTACACATAAATTACTTTTGATATCTTATAGACACCGAGTATTATTGAGTCATGATCGTATAGATCAAAGATAATCTAAATCATTTATGTAAACAATTATTCTATAATTTGTATTTGACTATTCAAAATATCATTGAAATTAATGGAGATCGCAGCAAGCCGTGCTTCTAAACTGATGTGTTTTGTTTTTGCTGCGACGTTTTCGTGAAAAAAAATCAAACAATAATTCGTAATTTAAATTCAACTAACAGTGAAAACATTAAATATAGGCGTGCTTTGGGAAAGACGTAGTGAATACAATCGATTCCCTCCCGAAATGTGTGAGTGTCGGTAGTATTTCCACATTTTTTGGATTTTTTGTGCTTCGCCCCCACAACCGGAAGAAGAGTTACATCAGCTTAGGGGCTATTCATAAACCACGTAGACTTTTCTGGGGGGAGGGAGGGTTTTGTCAAAAGTTTACGCTCCATACAAAAAATCAAAAAATTGTATGGAGAAAAGTCTACGAAGGGGGGGGGGGAGTTGAGATGTTCAAAAATGAGTCTACGTGGTTTATCGATCCTAACGATCCTACTCTAATTCTATTGAGTGGCATAATGTGGCATCTAACCCGCAGTATGGTGTACCTGATATGTCATACAAAGCATCCGATGCAAAACAATAGAATGCAAGCGGTATCGATTGGTGTGATTGATCTTATTTTCATCTCACAATTATGTGCTCTCAGGTATTGTTTTGGTCATATCTCCATGAAGGATTATCCAATCATAATGAACTTTTGACCAGTTATTTGGAGATTTTATAGCTTTAATTTGACACTAACTTAAATCGGTACACATATAGCTCAGTATGTAATCGGAGGCTAAACTGTTTGATTAATATTATAATAGGCCGTCAAGTACTGTTTCGTTCATATCTTCGTAACGAAATGTCCGAATGAAAAAAACGTTCTATGGGAATATTGTAGCTTTCATTTGCCGTCAACAGAACTGAAATCGTTTTACAAATGGCTGAGAAACCGATGTGAAATTATTTGTAACGCACACACACACACATACACACACATACTCACACATACACACATACATGTGCTCAGTTCGTCGAGCTGAGTCGAATGGTATATGACACTCAGTCCTGTGGGCCTCGGATAAAAAGTCGAGTTTACAAGCGATCTTAATACCCTTCTATTGATGTAAGAAGGGTAAAAAAATGACAAATGCATGTATAAAACGGCCATTTGCTTGTCAGAAGCAGCAAACGAAGACAATGCGCATGTGTGCGTGAAAGGCTGCCACATAATTTCAGATGCGTTCACCACGTTGTTGTGTAGGTTGCATTTCTAACGGGCGGTTTGGCAACGTCATTTTTTGCGCTTATTTCGTCACGAGTGCATGAAGCTAATAACGAATCAACGTCGAGAATTTTCATGTTTACGAATGAACAAGCGAGTGTAATTAGGGAGGCGGCCTTGGGTGAGATGTATCTGACTATAACTATATTACAATAACTTTATTTTTAAATAATATCAAATACGTGCCTGGTTCGGAAACTTAACATTTCCAAATCTGGAAATGTATTGCAGTGCCCTTGTCCAAATGGTATCGGTAATGTTTACATGCGGGGCTTATTGTATGTGAAAGTAACCTCGGAATAGGCGTGACTCTCCAGACATTCTGAAATGGGTTGCTGGATCAGCAGTAGAGCTATGTATCACTTTCTAGCTTTCGGCTTAAAGCTGCTTCCAATAATCATTTGAGGGATTGTTGTAAACAGATTTCTTCCATAATACCATTGCCAGCCAATGAGTGTTAGATTGTACACGCACACGCACGCAGGAAAGGTTCTTATGATAATAAGAGACCCCTCCCATCTCTGTAAGAGAGTGCTCCCATACAAATAAACTCGAGAACAAATCAGGTAAAGAAAACCAAATTTAGCATGTGGGAGTTTTTAGAGGCAAGAAATGTCTAAATGGTGGTTTGAGACCCCTCCTGTCTCTAGAAGGAGAGGCTCTCATACAAATGAACCAGAAGTTTCTGCATTACTCAAGAACTAATCAAGCAAATGGAATCAAATTTGACATGTGGGGATTTTGGAGGCAAGAAACATTTCCACGGTGGTTAGTGACCCCTCCTCTTTTTGGTAAGGGGGGGGGGGTCTCATATCAATGAAACAGATGGATAAACCAATCATGAGAATTCTTCCTACTGTTATGAAAATTTGTATGCAGGAGTTTTTGGGACCGGAAAAGGTGTTTATGATGGTTCGAGACTCCTCTCCCGTCTGAAAAAGAGGGGAGGGCTCCCATATAACTAAAAGACAAATTTCTGCATAACCCTAGAAATAATCAAGAGAATGGAGCCAAATTGGGCATGTGGAGTTTTTTGAAAACAACAAACGTTTTTTTAGTGGTTTCAGATCCCTCTCTTATCTGTACCGGACGGCTCTCATACAAATGAAACAAATTTGTCTATAACTTGAGAGCTAATCAAGCAAAAGGAACCAACTTTGTCATGTGAAGGTTTTTGAAGGCAAGAAATATTTCCATGGTTGTATGGTGATTCGAGACTCCTCCCCTCTCCAGAAGGGGGGGGGGGCTCTCATACAAATTAAAAAGAAATTTCATCCAAACATGAGAATTATCCAGGCAACTGAAACACAAAATGTGTATTTCGTGGTGAAACCAGCATGCTATGATAAAAGTTTGAACCCTTTTCAGTCAAGAATGGGGGATGCTTGAATTACTCTCCGAGCTACATATACACAGAACTAGGGTTACGCAAGAAAAAATGACGTTCAAACTGACAGGCGGCGGCGTAGTTTTAAGATAAATGGTTTGTCAATAAAATTGCATCTACACTGAAAGAAAAACCATGGTAGAAACTAAGGATCTGAGGGTATAATTAAAAATACACACCTAAGCTTAATTTTGCAGAAATTATACACATTAGCTATCGAAAATATTTTTTCAAAACTCATTCCTTAAAACCAAAAAAGCGCCAGTTATGTTATATGTTTATTCATTCAGTGCAAGCGTAGCAAGGCTGTGAATATTTTTGTATTTATCAACTCTGTAAATGAAAACAAATATGTTTTTTTAAATATGCCCTAAATTTTTTTCTTGTAAATCAGTCGAGTATTATTAATTTTGTTTATCAAGAGCTATTATTCAGTACAATTGGATAAGTTTCGAGACTAGACATTGTCGCATTCTGTAATATCATTACATAGTAGCCCCACTAGCGGTTCCTACTTAATATTGGCTTCATTGTACACATCTTACTGCTTGTTTACAATTATACGTGTAAGCGGCACGAATATATTACTAAACACACACTAATGCATTATGTAATCAAGCGAGCAGGACGGACTCTCACGTGTGCCAGCCGTTAAAGTGCGCGTTGCGCATGAAATGTCAATAGTTTGAAAATTTAATATATTCTGATCAATACACCACCTGGTAGTTGGAACAAAAAACGTTTGACAGGCATTTGTCGATGTTTTATTGACGGAGAAATTGGTGAAAAGTTTTTCTCGATGGATCGACGCATCTCGAAATTACGGATCATGGAACTTGAGAAAAGAAAATTAATTGTACACAAACATCTATAGAATGTATCGTTTGAAAGCCTTTTGTTTGACGTTTTGATCAACCGTGTATGTTGTTTAATGTTTTAGTTATGATCACTTGAATGCGTCCAAATTTAATTTGAATCGGGCTTTATTCTTCTAATGAGGGATTTCCTCTTAGGTCAAATGGTCTTGACATCACATGAATGTCATGAATTGATGTAGTAAAACTACATCCCAACTTCTTGTACATCATATTTGTTCATATCATGTGTTTAGATAATTGATGAATTGCACTTACAATCGCTATCCACTTAAACCGCTCCATTGACCTTTCCCAAATTGCATGCCCTACAGATTCACTCTAGCATCGCATCGTTAGCCACCCTTCAATAAACATCATATCAAATTAACAGCACTCAATACCTTTGACGAACAGTTGAGCTTATGCGTGAGTGTTGTTGCAATCAAGGATCATCCGTTGGAATGTTTCCAGTCAATTGAAGATGTTCAGTTCATCGTTAATTAATCACCACCACCAATTCCATCGAACTATGAAGGTGAAGTTATGAATTCAAGCAAAACAATTTGTCTGCAACTCCATGATGGTCTCCCGTCATCCTCACCGTCATCATCGGCATGTAATCCATTTTGCATAACATTCAGTCGTATCGATTCAGAGCAATTGGCTTTTAATGTACCGATAGGAAGAACGATTACGGCTCTGGTATAATTACTATTAAACGATGCCCACAATCGAAAACGGACGTTCATGTGAACGAGAAGTCGTTACGCACTTCATCAACCAGAGGCCCGGTGGCTAAGTTAACGATGCCATAAGATAGCTAGTAAGATCGATATTGCCTTGAGCGAGCGGCCGAAGTGGCATGTTGGAACGATATCGAACGGATGAGGGAGTGGTCAGTCGATTACTATTGTGTACCACTAATTGACCATTTAGGCCTACGAGGAATTCGATACATGCAATTGAAGACGAATTTGAACTCACGATGAATCGATGAAATAATTCAAGCAAGTGATATGTTAAATGACACAACCACGATTTCAAGAAAAGTTAAATTTCACCATTTCCCAAATTTTAATTCTTCATTAAATTTCCCGAACGAAGAGCGCAGCAAACCGCATCACAAGATTTATGGTCCACCTCCATTTCCCTCAAGTGCTTCCGATTCGGGAAATGAAAAGAGCTACCCCATCGTTCCGCAGAGCGCGTAATGTTTTCCCATCGAATGATTTGCCCTTCCTCTCGCCCGGCATGCAACAGTCTTATCGTTGGAAATTGAAGCTGGCACGAAGTGATCCTGCTGCTACCTTTGGGGGAGAGCTACCAATCAAAACCGAATCTCCCCTTCCACCCGATTATCAGCACGAAACAATTGAAAATAAATCATGAATCAGGGTGATTGATTATCGCCGTGCGATGATATACTGTTCGGTTGGTTTTTATTTTCCTGAGCATGCTTCCGCTGGGGATCGATTCGGTGGGTGGGCGTCCGGTTTAAAATGTCGGAGACTACGGTACGGGCGCTCTCACCAATAACCGAGTGTAGCAGCTGCAGGGAAACGTCGGACGAATGAATGGTGTTGTTCAATTGCAATCGGTAATCGATGGTGAACACTTTTTCGCACGAATTTATCGACAGCTGACTAAAGTGGTAGGATACTGGTATATAATAAGACGATTGCGAAAGTTGTTAATTTACAAATATGATTGCATGAACTAAAACTGCCAAAACACCAAATTACTGACGAAAAGATAAAATGTTATGGGGTTCCAATGCCTAAGTTCCACAAAATACACAACTGATGTGAGAAATGTCAACTTAACAAAAATTCCAGATTGCGACCCCGATGATTAACAAACATAAAAAAGTGTTGAAACAAATTAGGTTCGGTCTACTTTTTCTATTCTTTATAAGTGCCTCAAGTGATTGAATAGAGAGTGTTTTGATAGATATTTTTTTTGAAAATAGCTTCAGTGGTAAAAGTTTCCTCTGGATACGTTGAGAATAAAACAAAATTATGATAAGAGACTAGATGATAAAATACTTGATAGAAAATTGCTCTTTCAACTGTGGGACCAGACAAAAAAATGCCCCGTGCAAAGTGTTAGAGGAGATTCATAAACTATGAATTTGCAAACATTTTTCCGAAAAAAGTTAATAGTTTAGATTGATCCAAAATTTGAACTTGGTGAGACCATTCCAATAATCGAAAACATGTTCATGCTGATTTCGATCCACATTATTGAGTAAAAGATGCAATTTTCGAATGTCTGCTAAATTATATCGGATCGCTTCGGAAAACACATGATATTTCATCGTTCGACGGTGTCCCGGGTGGTGAAATCATTAAAGAAGACCCAGACAACCCAGTGGGAAGGCCCGAACCCGGAACGACAAACAAAATATGGTAGAAGGAGATTTTTGCTCATCACCATGAGCCCCAATAGTGGACAGTAATGTTTACTTAAAAATGAAAGATATGAAAAGAGAGTGTTAATAGTTATACTTGCATTAAATTTTCACAACCTGCCGTACACTGACGGAAGTATCAACACTTTCTCTTCATATTTCTACACGGCCAGCCATTTAAACTCAATTTGGAGTCATTTTTGACTCACTTTCATCATTAGTGGAGTCACTCAAATTTGAGTATATGTAACTGGTATTGACAAATCGACAAATCAAAAAAATCGACTCAAATCGGATGAATGTTTTCAATTTGTCGACATGCCAGTCCCAGTAAGATTTACTCAAATTTGAGTGACTCCACTTTTGACGAAAGTGAATCAAAAACGACTCAAAACTGAGTTAAAATGACTGGCCGGGTAGCAAACATTACTGTCCACTCTTGGGGCCTCATGATGTTGAGCGAATATCTCCATCTACATCATAATCGTTACTCCACGCACGGAGAATACACGCCAAAAAAGGCGCAGTAGAAACTACCATTTCGAGGGTTAAATTAAGCGCAATCACCAACAATGTTTCAGCTGACTATGAATGCGTTTGATTTTACCATGCCTACGATAAGATCAACCATGTTGTGGTTGATATCAATATGAGGGTCTGTCAAATATACCAAAAACGTTGTAGGTTTTACTATAAACGTAGTTAATTTGACTGAAATTTCATGGTAGTTTTAAAGATAGGCATAGTCGGGTGAGATGGTAGTTTTACTACAAGATTTTTCCTGTGTACAAACATAACAATTCAAGCTGAACATTACATTGGGAGACTCTCTTTGTCGACTTTCTACGGCTTTGTAAAAACATGTTCAAGTATTTTCAACACACAGTACAGTAATGCCGTAATGAAGTGTAATTAAGGATTCAATACGTCAAAAATATCATCAAATTGTCCAATAGACAAACTATTAACGAAAGAGAAAGTCGACGAAGACAATTTCTCAATGTTACTCAGGACCTAATGCATTGTTCCACTTGAATTGTCAAATTCAAGTAGAAACGGACGCGAGTGGTGCTGCCTGCTGCGATGATGATAAAAAACAAAACAAACGTCAGCCACGGTACATAACATATTTTTCGAGCAGAAAATCTACTTTTACACGAATTTCTGTGTAGAATTTATGGTGATAGGTATCGAAATTTTTCAGAAATACTCGGTTCTGTTCCGGTGTATTGATGTTAATTGATGTTATTGATATAAATGTAAATGCAATGCGCCGTAGGCGCAAATGTTCCGGGTGCCCAATGCCGGCACCTTTTAAAGGTGGACGAAAGTGGTCTATATATCAAGCTGAACAATGCATTAGGTCCTATGAAACATTGAGAGATTCTCTTCGTCGACTTTTCCTTTCGTTAAAAGTTTGTCTATTAAACAATTTTCTGATATTTTTGACGTTTTGGATCCTCAATTACCCTTCATATTATCGTACTGTTTGTTGAAAATACTTGGGCATGTGTTTACATAGTCATAGGAACGCAAAGAGAAAATCGACGAAGAGAGTCTCCCAATGGTACTAAGGACCTGCTAAGTGTTCAGCTTGATATCCTGATTCTGAGCGATTCTGCCCCAGACATTTTACTTCGGATGCGTTTGTCGAGAGTAAGTATAAAAATAAGTTTCATTCCTCCACACTAATTATTATTATCAATTTGCAAACACCCATACGAAGCTCAAGTCAACAGCGATTCCTTTGCTTCAATGTCCTACTGACGCGAGAAAGGTTGCTTGGAAGAGGAGATGCTGCATCATGGCTTGTTTAACCAAAAAAGGAAAATCCTGGACAGTGTAAGCTTTTTAGAAGAACTAGAAAATAAGAAGTAGATAACTACCATTTTTGAAAAAGTTAAGTAATTTCCATTTCATTTCAACTACCTCTGTTGCTTATCTTGACAGAAGCGCGTATTTCGTCTACAATGTGCAGTATTAGTAGATGACACTGAAGAAGTCTGCACATTGTAGACGAAATACGCATATCTGTCAAGATAACCAATAGAGATAGTTGGAATTGAAGGGTGTTTCGATCAAAATTTGGTCGACTTAAATTGCCTCTATTTTGATTTTGAGATTAGCGCTTCAGTTATCAAAATGTCGTCGAAGAAAGAGAAGCAACGAACGTATTAAAAGTGTTCGGTGAACGTTGGGCGACAGCCGGGAAAGCTGGATCTGGGGAAAATCGAAAGCCGGAAGCCACAGCGGCGACAAAAAGAGTCGCCCGCTGTTTCGAGCAGAGCCCAAACCTCTCCGTCCGAGATGTCACAAAGAAGCTGGTAGTGGCGCCTTCAACCGTGGATAGAGCTAAAACACGAGCTGGACTGTCGACTTACATGAAGGTGACTCCAAATCGCGACGATTAACAAACACGTCAGCCAAAGCACGATCGCGAAAGTTGTACACGACGATGCTGACGAAGTTTGATTGCGTGGTACAGGACGATGAGACTTACGTCAAGGCAGACTTTCAACAGCTTCCTGGACAGGAGTTTTATACGGCAACCGGATGGGCAAAGGTGACAGATATTTTCAAGCCCATTAAACTGTCAAAGCTCGCAAAGAAATATCTGGTATGGCAGGCCATCAGTACCCGTGGCTTGGAGAGCAACGTTTACATTGCGACCGGAACCGCCAACCAGGAAATTTATCTGAGCGAGTGCCTACAAAAAAAAAAGCTTTCCTGAAGCGACACAATTGTTCCGTTCTATTTTGGCCGGATTTGGCATCTTGCCATTACGGAAAAAAGGCCATGGAGTAGTATGCTGCCAACAACGTTCAAGTGGTGCCCAAGGACAAGGACCCTCTCAACATGCCAGAGCTCCACCCAATCGAACAATATTTGGCCATCGTCAAGCGGAACCTTAAGAAGACTCAAAAAGCTGTTGTGAGCAAGAAACAGTTTAAGGCAAACTGGCGTTCTGCGGCGAATAAAGTGGACAAGGAGACTGTACAAAATCTTATGGCAGGTGTTAAACGAAAGACCCGACAATTCGCATTCGGTAAACAAAAATTACCTGAATATTTTTCCTGTATTATGTATGAACTGAACTTGATATAGAAAAAGAATTTGAATTATTAATAAAAACTTTGATCGACTCACACACATTACTGTTTGACCAAATTTTGATCGGAACACCCTTTAGACCCAGAAAAATTTATTCCAGCCAATCCTTCAGTAACTCCAGTCCACGACGAAAAATTCCTAGACCAGACCGGGAATCGAACCCAGCCACCTCCAGCATGGTGCTATGTAGCTGCGCCTTCACCGATTGAGCTAAGGGAGGATCCGGACATAACTCACTCCTTAGTGAGTTGCTTAAGAGTTGCTTCGATTAATTATGGCGCGCCCTTCTGTCGACAAGGTCAAATGCTTTGCTGATATCCGTGTTCAATACTTCTACGTGGCCTCCGTTATCCATTGCTTCCAGAAAATAATTCACAAATTTCGAGTAAATTAGTAGTTGCCGAACGGTCTTTGAAAAATCCGTGCTGTGAGGTAGTTATTCTATTTTCTATTTGGTTAAATAGTTTTTCTTTTATGATCGCCTCAAAAAGTTTTAGGATGCAGGAGATAAGGGCTATACCACGACAGTTGCTAACGTCAGACTTTTTACCAGATTGGAAAATAGGTACTAGGAATGACTTTTTCCATATTTTTGGAAAGTCCCCGGATTTCAGTGACATATCGAAAATACAAAATAAAGGAGCTGTAACCTCAGTTGCCAAAGTTTCCAAAATGACATACACATTGATTTCACTAACGCTAATGTCAATTAGAAATTCAAAATGGAAACCAAAGTATTCACGATCGCGATCTGGTTCTGAATATGTCGTGTAGTTTTTTTGAAAAAAAAATCCGCAAATAAATTGCATATCTCTTCTGAGTTATAACCTACACTGTCGTCAAAGTACATTTTTGACGGAAAATTGTCACTTTTCAGTTTGTTCCTGTCGTAGTTAAGAAAATGTTTTGGATAAAATTCAATTTCTTGCTCAATTTTAAAATGGTACTGCTAAAATATTATACTCATCGCAAAATTAAGTCGATCGCAGATATCTACACCGTGTCCAATATATTCTCATACACTTTTACCTTGCATTGGTGTCGTGCAACTACTCAACATGCTTCACATATGTGTTGGTGTAGTTTTGCACTATGTTTATACAAACGCTTTTAGGTTACGTCCGATTGATTTCATTCAGTGTTTATCTTTTACCAACGATGAAGGAGTTTCGTGCTGTGGTGATTATAAAGTTTTTGAAGTTTTTTGGGTGAGCGCCCGGGCGCTATTATCAGAAATTTGGAAAACCTTGGAGTAAAGCGGGATTTTGTGTACCGATCCATCCGGTCTTTTTTTAAAGGCCTTCAGCTGCTTTTAGCATAAGAAAACATTTTTGAGTAGACCATTCTAAAATAAATATATTTACTTTATCAAGCATAGTCTTTTTGGAGATTCAACTCATTGAACAGGTTAAACGTAATGTAGACATTATGCTCGTTTCATTGTGTCAAATTCAGTCTACCTAGTTGCATAACTTTAAATTGTCTATATTAACAATATAAATCACTTCACTTTTTTTTTCAGGCGACTCTTATTTTTTGCGCTTGTTTTGCTATAAAGGCCGAGCTACAATGGGGAGCCGAACGGCGCGTTGCGGTAGATTTTGACAGTTAATCCATATATTTTATGTCAAAAGCTGCCACAACGCTCCGTTGCGCTCCCCATTGTAGCTGGGCCTTAAGTGAGAAGCACGGCAACTACTAAATGTACACGCTCAAACTAAGCTGTTTACCTTTCGTTTTACCTAGCGTAAATTCCAAAAGTACTCAGCAGACACATTGAAACGAATCACAAATTATTGAAATTCTTGATCTAGATTTAACGCGAGAATAATACCAGTTGGAGCTTACCGCCAGTAGTGACAGTGATTGACGTGTTCTAAGGGTTAAAGCAAGCTAAGAACGGAACTGCGGCATTCCAGATTGCATCATTATCTGTCTACGATTAATTACACAACCACCTACCTATCAATAACGGATGCTGGTTTTCCGTTTTCCGTTTTTCTCTCACACCGATTTCCCTACAGCGTTACATAGTAAACCTAGGTCACTGGTACAGAAATTCTCCGTATAGTAGCGGCATAAGACTGCGAGCACCAATGCCATAGAACTGTGCCACGAGGATGGCAGCAGTGTCGTGTCTTGCTTGACCTGAGGGATGCCCTGCTGTCTAGTAGGAACTTGAAATGCTAACTAACAGCAGCGATATTGGTTGTCAATGGCATTCGATGCAAACGAGAAGCCAGATGACCTGTCACACAATCACTGCATCAGGTGCTGCAGTTATATGTTGATTCGAGACTAGGACTCAAGTGCAAAGGAATGTAAAGGATTCATTTACCTGTACCTTTATATAGGATGCGTGGAAGCAGTGTATAAAAACGTTGGAAACGAAAACATCAATCCTAACATGACAATACAGTAAAGGGATTCGACAATGGAAAGATTGACGTGAGGCTGCTTGAATTTACTGCTGAGAATGCCAAATCAAAATGCATGAAAACGATGAATTGGATGATTCTTAAACTATCACTGTGTAGCCTGTAATTGATTAATGGCATGGCCAGCGAAGCGGCGTTCACAGAAAATATAAATTCAATTCCACTTATTCACACGCAAATCAAGTTTAAATTGCAACTAGTTTTCCAACATTTTTCTTTTTGAATCCGAATTGCTTCCCCCTATCACCGATGGAGTAATAATAAACCACCACTGACCAGCAAACACAATCAAATCCCGAGTTTTCACTTATGTTTCTGCGCTCATTATCACGTTGATTGCCGGCCGTCGGCGTCGCCGCAAAAACGTCATTTCACTTTGTGTGGCTTAGCAAGATTATGCACTTTTCCAATTGTAAAGTGCACTCGTGCAATGAGGTAGGTATGTCAGCATTTTGAAAGCCAGTTTACGGAATGCTTTCCGCAAAAGACGATGTCCACGCGACCGACTGGGAGAAAATGCGCTGCCTCAGCTATTGTTTTTTTTTTCTGATAATTTCTGATGGTTTCCCCAGCTGGAACATGCGGTGTGCTCTCCAATGCGCTCCATTCATTCAACCAACGAATCGAACCCAACTCTACAGTTGAGCCACGCGTAAGCTTAACTGACTGGGCTATCGAGAGGACAGCTTCCAATATGAGTATGTAGGTTAACTTGAATCAGCAAACCACATTTATTAACATTTCAAGCGAATGCAAGCCGATGCCACTGATGCTGGAAAGCATAACATCAACACCCTCCGGAGAGATGGCCACCATCATACTTAAATTTATTACCAGTTTGATAACGAAACACTGAGCAATGGAAGGCGTGACATGCTTGGTGTACGTTTTAATTTCGCTTTAATTTTTGTAGTTTGCAATTATGTTCGATGTAATCAGAGCTTGACGGGTCTCTCCGCTTAATGTTGTGCTATAGTGGAGATAATTGTTGGTTAATTTCAAAATCGCGCAAACGCATCTTCGTTGGGCTCGGGACACTCTTCAAACTCAATTCTCCCAATACCTTAGTTTGGTGAAGTAAAATATGGGATCTACGACCAACATTTTAAATTCATTTGCGTTCATACTTTTCCATTCATTGTCTCTACTCTCATTAAAGAGTATATTCGTGGGAAATAGTGCACCCAATCTCTTCTAAATTTAATTTCTATTTCAGGCCGTGTGAGTTAAAATTCTGAGAATTCGAATAAAACTGGCTCATCGTGTATTGTTATCGTCTGTCAAGTTTCATAACAATCAGTGAAGTACGTACGACTTACCGTCCAAACAAAATGATAACGGAAACGGAACGGAAAACGGCAATTTTGACAGTTGCTGCAAATGACTTCGATATGTCCAATTAGAATCGGCTTGGATCTAGCCTGTTTTCTTTCCGACAAGCAGGCATACTCAGATCGGGCTTTGCCGTTTTCCGTTTCCGTTATCATTGTGTTTGGGCCATTAGAGTGGAAGCTTCGGGGAAATCAAAGATAACATAATGCTAATAGATACAGGACTCGTGCGTTTTAAAGGAAACACGAAAAGCGCTGCCTAGTGAGCAAAAATCCAACTAGTGTAGTAGTGCACTAGTGTTAATATGATGCATGTGAAATTTCAATCTCAACGTCAAACTTAATTGACAGTTACACCTTCTTCTTACCTTATACACGCTCATCCAGGTTTACCCAAAATTGAATTTCAATTTTATGAGCTTTTCAATGTTATGAGCTTTTTGCTCAACAGATGGCAGTCTTAACTAATGCAGAGGTTGCCTCCTACACAATATATGAGAAAAATGGAAAAAGTGTATCTTTTTGCATTATGTAATCTTTGGTAAAATTTTAACTCCTGGGCGCCCACTGTCGCTTGAACCTAGCTATTGAGCATTGTGTTTGGAGGAGCTTCTGGGGAGGTCAGCCCTGGTCCTCCGGAAAGTAGGGGGTTGGTGTCAGGGCCATGTCAGGGTTGGGAAAGGGCCGTGACGTCGAAAGATACCATTACTTCATTATCAATTATATCACCTGATGACTGTACATGCTATACAAATTCCTGAGAGTTACGAACTGAGCGTGTTGGGAGTTGCTTGGAGAAACCTTGAAATTCTTTTACTCGCCATTTGGCTAGCTTATGGGCTGGAGATCCTACATTTTGTTTCCGGATTTGTAATCTTTTGGAAAACCTCTTATCCTGGGAAGAATGAGGTTTGGTTCGCGAAGACGCACTCCTTTAGTGTTTCACCATGTTTGGTAGGGGGTCTACTTGAAGCTGCCTACAGGCATACCTCGATATAAAGCCTCTTTATTCCTCGACTTCTGACGTACATTTCTCTCGAATGAGTGTTCATTTATACAAATGATTGTACCCAATAGATTTCATAAATTATCTTATCTATCCAATGGTCTTACTACTCTTCTTGACTGAGGTGTAGTTTGAGAGGAATCGATGAAAAAAGTCTGACATTAAAGTTGATTTGTATCTAGGTATACCTGTAAAAGTTCCATTACTGATCTTTGATGCCATCTGCCATCTGGATTAGGATACGTGGTTATAACCAAACGCGACGTGGAGCAGATCATCATCGATGTGCAGATAGCAATTACGCATACACTTCCGATATCTTTACAAAACACAGCCTGGGCTATCACCATTGGCGTAACTAGTGAGGGTGCCTAGGGGGCCAGGCCCCCTCCAGAATTCTGTAGCCCCCCCCCAAGATTTTTTCCTATTATATTTCTGATTTGAATGAAACACTATTCGTAATCTTTACGGAATTGTAGGGTTTTTTTTCGCAGAGTAAGTTGTTCTTGTACTTTGCTCCCTTCAGAAATAGTTTGCAAGAGTAACTATTTTTGAAGGAGTAAAGTGCGCATACCCTCTTCCCCACACTTACCCTACTGTACCTTATAGGATGAAAAGTTGGTACATTTATCAAGAAAACCATAGTTAACGACAATTAGATCCATGAGAACTCCGATATATCAACATTACATCCACTTCGCTCGCAAGTTTACGTCTGTTAAAATGTTTTGAAATTGGAAATACCTTCCAAACATTATGGACTCCCATTTGTGAACAGCATTTTTTGCTAGAATCAAAGATGTGGAGAGAAAAACAGCTTAACAAAAGCCATACGTCTTTGCTCTAAATAGTTCTGAATTCTAATAATTCAATTCTATTAACATTAAAACCTCTAAACTCATATCTAAAATAATAGCGACAGTAAAATGTAGAGCCTGTTAAGTCGAAACACAAAATTTTAAACACTTGTCTATGTACGTATTTTAATTTCTTTATTCAAGAAGGTATTACAATAATGATTTTTATTTAAAGGCGTATTATAGAATTCACGATATCATTTTCTCTTGTACGAACAATTTAGTAGAGTATATACTCCCTAGATTGATTAGAAGTTTCGAAGCTAACAAATATATATAAGTTAAATATGGAGATAGAAGTTTATTTATAAACGATAATATTTTCGAAAATGTAGTTTTAGAAGTAAGGTAAACATTTAATCAGGTAAATTCCTAAAATCATAACATTTGTTGGGGTTGACTTCAGTACCATAATGGGCCGGTATGTCAAATTTTATCAAAATTTACTTCGCTTTTATTATAACAGTTGTCTTACATTTATTCTTAAGATTTCTTTAAAGGATTTGATTTTCAATTAAAAGATTCTATTTTTGGCTGGAATAGTTCCTAGTGTTGGAGAAAATATCAAAAACATCTACAGTTTTTCATACGAAATTGTCATATTTGACATTCTCTATGTTAGCACTCAAAGGATAGATTGAGCTGAAATTTTTACTTTAGCTAGACAATAGAAGTAATCTGAATTTCCAACTGTGTCGAATTAATAAATTGTGCTTCAAAGTCTTCAAAATTACTTCCGGTTCATCATCTCAGAAAATTTAAAAACATTTATTTTCTTTTACAAAATAGTTTATTTCATAAGAATGAACTATTTTGCCGAAGAATACATTCTTGTAGAACTTTTCAATTTTAAATAATTTAAAAACTATTTTTTTGCCAAACCTTCTAACAAGGCGAATCTGATGCTATTTTGAAGACTGTACTTGAAAATTTAAAAATTCAAAACGGTGCATTTGTTATTTTCGCCTATACTGTAGTTGTTCACATTCTTTTGCCATACCTTCAAAAACTTTCGAAAAATTTCCATGGAATTTCGATACCCTGGAATACTATCAATGTCAATCAAAAGCTTAAGTTTAACCTCAAATTACCCATGGATGTATCTTTTGAACTGCCGTGAAGTTCTCAGTAGGTTTTTAATGAAATAATCATCGGAATTCTCCTTCAAATTTTTTGAACTCGCTTTAGAAATTTAGATCAATATAACTTGTAAATTTTCATTGTGTTTTACATAGAACTCCACTTTAAAATAACCTTGGTTGATGATTTGCGCACAGAACATTCAAAAAGTTATTTAATAAGTAACATAAATCGAATTTCACAGATTTAAACTGAAAAAAATCTCTGAATTTTGAATTTGTTTTATACAGTAATAGAGACAGTAATTTTATTTAACAATTGATTCACAGAATTCCGGACAATCTGGACAAATGAACAAAAGTAAATATGAATAATTAAGAGATAGGTAGGTATATCCTACAACTTCAGATATTTTATTTTTTTCAAGAAATAATTGTCGTCTGATGGTTTCAGGTTTTTCCATTTTTTTAGTTTATTTTTATAGTTATTTAAAAAAAAATTGAAATTCCTGTCCACGGTTTATTATGGACACCATGCCCCAGGTATTTTAACACTGCATATCAAAACGCTTAATTTTTCTTCTTAAGCTTTCGCTTAACATCTCAGCCATGAGATGCATAAAAACATGACTGAGAAGTAGCATGACGCAGAACAGACACAATTTTGAAGATTTAAAACGTGTTATCCAAATCAATCTAAATTTGATTTTTTTTAAATGTTCATCGACTCAATGTTGTCTTTGAAGTTTTAAAATTTTAAGTTGAAACTTGACTCTACATAGATTCAGGACTATTCTCCGCCTCGGATGAGTTGAGACGCCTCAAGAGAATTGAATAAGGTGACTACAGTAACCTCGGGTGAATCCATTCTCCATTTGATCCAGACGGAATAATACGAGGTATATGTTTACCCCACTCGATTCTCTTAAGGCATCTCGACTCACTGAGGCGTAGAATAAACCTAATTAATCGATTAAACCTGTCGTGATTATGAATTAAAATAACCTTTTTCCAACAATTACGCTACTTTCGATGCTATTTTCAATATTCTTAAAAACGAAAAAATCCTTCGCGCAGGCCCCCTCCAGGCCCCCGCCAGGCCCCCTCCAGACTAATTGTCTATCTCCGCCAATGGCTATCACTATAGACATTATTAAGGACAGAAACAAAGATACAAGAACAAAAAATAAATTCGAATCGTTAGGGAACTGAAGTCCAAGCCTGTTTTCTACTTATATTTAAGTGGCCATTGAAAGCAGCATTAATCCGGGAGCTAGAAAGTGATAGCGCTTATGCAGATCCAGCAACCAATATCAGAATGTCTGGAGAGTCACGCCCATTCCGATGTTACTTCCCCATGCCCTACTCTACCTATAAACATTACCGATATCATTTGGATAACATTATATTTGATGTAGGTCCAAAATACATTATATTTGACGTAGGTCCAAAATAAAGTGATAACGAGAGAAAATTGATAAAAATTACCTATTTTGCTCTGTGTTTTTGAGACGCTTACCATCTCTCAATTGTCTGAAAAATGCTTTGCGGGGCCTGACTGGTTAGCGTTCCAATGATCATCCAAGGTGTCATTTCTATCCGTGCAGCTGTGTTGTTATGTTTATGAAAACCACAAAAAATGAGGGTAAATAAAAACTTCTTCTTTTAATAACTCCTGATATAAAATCTAAACATTAATCGTCGGTAACAGCGCTTGCACAGAAAAATTAGATAGTCTCTCAAGGTACACACTGGGAGAATTCGAATCGGTATCCCTAAACTTTTCACACTTCCGATGAGCTCTATTCACTTGCTAGTAACTGTTTTTTTTCCACAAATGATGTTCATAGTTCAGGCTTGTTGAGGTGGCGGACTTGTCCGTGCCACAACCTACCTTGCAGTGGGATGTTAGGCAAAAAATGACGTCAAGGTTCGAGTACCACTGGACGCATGCCCTCTCGCTCAACTTTTCAAACATCTGTTTGATGTCCTACCTGTCGTAAACTGACGGACCTTTCAACACTTTCTCTTCATATCTATCATTCTAGCAATAACATTAATGTGCACTCTTGGTGCCTCATGGTGATGAGCGAACATCTCCTTCTACATCATACTCGTTACTCCGCGCACGGAGAATATATAACATAACAATTAAAGTACGTACTTGATATTATTTGTAAATTGGATTTTTGTTATATTTATAATCAGATTTATCTCACCAGCGGTCGTCTCCAAAATATCACTAGTTCGTTCGTTCGTAAAAATGAAAATGTTCGACGTTGATTCGTTATTATTTTAATACGAGTTATTTATAGAAGGTGGACAGATTGATTCAGTTCTGAAATTGGAATCATTTTCCCAAAACATGAGTTGTCCTATCAAAGAATCGTCTTCCAACAGGGATGTTCCGTGGTGGAACTCTAAATTGGAACGTCTGCATGAAACGTCTCGTAGATTGTTCAATAAAGCGAAAAGAACCTCAGATTGGACCCTCTTTTGGAGTGCAATTACTGAATACGATAAAGAAATAAGAAAATCCAAACGAAGATTCTGGGTTCTTATGTAGGAAAACATAAGCAATATTCCGTAAGTCACAAGACTTCAGAGAGCTCTTCCAAAGGATAAAGATGGAGTTTTTATAAAAACTCATAGCGAAACGGTAAAAGTTGATTATGGAATTTTCCTGGATCAGTTTTTGTGTGTAGATCCAAACAACGATGGGTCACTTGTAAGTGAAAGATGTTCCTTAAGAACACCCTAAATGTATGCCGAAGCAGAAAACGCCGCAAAAGACAGGTTAGAAAATGCATTGAGACCTATTCAGCCTTACAGGGTGCTGCAGAAAATAATGCGATAATTTGTTCAATTTCTTTCAAATCCCATTTTCAACTAATTCAAGCTTTAATTTGGACGTGTGGCACGGCACTCCATCCTGCTGTAGGACAACGTTTTGGTCCTCGGAGAAGTTGGCCTTCACCCAGGGAAGCACTTCGTCCTTAATAATACCGATATACACTTCGGTATTGATTTGAACTCCAGCATCAATGAAAACAGGCGGCATTTTCAAACCGTTGGACGCCACCAAGCCAAACATCATTACACCAGCCGGATGTTTGGTTTAAAATTTGAATTTCACTATTTCCGGAACGTTCTCCATTTTTTGCGGACAAATGAACCGATCCGTGTGGCTGTTGGCCACAGCATCGATGCTGGAAAGCTTTTCGTCGGAGAACAGGATTATAATTTTTTTCTTCTTCAACAAGGAAAGCAATCTCTTGGAACGAGTCACTCGTAGTTCCTTGAACCGGTCCGTAATCAAGTGGCGTTTCATTCTGGCACTTGCAGATGCATGCAGGTCTTCTTTGATGATAATCCGCATGGATTTCTCCGAAATATTGGCTTCCTTTGCAAGTTTTCTTATGGAACGCACCGGGTTGCGAGCAATTTTTGCACGGACTGATTTGATCACTTCGGCGTACGCTTCCCGGCTTCCGCTGCTTAGGGCCATCCTGCAGGGACTTTTTTATGCGGTAAAATGTTACCCAATGGCACCCTAAGGAGTGTATCGAAAAGTAGTTATAAACATTCGATGCGTTATTACGCATAAACTACTGTATATATTTTTAGCGTGTAAGCGCCATTTGCTTTGTTTACATGTCAAAAATGATTATTCGGTTCATTCATTTCCGTTGATAAAGTTGTATTCAAAATGTCGCGAATTGAATTTGAGACTAAAAAGAAAATTCTGCACACTTGGTGCACCGAAGAGGGTGTTACTTACAACCAGATTGCGAAAAGAGTAAATGTTCACCCGGCAAGTGTAAAATGCATCATCGAAAAGTTTGGTAAGGAGTGCTCCCTCAAGGATTTACCAAGAAGTGGCCGGAAACCCGGCTCCAGCAACCCCGATTTGGACCAAAAAGTTGTGGATTATATTCAACGGAACAAATCTGCCTCTACTCGCGATCTAGCCAAGAAGTTCAGGACCAGCATCGGAATGATTCAACGAATCAAGCGCAGGAATGACTTGAAGACGTACAAAAAGCAGAAAGTGCCCAAACAAACTCCGGAACAAAAGTCTCGTGCCAAAACCAGGGCTCGAAAGCTGTACAGCTGCATTTTGGACAATGTCGACCAGTGCATTTTGATGGATGACGAAACATACGTTAAAGAAGATTCAAGAACGCTACCGGGGCCGCAGTTTTATACTAAATCTGTTGGGGAACGTGTGCCAACCGCAGATACGACTGTTGCGATGGAGAAATTCGGTCAGAAGGTGCTCATTTGGCAAGCTATTTGCACATGTGGCTTGCGTTCTTCAATTTTCTATACAAAAGGAACTATAAATGCTGAGATTTATCAAAAGGAATGTTTGAAGAACAGGTTGCTACCATTGTATAGAAAGCACCAGTCCCCTCCTCTCTTCTGGCCAGATTTGGCATCGGCACATTACGCCAAATCCACTCTACAGTGGCTGACGGAGAATAACATCAAGTTCGTAGAAAAAGACATCAACCCACCAAACTGTCCCCAGTTGCGACCGATCGAACGCTATTGGGCAATAGTCAAGCGTATATTTAAGAAGGATGGTACAGTGTCCCAAAACATGACCGATTTTAAGAAAAATTGGGCAGCGGCATCCAGGAAGTGCACAAAGGTCACTGTGCAGAATTTGATGGCAGGTGTCAAATCAAAGGTACGGGCATTCTACAGAAATGAACATGATGACTAGTTTTTCCGTTTGGATCTTTTGTAAACATGTTAAGCTATAATAAACTGAAATAGTATGTTAATTTTAACCATGTTTTCATGCCTATTTTATTATTTGGAAGTTTATAACTACTTTTCGATACACTCCTTACAACCTTGGTAATCTCTTTCGGCTTCTTCTGGGTGAACAACAAACTGGTGATCACTTCTTTCGCGAACATTTCGACGAATCTATATATATAAAAATGAAATGCTGTCCGTTCGTGACGGCATAACTCGATGGATTTATTTGATTTCTTTTTTATTTGATTCGTCTTGGTTCTCAACAGGTTTATATGAAGAAAAACTTGGAAAATTTTACAAGAAAATGAGAAAAAATCATAAAAATCAAATTGTAATTTTGTTTGGGAATATCATAATATGCTAAACAGCAAGACCATCTTTCGATTTGTAAGGACAAACCGGTGGAAACTATTATAGTGGCTTCGCAACTAACTAAAAACAAAGAGAATCACTGATTGTTACTTAGGACCTTTTGAGAAGATGTACAAAAAAATGATAATACACTAGAGTCGCTTATTTCGTAATTTTTTACGGGGTTGTCGGAATTTGACGCGGTTTTCGTCATTCAAACGAGTAGATAACGTTCGCTTATATTTGATCAAAAACGCGTTTCAAACCTAACTTTTCTCGCTTTTTGCAAAGTTTTTGTAAATTACGGGTTTTTACGTAGATTTTGGAATTTACTTGATTTTCTAAAGTAGTTTTTTTTCCATCGCACTCACTCCTGTGTAAAAAGTAACTTCAGTGTATACGATTTATAGCGTGTAGATGCATGTATAAACTGGAACGTTTGTATTGGTGACACCTCGCAGCGATTCTAGATCAACAATAGAATAGGGCCTATCAACATTTGTAATCAAATATTCCTGGGCCCTTTTTCTCTTAAGCCATAAGCCACCCACGCAAATCAATACCATAATAATGTAGGGAAAAGTTTCTCTACACGATGATGCTATAGATTGCGTGTGTAGCCTATGGCTTGCGAGAAAAAAGGCTCAAAAGTATATGTTTACAAATGTTGACTAACCCTATTCTATTGTTGGTCAAGAATTGGAATGAAGGTCAATGGAAAGTGAAGGTATTAGTTTATGTCTTTTGTGTTGAACTGACAGATGTGTAATTACGTTTTTGTTTACATTAGTATCGTTCGCTGTGTGATAAATAGTGTATCAGGAAGGTGAAATCGACGATATTACTAGAATTAAAAAAACGCAAACTAAGTTTCGATTTCAGTTAATTTCAATTAGTATTGTTGTACAATACTCAGTAAACTCTCGAATAAGACAAAGCGACGATCAGCGTGCAACTCAAACTGAATTGGATCGACAACGGATTTCACGGGCTCGAATAATGTTGAGTGAAGAAGAAAGAGCAGCTCAAAATACAAGCGATGGAGTTTGAAAGAAGCGTAATCGGCATGTATCAGAAAGATCTGGCAACAATCGTGCCCAACATAACCTTATAAAACAATTACGAAGGCAAGCCTACATTCCACAAAATCTTGATGACAATGCGAATTTTTCAGTCGCCATTGGATCAATGAGTGTAGTTTGTTATCATTGTAATACATTCAAGTTCACAAATGAAACACCAGAGCCTTTGCGCTCATTTTTGTCGGGATCAGGAAGTGGTTCTAAACATTTTCTGCAGAACATCCAGAGTTATAATGGTTGTTTTCAAATTCTTTTGGCGCAACTCACATAATAATATTTAAAAGTTTTCTTGGACATTGAACCTTAAGGGTTCAAAGAGTTTAAAAATTAGTAAATTATGAAAGCGTCTATGATGAAATTTACCAAAAAGCGAATTCAATGTTGCCACCGACGCACGCAGACCATCAATTTCCACAGATTTATTTCAAGGGAGATTAACTCAGCAACATTATTCCACCATGAAGCGGGACATTGTACAACAAGTGCAAGCGATGCTTCATGAGCCCAATGGATTGATTCAAATGTTCAAGACTACTCTAGATCGAATGCTTGCGATTCGAGCTAATACCATAGACTAACTCTATGATCAGTAGGTCCCGAACACATCGGTCCCAAGCTTAATAATATGCCCCTAATAATGAACTTACACGAACACACTCTCAAATATTCTGTCAAAAGAACACAGCAAATAAAAACAAAGGCGCAAATATGTACAGCAAGGTGGTACCTCAGACCAAGGGGTTCTCCAACAGTGAACCAATTTCAAATCCCAAGTTGCATATTGATTGTTGCTAATACCTTCTTCAATTTTTTTAAGTAGTTTAATTGTAAGCAGGACAACGTCTGCCGGGTCAGCTAGTTTGCAATAAAACAAATAGAATGTTTGGATGCAGCACTTGAAAGTAAACATAAACAAATACACTTTCGACAGAAATGAATCACTAGCTACACGAATTAACCCAATACTCAAGTTTAAACATTTTCGCATTATTTTCTGCGTACGAAGCCGCAGGACCGGACGGAATATTTCCAGCAATGCTTCAAAACGGCGAAGCAGTGTTGGTGTCGCCATTAATTGAGATTTTTAAGGCAAGTTTGAGACTCAACCATATGCCATCGTCATGGACATTAGTGAAGGTTATCTTTAGACATAAAATAGGAAAGCGAGTGAATGCGCTTCCTAAATCATGCAGGCACATTAGTCTTTCATCAGTTTTGTTGTAGACTATGAAAAAAGTGTTGAATAATTAGATCCATACAAATTACAGGAACAAGCATCCACAATCTGAGTTTCAGTTTACTTACCAGTCAGGTAATTCAATAATTACAGTTACGGCTCTCCATATTGTGGTATCGAAGGTAGGAAATGCTCTATAGTTTTTTTTTAGTTCCTGGATTATCGAGATTTTCAGCCCTGAGCTGGTTCATCTCCCGTCGTAGTCATGCAAATACCATTTGGGTATTTTTGTAACTTGTCCGGGGGTGAGATTCGAACTCGTGACTTTGACGTGAAAGGAATGGATGTAAACCACTACGCCGGTTTAATACCTAGGAGCAGGGCTGGTAGCGGGTTTATGGATAAATAATAGTGACTTTAGTGACTAAAATAATAAAAATAGTGACCAAATAGTGACCAAATAGTGATCAAATAGTGACCAAATAGTGACCAAATAGTGACCAAATTGTGACTAAAAGGTGATTTCCAAAATTTAGTATTTTTTTGATCTTATATACGTTTGTTATATAAGTACAGTAAAAAATTTATCTACGTGATCACTCGCCCAGTTTGCAAAAATGAAAAATACTGCGCAGCGCAGTGTTCAACTTTTTGAGCTGCTTGTGAAGCTGTTTCTACTAATTTAAGCACCTCAAGGTATTTTGGCTCACCTGTAGCCGTTTTCTTAGTAAAAACTGGTTCCAATACTCCTCAGTTCTGTACTCTGTCCCCAAATCAGCACCAAGCGTTTTAACAAGTTCCATTCGTTAATAAGAAGATCATAGTTGACCTGAATCGGAAGTAACTTGGCGATTTTCACAACATACTTGGAGCTTTCACTGTATGCATCCAGCTGGTGGGTTGAGGCATTGGCAATATTTTATAAACGAGTTCTACAAACCAGACTTTTGACCTGGGAATACATCTTTATTTTCTATACTGGGGTACAATTAAAAAAAATCGCATTACGACCGTCACGAAAAGTGGTCAGGTTTTGAGCATTAATATCTCAGTCATTTCTCAATTGGTTTTCAAAAATTTTACACCAATCGATCGGAAGTATTTCTACGCATCAATTTCAATAGAAAACATTGTTGATTTCAGGCCACGTACTATTGAAAAACTTATAAATATTCATTAAATTGTTATGTTATGTATTCTCCGTGCGAGGAGTAACGATTATGATTTAGAAGGAGATGTTCGCTCATCACCATGAGGCACCAAGAGTGAACAACAATGTTTTTGGCTAGAATGAAAGATGTGAAGAGAAAGTGTTGAAAGGTCCGTCAGAGTGCGGCAGGTAGGAAAATTAACAGATATTTTTGAAAATTGAGCGAAAGGGCATGTATCCAATGGTACTCGAACCATGGACGTGCGAACCATGGACCATGTGCGCATCAGTAAACAGAGTGCACACAATAGATCGCTAAGAATAAACTATACAAGCCACAGTGGTACATGAGCGTCTTTCCATGCGTCAATTTTTGCCTGTTGAAGTGGCGGACTTGTTCCGTCGCTACAACCTACCCCGCAGTGGGATGTTAGGCAAAGATTGACGTCCATGGTTCGAGTACCATTGGATACATGCCCTTTCGCTCAATTTTCAAAAACATCTGTTAATTTTCCTACCTGCCGCACTCTGACGGACCTTTCAACACTTTCTCTTCACATCTTTCATTCTAGCCAAAAACATTGTTGTTCACTCTTGGTGCCTCATGGTGATGAGCGAACATCTCCTTCTAAATTATAAATATTGTTTTAAAAAGTAAATTAACTCCTTCAGGTCTAAGGGGTAATATATGACCCCAATGGCTGTATACAATCACACAGTTTGAATAAAGGTGTACACTGTCTTCGGCAATATTCAAACATATTGAATGAACCTTTTGGAATAAACAGTCATTATTTGATAACTCGGTGATGTTCTAGGTCATCAAAACTCTCCTTGAGTTTAGAACTTAAGATCGACAGTAGTAACTATATATTTTTGGGCTATACAAAGTAAAGCTACGTATTCAACCATATTCAGTGAATATTTTCGAACATAAACAAACACCATGAGATGAACGGGGATAATCTAGGGCATCCAAACTATCCTTGAGTTCAGAACATAAGATAACTGAACTGTAACATCAAGTGTTTGGAGTGTGTAAAGGGACAATATGTATTTCACAATATTGAGTGAATAGTGTGGAAGGCTTACAGACATAATGTGACAATCTTGAGATTTTCTAGGTACTCCAAACTGTCCTTAAGTTCAAAATAGAAGATCTACAGTTGTAACAGAAGTTTTTTAAGCTATATATGGCTACCATCTATATTCAAACATATTCAATGAACCTTTGGGAAAGTCAACAGTAATAACTTTATAACTTCAAGATCCCCTAGATATTCCAAACTGCTCTGAAGTTCCTTACAAGATATATACGGCAGTAACAGTAGTTTTTTGGGGAATACAAAGTTAGGTCACGTATTAAAATATAGTTAGTGAATATTTTCGAACGTAAAAATACATAAGAAGATAATCTTGTGATAGTCTAGGTCATCCAAACTGTCTTGGCGTTCAGAACTTAAAATTTACAGTTGTAACAGTAAATTTAGGCATAACAAAGTTTCAATAAATATTCAAACATATTTAATTCATACTCTTAAAGTGAAAAAAACATTATAGAGAAATATGACATGTTCTAGGTCATCCAAACTATCCTTGAGAACATGGGCCCAACAGTTGTAACGAAAACGAATATTTTGCACGAACAACAGACATTATGAGATAATCTTCGGATGTTCTAGGTTATCCAAACTTTCCTGGGATTCAAAACTTTAAGTTTGAAATTATATCTAAAAATCATCAGATTTTTGGACTAAACAAAGTAACAATATGTATTTGACCAAATAATGTGAATCTTTCGGAAGGTCAACTGATATAATGATATATCTTGGGATTTTGAGGCTCATAAAAATTGATCTTGAGTTCATAACTTAAGATATACAGTAGTAAACTAGCATTTTGGGCTAATCAAAGCTACGATAAATATTCAAACACATTCAATGAATATGCTGATACGTCCACAGACATCATAGAATAACCGTGCTAGTTTCAGTTCATTCAAACTTTCCTTCAAAATTTAAGGTCTACAATTGTAACAATATCTTTCTTGGCTATACAAAGATAAGTTAGCTTGTTTGGCATATAATATCCCAAGATTATCTCATAGTGTCAGTTGGTCTTCCAGGACATTCATTGAATATATTTGAATACATATCATAACATGTTATAGAGGATAAAGCTACTGTTACAACTGTATATTTTAAGTTCTAATCTCCTGGGTTGTTTGGACGACCCAGCACATCTCTAAACCAGATTTTCTACTTTATTCAATCATTTCTATGTTATGCAGTTTCAAATCCAACAGAATTCACCAAATTGCTTGTATAAGTTACGCCTGAAAGGGCAGGTAGAAAGTTCTCAATATTGTTTTAAATGCCCGCTGTAAGTGAAGTATTGGCATGCCACACATTGGTCTTACAAACTCCCCCTCTAGAAGAAACCTTAGAAAATATCATTGAAATAGATTAGTTTGCTTATCAATAGCTTGTAAACTTTATCACAAATTTTTAGATCAAATTCTACTCTAAAAGTTTTACAACTTTGCCAAAAAAGCCCTTTATTTGATTTACTATTTATTCCCACTTTTCTCGACTATTTGGATACCAAAAGTGTAGTCCGCTTTTGCAAAAACTGAATCTAACAAAATATTTTTGAAACAAAGTGGGTATAAATTAAAAATGGCTTGATTATTTTTTGTAGTTTCTTAATTGGACAATTTTGTTTGCAGATTGGATAAACGTTTTAAGTTTTCACTCCTATCCCGTTCGATTCGTCATGGACTTCACTGGGTTTATTTGTATAAATAGCAGGAACATTGTAAACACAATGAAAGATGTTATACTATGAGACCACGTGCATCGCATTCAAGCTAAATCTAGAGTGCTGTGACCGTCCAGCGCTCTGAATTTGACAAGTTCAATTGAGGTAGAAGTGGGACAGTGTTCGCCAGGGCATCTAGTTTTACTTCTCGACTTTTATGTAGTATGGCCAGATCACTTAATTTTTTTGACTATTGTACAATAGGAACAAGTGATTTTTAAAAATCATTTTTACAATCGACGGTGCGAAAATAGTGACTTTAGTGACCATTTTCCGAAAAATAGTGACTTTAGTGACTTTTGGATGCAAATAGTGACTTTTTAGTGACTAGACTCAAAAAAGTGACCAAGTCACTAAAAAGTGACCCGCTACCAGCCCTGTAGGAGTGATATTGGATGCCAAACTGAACTGGAATGCTCATGTTAAGTGTGTGTGTGTGTGTGTTCAGTAAGGTAACCAGTGCTTTCTGGATATGTTTACAAACATTTGACAGAAAATTGGGCTTAAGACCCAAAATGGTAATGTGGAATTGGAAACAAAATTGGAACAAAAACGGAAGCAGGAATCTTCGGCCCTGGAATCCAACGGTCTCCAACGGAAGCAGGAATCCAACGGTCTCCGCTTGGAAGCTTTCCGCTATAATTAAATGCGTTTATGTTTGTCTGAAAAGGAAACGTACGCAAATATTTGTATTTTCACAGAAAGCCAAGTGGCACTCGAGTAATAGTAACGTAACGTTGAGTAATTATAAATGCACATCCAAAATTGTCTGAGAATGCATTCTTTCACTACGAAAGGTGTGCCAAGAGAACTACGTAAATTTATTCTGGGTTCCGAGAAACTGCGGCATTGAAAGTAATAAAAGGGCAGACGAGCTTGCTAAACTAGGTTCAAATGCAAAGTTTATTGGCCCGGAACTATTATGCGTTGTATCATACTGTACCATAAAAATCGAACTATATTTTTGAGAAGAACAAAGGGAGATGACCAACTGTCTTGTCAAAACTAGGTGTGTTCAATAGAAAAGGGTTGTAATTCCAAATGTCACAATCAGTAAGAAGCTCATGGAGCTCAATAGGAGAGTTCTTTGTACCTCTACTGGCCTAGTAATCGGCCACTGCCCGAGTTGATATCAATTGAAAAACTTGATTTTGCAACAAATCCAAAGACTACCGAAAGTTTGATGGTTTCGATTGTAGACACTGAAGGAAGTTTTTGGATACCATGGAATTTTTCCATTCAGTAGTTATTTCAAATAGATCTTTGCGCATATGGATCTAAAGGGAGTTCTTGGACAAAAGGGGATTTGCTTTCTGAACAGTCGTTTTAAGATCAGCTAATATAGTCAACTTTTGAAAGTGGCTGGAATTTTCATCTGAATCCCCCCTTGAACCCAATGTACTGACGATATTTTCCAATGGCAGCATGAAAGCAAAGATTCAAAAGTGTCAGGCGATACAATGTAACAAGCTCTCATCGAACCGTCGATGATGGTGTGACCTTCCGCGTGCTCGTCAACTGAAAGCTTCCAGCACTTTTTCCGCTTCCCTGCGATGAAGAAATGGAATAATGCACATCCTTTCACTGCTGACGGCGAAGACGGCTCCGAACATCGTAGTCGTCGCTTGTAGCGCTTCCGCCACATTGATTGCAAAATAATGTATCGTGGGTGGATGATATTGATTTTCACCGACGACGATTGTTATGTTGCTTTTCAACGGATCGTTACGGAGATCTTCTCAGGTATTTGCTTCAAGTTTAGTGGTATATTTATCCGATGCCATTATATTGTTAAAATTGGTTGCGCAAAGTTTGCGGTCCTGCTGGTTTCAGTGCACTTCATACGTTTTACGTAACCATCGGAACAAGCGGGCTTAGGCAGTAGCAGATATTAAATCACTGCACGGAACCGAATCGATCAATGCTCAAGTATTTTCCTTCGTTTATTGTGAAAAAATCGTGAGCAAACAAATCGAGGGAAAATTATCATCTCCATTGCAGCGGGGTGCTGCTGCAAACCAAAACAAAAACCTTCGCTCATCCAATTTTGCATTATCATCTCTGCCATCTATCATCATCAACATCATCAACCGGAGAAGCGCGGCCTGCTGTGCATTATGCTTGGTCTCGGAGTCTATCTCGTGTGCGCTAGTTGATAGTTTTGCATACCGACACTGCACCGACTGTCTAGTAGATATCTAGTAGATGATGCGCTTGATCCATCCATATTACCATGACCTGTCATGAATTACTACTGCTGCTGCTGCTGCCTGGTGCATCTTTGTGATAAATGATAGCCCCTTGCAACGTAATATTTATTCGTCCCCTTTCATTCCCTTCTTCACCCAAAGCAAAAAAAAATGCAATCTGTTGCATCATCTGTAGGTACGAGTTTACAGCTCCAATAATCTGCAGTCGGTTCGGTCATGACTTGGCGGATTCACTTTCTGTTTTTGTTTTCCATGATTTTATTGCTGTTTTCCAACCTTTTCACACCTTCTGAACGTTATTGTTTTTCATCATCAACATCGGGCCGTTTGATGTCACGGTAGGGTGTCCAATAGCCAGCCATACAGTCCTGGGGGAAGGAGAGCCAATCCAATCTGGCCTACAATTTGAACGTGTAGCGATGTTTTTCATGTTGTTTGTTTTTTTTTGCGGTAGAGAAGGACTGAAATTGAAAGTCTAGGCGTCAGCCAAGCAAAACTGGTGTTTTGTAGCAATGAGCTACAAAGTGCGATCGGACTTGAATTCAAAACTTCTGAAAGCGTGGCATCCATTTTCTTAGGCCCAGTAGGTTTCTTCAATAGGGTAAAGATTAATTTCGTACATGATTGAGGATGAAGATATATGTAGGGCACAAGCGACAGCTAGATGGCGCCTAACTAATTCCCTCTCTCTTTCTCCTATCTTGCCATGCATTTGGTACAACCAAAAATAGCAATCATGAAAAACTATTATTTAACAACAAAGTGAAGATAAGACTGTTGATTGTTTTTTTTTGTATTCTCCCCAGCGCGGAAGTAACGATCTTTGATGAAGTTTTTCAGAAGCAGATAATTTATCATCTCCATGCGAAGCGCTAGGAGCGGACAGTAATTTTATTGCTAGAACGCATAGACATGAAGAGAAAGTGTATTGATAGTTCCGTATAGGGCAACGGCAGGCTTTGAAATTGAAAGATACCAGATTGAAAACGAGCGGAGGGCATTTGAACGGTAGTATCCGATCAGGCACATAACCCTTTGTCATACAACCCCATGCAGGATAGGCAAGGGGGAAATACCCTTGACTGACAAAAGGATATGCCCGATGGTTAAAGAGCCCGATCGGTTGCATATCTCTGTAAAGCAACCATTAATGGACTTTTTCAACTTGTTGAATCACAAATTACAGGTCCTTTTTTGAGTACTAATTTACTTTTAGCGAGCATAAACAACGTTACTATATGCCCAAGTTTAAAATTGCCTGGAACAAACCGGAAGTTTAAAGTGGGAACTCGGATGGAACACTTAAATAAAATAAAGTAAAACGCACGAGGCTTTATCGAGGGAAAAAAACATTAAATACCAATGCTTGTTTGTTTACTTACTACATGAAAACATACAGTCAAGGCCGTTAAAAATAAACCACTGTCCTACAGTAAAGTCAGTGAGAAGAAAGACACTAGGTGCAGGGATTGCTTCTTCAATACTCCCCTTCAATCGCTGCAGTCACACAAAGCAGCCAGTTCCGCCTCCGTAGAAGACAGTGACACCGAATTCTGCTTCCGGGTAGACCACACGACCGTGCAGCCAAAAACTTTAAATACCGCACCGCTTATGGAACTTCTGTCCATTACATCATTGGCCCAACCTGCGTTCGTGAACACCTCCAATAATGGTGCCTCCTTGTTGGCCTTGTATACCAGACACATATCGAGACTGCCTTTGACGTAACGCTTCAGATGCACCCAATGCTCAACATTCGGGCAACTCTGAAGTTGGCTGAGAAAAATCACTGCTGTAGCCAAACCATGGCGGGTTGTCACGGAAGCACAGGTTATACAACCCACCAGCTCCCTTTAAGGCTCTGAAATTCTCTTTGCCTCTTCGCCCTTCACCAGTTTCAACCTACATTCCAGGGGCGTTGATATTGGCTTACAGTCATCCATTCGAAAATGCCGCAACATATCCTCGAAATACTGCCGTTGACTTATGCGCGTCATTCCTTCATCCATGTTTCGTTCGATGGTCATCCACAAGAAGCACTTTACTTCACCCGCGTCTGTCATTTCGAACTCCTTAGAAAGGCAATTCTTGACAGCTTCCACTGCTCGCATTGATGAACTGATCACCAACACGTCGTCAACATACAGCGCAATGATGACGATAGCATTGCCAACTCGTCGAATGTACAAACACTGATCGTTCATACCTCTCGTGAACTGCAGCCGTCCATGAACAAACTCGTCAAAACGATCGTTCCAAGCAAGGGACGCTTGTTTTAGTCGCCTGTTAAATCGGCACACCAAGTTCTGCTCAACCTTAGATCCTTCAGGTTGGACCATATATATTTCTTCGGTCAAAACTCCATTCAGAAAAGCCGTACGATCGTGCATCTGATGTATAAATATCCCTTTCTGATTTGCTAGTGCTAGCACAGCACGAAGAGTGTCGAGCTTGGCCACAGGTGAGCAAGTTTCACTATAGTCCCGACCGTATCGTTGTCTGAAACCTCTAGCGACCAAATGTGCCTTGTAGCGATCCGGTGCTCCGCCGATTTCTCTTTTAATCTTGAACACCCATTTTTGCGTTATTGGTATTCGACCCTCTGGCAGCTCCACCAGCGTCCACGTTCGATTCTTTCGTAGCAAATCCAACTCATCGTTGATCGCTTCTTCACATTTTGACCAGTCACCTCCACGCGCTTCGGAAATTGAGTCAGGAAGGTTCTTGACGTAGCTTGGGGCATTCAAAGCATATGCGGCATACTCCATATCATAATCTTTATGCCACACAGGAATATTTCGCGAACGTTATGGAAGGTGTGAACCTTCACCGTCTGCTTGCCGATGGATCTCCCTTTCAGGCTCGGCATCGTGCTCCTGCTGTTCGTCGTTCTGGCCCTCACCATCTTCGTCTGCGCCGTCTTGGTGAAAACTCGCGTACTCTTCATCGGACACTGCATCCGATCGATCAGAAACCGACCTTTCGATCTCTTCGTCGAACACACCCTCAACTGATTCATCATCTCTCAAAGGAAGCACAAGAATGTCTGACAAAAGCTTTTCGCACTCGCCTTTCGCCGATGCCTTACCATCTGTCTGCACGAAGTCGACATCTCGGGCATGTACAATCCGTTTCTGGCCTGGGTGCCATACGCGATAGCAGTTGGAAGTGTAGCCAAGGAGCACACCTTTCCACGCCTTTGCATTCAACTTCTCGAAAGGAATGCCGCAGTCTGCACGGCCTGACCCCAGAACCACTTATCCACTCCGGAATCGGTCATCATCGAACGGGCCTTCTCAACAAGCGTTCGATTTAACCGCTTGCTGACCCCGATCTGCTCCGGCGTAAACGGTACAGCCCACTCTATACCACGTTTCCTGGATACCACGTTTCCTGCAAAATTGCTTGAAATGCCTACTCCGATACTCGCCGCCGTTGTCGCAACGGTTTATCTTCTGGCCAAACTTAGCCGTCACCATCGCTTCATATTGTTCAAAACACTCAAACACGTCGTCTTTGCCTTGTATCAGGAATACCATAGTGAAATGGCTCCAATCGTCGGTAAATGTCACAAAATAATTTATATGCGACCGGCGATATTGGACCACACCCATCCGAGTGGACCAGTTCCAGCACTCGCGACGCATTCGTTTCTTCACGCGTAACGGATGGCTTCCGACTCTGTTTTGCAATCACACAAGACTCACAAGTCACGACATTCTTGTCCGACGCACTGTTTTTCACATCCAGTCCAATGACCATTTCACTCCGAAACATCTTCTCCAGATTTCGGCGGTGCCATAAACTCCAAATATTTCAGAATATGGCTTCAAGTCAGCAGTGCTTCACTCGCATCGCGCTTGTTCGAGAATAGATCCAATCGATACAATCTTCCGTACCGGGAACCACTCGCGACTATTTCTGAACCGCGTTGTATGATCACTTTACCGTTTTCATACGACACTTTCATGCCTGCTTCGTCAACTCTCAACACTGTGAAGAGGTTGCAACGTAACTCCGGAACATACAACACATTCTCGACCGAACAATAAATCAAGTTCCCGTTCACTTTGGACACCAGCTTCACAGTTTCCGAATATTCGGCAGTAAGCGGTTCTCCGTTTTTCGCTACGGCAATTTCTATAGGCCTTTCAGTGGCTTTAAGCTTTCGAAGAGGGATTCGTCGTTTACCAAGTGATCGGAACATCCAGAGTCGATGGACCAATTTAATATCGGCAAATCCTGTTTCGTCTCACCACACACACAGACGAAGCAAACAATTTTCTGCTTCATTACATGCACTTTAGATTTCTGGTCACTATACACTTTTCGCCATCCTTCTTCTTCTTGCTTGGACACTAGGCCAATTTATGGCCTTCCTTCTTACATCCATAACACTTAAACACTGTTTTCTTCTGTTTCTTCGAACCCGCAAAACAACATTATCCTTGTTGGGAGTGACGAATTCCACATCTAATCCTTTTTGTTTCGTCTCTTCATCCACACGCTAAGATGAGAATACCTAAAATTAGGTATTAATTTTACCTAAAATTACGTATTGTTGATAATACCCAAAATATCGGTAAAATTAAACGAAAATAAACAGTAATTTTTACTGAGATTTGGGTAATGTTCACTTTCCAATGCTGGACGTTATTCTTTACCTAAAATTTAATAAATTTCACGTCACTAAAGCAAAGCGGTCGCCATATTTTTCCAAGTGAAAACGTAATTACTTTTCTTAGAACTTTAGTTCAAATTGAACCAATAAATTTTGTTCTAGCTCCAACGGATCCTTGTGGAGAGAATTCGGTGCAGAACGGTGCAAGTCAGCATCAATATTGGGTCGATGCAGATAACATATTTCTGTAGTGGAGGAATCCAGCTATTAAATGCAAAAGCGAGGTTAAACGACGTCATCGATGACGGTTTTGCAAAATTATTGTTCGAGCTGTTTAATCAAAATAATTCGTGATTGAAAAAGCAAAAAATAGCCGATAATGACGATACTGACCAATTCCATATAGTTTAAAATAATAACCAGCAAGTTATTATCAATTTCAGTTTTAGATACTACGATGTTTACCCTCACTTTAGCTCTACTTGGATTCATTCATACTCTTTAATGATACTTTTTTTAATACAAAATAAAATATGTCAACATTTGAACATTTGTTTCTCCTTGAGTGCAGATTGCAGATGAATTGTTAAATTGCATGTCTTATTTTAAGCATTCTGTAAATAAAACTACAAAAAAATACCCAATTTTGAGTAAATAGTAACGATACATAACTGGTAATATTTACCGTTTATCTTCCTTCAATACTATTACCCAATATTAGGTAATCTGTGTTTACGCATAATTTAGGTATGTGCACTTTTGAGCGATTATCGGTACTTTTTAACGATCTTTAGGTATTCTGATCTTAGCATGCAACAATCGACACTTCACAAACTGCATGCTCAAATTGTCCTCCGGCATCGTCTCCAGAGCCGTGAAAATCGTCGAGTACGCCGAACTGAGCGTCAACCACAGATGACATAAGACATCCAATACGTCCATCTCCGCCCCCGTTCCACGGTACTCGCGAACTAGGCGCTCGAACTGCAAAAAATGATCACTCAACGATCCACCATCGAAACCCATTCCCAGTATTTTTCGCTTCAGGAGCATCCGACTGGCAATGCTCTTCCGTTCGAATACCCTGCACAGAGCGTCCCAGATCGCCTTCGGAGTTTGCTTTTCCTGGACATAATGATTGGACTCGAAAATATGCAACACTTTGTTTTGGGCGTAACTTGAAAAAAAACCGTAGATAAACATTAATGAAATTTTAGGTAATACTAGTTTACAGTGTTATGTTTATGTGTTCAAAATTTTATTGCGATCTGTCAAGTAGTTTTCAAGATGCATTCGAAACAAGATGAGCTTCGCCAGCAAATCTTGGGCATGGTGGTCGATAATCCTGGTCAGTTGCACAGATCGATCGGCAAAAGGCTTGGAATCCACCATTCCACCATGTCCCGCGTTGTGAAGATGTTCCAGGAGACGAAGACCATCGAGCGGCGCGCTGGAAGCGGCCGAAAACCGAAAACGGAATACCCAGAGAAGGCGCGGAAGATAAGGCAGTGCTTTAAGAATAACCCGAATCTTTCCACCCGAGACGTGGCCAAAAAGGTTTATTCGTCGAAGTGATTCGTCCAGCAGACCATGAACCGGGCTGGGCTACGTGTTTTTAAGGTCAGGAAGGCGCCAAACCGGACTGACAAGTAAAACACGGTGGCCAAATTGCGTGCGCGGAAGCTGTACCGTGAGTGGCTGGTCAAGCCAGGCTGTCTCGTCATGGACGAGGAGATATATATCAAGGCGGACACCAAACAAATCCCCGGCCTCGAGTTCTTTGTCGGTACGTCCCGCATGGAGGTTTCGTTAAAGTTCCGGTTGGTCCCACGCTGTTCTGGTCGGATCTCTCTTCGTGCCATTACGCCAAGCCTGTAATGGATTGGTACGAAGCGAAGGGCGTTAATGTGGTCCCGAAGGAGGCGAACCCGCCAAATACATCAGAACTTCATCCGACCGAAAAGTGTTGGGTCGGATAATGAAGATGAAGTTGAAGAAAAGCGGAAAAACATTCAAAACCGATGAAGCTTTGAAGAAAAACTGGGAGAAATTGTGTAAGGAAGATGGACAAAGCCTCGCCCAAGATCACATGCGCAGTGTTAAGAGAAATGTACGAGCATTCAGCTTGAAGGAGGAAATTCAATAAATAAATTAAGCCAAAACATAGCTAATATAAAGTTATTTAATCGCTGAAAATTTGAGAAGTATCCGATTTAAAATGAATGTTTGGTGATCATTTTTGTGTGTCTCATTTTTTCCGAGACCAGTCTTTACTCCAGCTGGGAGTAGTGGATCCTCGAGATCAAAAGTGATTTGCACTTTTGGTTCTTTTTTACTCGCTTTTCCGTTTTGTTCGCCTTCCACCTCCAGTCAATTTCCGTCAATTTCCACCTCAATTTCAATAAATCATGTTCCTCAAGAAGTACTCGCATCCGAAACTTCCAGGCATTGAAATTTGAGCCATCAAATAGCGCCAAGTGGTACCGCTCTCTTCGAATGTCCTGATCCATTACAAACACTTTCTCCGATTCCCGTAAAACGATCAGAATACGTTCCGGGCCCACAACCTAAAGAGGGAACTTGAATGGAACACTTTAATAAAATAAAGAAAAACGCACAAGGTTTTATCGAGGGAAAACACATTTAATACTAATGCTGGTTTGTTTACTTACTACATGAAAACATACAGTCAAGGTTGTTAAAAATGAAACACTGTCCTACAATAAAGTCAGTGAAAAGAAAGACACTATGTGCAGGGATTGCTTCCTCAATAAAGTTCACTCGACTAAAATTATTCGTTCAATCGGTTTTCATCGAACAAAAACGACAGATTTAAGAAATGTCGATGTTATTAGTTTGGTAATTTACAAAACGAAAACAAATCTGGGCTGGAAAAACATGTCATTCTTGACATTGAATAAATTTCCGTTGAACTAAGCACTTATATTTGAACACTAAACTACGCTCCTTATGTATCATGGTTACACTGTAACCGGCCAGTACCCATTAATGGGTAAAAATGTACCCATTTTTTGATAGTATATGAAGCTGTCAAAAAAATGGGTACTTTTAAAATCAAAATAATGCATACTAAAGACCCATTTTTTATCTTCAATGAGAGACCAAAAGATGGGCATTTTTCTACCCATTAAAGGGAAAAAAATATCTTAGCATTTGCCGGACTCCCTCTGTGCAGTTTAAAGTGCGCTGTTCTAAAACTAAAAACCCGCATTAATCCACCGATGGTGAGACTCAACCCTTCTTACATTTGACCAGAATTACAAACTCAAATGTGGGCAATATTGTACTGGATACATATTTTCATCAGAAATTCCAAGAAGATTCAGAAATATTCTATATGCCATACATTCAGTTGATAAAATGAACTATTTGTCAATCCTAAACGTATTGTTCAGGATTGAACAAAAATTAAAATATTACCATTATTAATCTTCAATGACCTGTTTATGTTATTTATATAGAAGAGGAAATTACATAAATATTAGAAATTTCATACAATTAGTCCATAGCATGCATTATTAGACTATCCTAAGTATCAATTTCGATTATCGATATGGATTCAAGATGCTTAATAAGTACATATTCGTTGAAAATAGTAAATGGAGACTTTGTGTAATTTTCGAATATACTCGTTGCAGTTGAAAACCAGCCACTCGAGCCAATCGATGCTGCTCTAATTCTATACAGTCGCATAGTGTGGCTAGTCCGCTGTATGTGCTATACAAGGCTCCAGATGCGACACAATAGAATGCAAGCGGCATCGATTGGTGTGATTGGTCTTGTTCGGTTTTGCACTGCAACGAGTATATTGTCATCTCACAATTATGTGCTCTCAGGTATTGTTTTGGTCATATCTCCATGAAGAATTATCCAATCATAATGAAATTTTGACCAGTTATTTGGAAATATCATAGCTTTGATTTGGCACCAACAAAACTAAAATCAGTACACAAATAGCTCAGTATGTAATCGGAGACTAAACTGTTTGATTACTATTATAATAGGCCTTCAAGTACTGTTTCGTTCATATCTTCGTAACGAAATGTCCGAATGAAAAAAATCAATAGCGTTCTATGGGAATGTTGTAGCTTCCATTTGCCGTCAACAGAACTGAAATCGGTTCACACATGGCTGAGAAACCGATGTGACATTATTTGTAACGCACACACACACATACACACACACATACACACACACACATACATACACACAGACATGTGCTCAGTTCGTCGAGCTGAGTCGAATGGTATATGACACTCGGCCCTGTGGGCCTCGGATAAAAGTCGAGTTTTCAAGCGATCTTAATACCCTTCTATTGATGTAAGAAGGGTAAAAAGGGAAGTTAACATAATGAAATTTTGAACACTTATTTGGAAATTTTATAACTTTAATTTGGCGTTAACAAAGTTTCAATCCTGAGCTTCAATTTTGACTATCGATATGGATTCAAGATGCTTAATGGAAGAATCCAGGTTGAAAAAAGAAGAAGACACGAGCGGTGATAAATTGACAGCTCCCATGTTAAGTATAGGACGAACGTTTTAAAATGCTTATAATAACATTAAACTAATTAAAAGCGGTTTGTTGTATGATGTAAGAAAACTCCAAATCTACTCAATAAAGACATTTTCAGCAAAATAAAAATAAATCGAAATAATGCCCCTATTTTGCAGTTTCGGATTTTTCTTACATCATACAACAAACCGCTTTTAATTAAAATTTCATTTGAATTTATTAGAAGCATTTTAAAACGTTTGTCCTATACTTTAACATGGGAGCTGTCAAATTTATCACCACTCCGTGTCTTCTTCTTTTTTCAACTTGGATTCTTCTATAAGTACATATTCGTTGAAAATAGTAAATGGAGACTTTGTGTAATTTTCGAATATACTCGTTGCAGTTGAAAACCAGCCACTCGAGCCAATCGATGCTGCTCTAATTCTATACAGTAGCATAGTGTGGCTAGTCCGCTGTATGTGCTATACAACGCTCCAGATACGACACAATAGAATGCAAGCGGCATCGATTGGTGTGATTGGTCTTGTTCGGTTTTGCACTGCAACGAGTATATTGTCATCTCACAATTATGTGCTCTCAGGTATTGTTTTGGTCATATCTCCATGAAGAATTATCCAATCATAATGAAATTTTGACCAGTTATTTGGAAATATCATAGCTTTGATTTGGCACCAACAAAACTAAAATCGGTACACAAATAGCTCAGTATGTAATCGGAGACTAAACTGTTTGATTACTATTATAATAGGCCTTCAAGTACTGTTTCGTTCATATCTTCGTAACGAAATGTCCGAATGAAAAAAAAATCAATAGCGTTCTATGGGAATGTTGTAGCTTCCATTTGCCGTCAACAGAACTGAAATCGGTTCACAGATGGCTGAGAAACCGATGTGACATTATTTGTAACGCACACACACATACACACACACACACACACACACACATACACACACACACATACATACACACAGACATGTGCTCAGTTCGTCGAGCTGAGTCGAATGGTATATGACACTCGGCCCTGTGGGCCTCGGATAAAAAGTCGAGTTTTCAAGCGATCTTAATACCCTTCTATTGATGTAAGAAGGGTAAAAATAAACCTTCGCGGAATCCAGTCCACGAAAACGAAAAGAATATGGATGAACTGAAGGTTAAATTGGATAGTGAAAGCTTCCAAAAACTGAGAGGTACGTTATTATTTTAATATAATAATTTTAAATGCTTCGATTTCATCAGAAGAATTGTACTTCCGAGTACGCGTCCCTTCCGGAGCGTAAAAGCCAAGCTTTCATCAAAATTACGTCAAAATTAAATCTTATCAAACATATTCCACGGAAGCCTTCAGGAATTGTTTGGGCGATGTAGGAATCTCTCTGGATGATCACGATGTGATGATCGCTTCAATGGACCACCACGTCATCGGAATATTTGGCGACGTGAAAACCCCCGAACGAAACTTGACATACCTGAGAGGTAGAAGGTCTGTCAAGAGTTGTTGTTACGAATTAATGCAAATACAAATACAGTTATTTTTATTCTAATGCTATGTATACAATATCACAAGTAAAAAAAATCACGAAAAATGGGAATTCATTCCCATTTCGCAAATAACAAACATTCTGAAAAATGGGTATTTGATACTCATTTCCCTAATAACAAACGTTTTGAAAAATGGGTAAAAAATACCCGATAGCCTGACGTACAAGCTCTTTACCCATTAATGGGTAAAAGTGTTTTACCCATTAAAGGAGTTAACCCACTTAAGTTTGAAATGGGTGATATTTTACCCATTAATGGGTACTGGCTGGTTACAGTGTATACTAATGGTACATAGTTGTTGTTTCTTTATATCAGGGATGCCATATTTTTTTTTCAAATGTCTGTGATAAAAATTTGAAATATCTGGGAATGTCTATAAAAGTCTGTAAATTATCTATATAATAAAAATGAGTTGGGGTTTCCTTTGTCACGATTTAACTCGCGAGCGGAAGGACCGATCGGCGTGAAATTTTGTATGCAGAGCTTTTTGGGGCCGGAGAACAATCTTATGATGGTTTGAGACCTCTCCTGGAAAGGGGGGCTCCCATACAAATGAAACACAAATTTCTACACAACTCGAGAACTAATCAAGCAAAAGAAACCAATTTTAGCATGTGTGAGTTTTTGAAGGCAAAAAAGGTTTTTATGGTAGATTGAGAACCCTCCCCGACATAAAAGGGGGGGCTCCCATACAAATAAAACACAATATTCTGCATAACTCGGGAACTAATCAAGCAAAAGAAACCAAATTTAGCATGTGGTGGTTTTCGGAGAGAAAAAGTGTTTCTATGTTGGTTTGAGACCCCTTCCCATCCTAAAGGGGGGGGGGGGGGAGGGTTCCGTTGAAATACACTATTCTGCATGACTCGAGAACTAATCAAGCAAATGGAACCAAATTTAGTATGTGGTGGTTTTTGAAGACAAAAAATTGTTCTATGTTGATTTGAGACCCCTCCCCTTTCTCAAAGGGGGGGAACCTATTCAAATAAAACGCAAATCCTTGCATAACTCGAGAACTAATAAGAGAAATGGAACCAAATTTCACATGTGGAAGTTTTTGAAGGAAGGAAATGTTTCTATGTTGGTTTGAGACTCTTCCGTCATATGAGGATAAAGGGGGGAGGGGGTGCTCTCAAACAAATGGAACCCAAATTTCTGCATAACTCGAGAAATAATCAAGCAAATGGAACCAAATTTGGAATGGACGAGTTTTTTAAGGCATGAAATGTTTTTATAGTGGTTCAAAGCCCCTCCTCCCTCTTAAAAGGGGGGCTCTCATACAAATGAAACAAATTTCAACCAAACATGAGAACTATACCTACCAAATTTATATTCAGTGGTTTTTGGGTCCGGGAAAGCATCTTATGATAGTTCGAGAGCCCTCCCGCTTCTAGAAAGGGTGGGATCCCAGCAAATGAAAAACAAATTCCTGCATAACTCGAGAACTAATCAAGCAAATAGATCCAAAATGGGTATGGGTGAGTTTTTGAAGGCAAGAAATGTTTTTGTGGTAATTTAAGACCTCTCCTCACTCGGAAAAGAGGGGCTATGAAACACAAATTTAAGCCAAACATGAGAACTATCCCTACCACTATGCAAGTGTGTATGCAGGAGTTTTTGGGTCGGGAAAGGATCTTATTATAGTTCGACACCCCTCCCGCCTTTAGAAAAGGAGGCTCCCGTGTAAATGAAAAACTATTTTCTGCATAACTCAAGAACTAATCAAACAAATGAAACCAAATATGGCATGTGGAGGTTTTGTAGGCAAGAAATGTTTCTACGGTGGTTTGAGACCCCAAGCAAAAGAAACCACATTTAGCATGTGTGAGGTTTTAAAGGCAAGAAAGGTTTCTATGATGGTTTCAGATTCCTCTTCGCCCTGAAAGGGGGGGGCTCCTATACAAATGAAATACAATATTCTGTATAACTCAAGAACTAATCAAGCAAATTGAACCAAATCTGGCATGTGGAGGTTTTTGTAGATGAATACTGTTTCAATGCTAATTTGAGACCCCTTCCATTTCTGAAGGGGGAGGGGGGGCTCCCATACAAATGAAACACAAATTTATGCATAACTCGAGAACTAATCAAGAAAATGGAACCAAATTTGGCATATGGAGGTTTTTGAAGGATATAAATGTTTCTATGATGATTTGAGACCCCTCTGCCTTCTGAACGTGGAGGAAGGGATCTCCCATATAAATGAAACACAAATTTTTGCATAACTCGAGAACTAATCCAGCAAATGGAACCAAATTTGGCATATGGAGGTTTTTGAAGGATATAAATGTTTTTATGGTCATTGAGACTCTTCCGCCTTCTGAAGAGGGGGGGGGGGCTCTCATACAACTGAAACGCAATTTTCTGCATAACTCGAGAACTAATATAGCAAATAGAATCAAATTTGGCATGTGGAATTTTTTGAAGGAGAGACATATTCCTATGGTGGTTTAAGACCACTCTGCCCTCTGCATAACTCAAGAACTATTCAAGTAAATGAAACCACATTTGGCATGTGGGTGTTATTGGAAACAGGATTTTTATTTATGTTAAGATGGATTTCTGTCTGACTGTCTGTCTGACCGATCGGAGTGAAAATATGTATGCAGGTATTTTTGGGGATGGGAAAGGTTCTTATGATTATTTGAGACCACTTCCTCCTTTCGGCTCGCATACAAATGAAACACAAATATCTGCATAGCTTGAGAATTAATCAAGCAAATGGAATCAAAAATGGTATGCGGGGTTTTTTGAATGCAAGAAATGTTTCTATTGTGAATTCAAACACAAATTTCAACCAATCCTGAGAATTATCCAGGTAACTAAGCCACAAACTGTGTATTGTCTGGGTAAGAAGAATGTTCTGATAGAAGTTTGAACTCCTTATTACTCAAAAAAACTCATTAAAAAGCGCCAGTTCTATGTAATGTTCATTCATTTAGTTGCAGGCGTAGCAACGCTCGCACCGGGATTAGCTAGTTTTTTTATAAAATTAGACTTCTTTGAACGAAAAGACGTTATAAGAGAGCGAGTTATGTCATTATCGCTATTTGTGTGATTATGTAAACATGTTTGCATCTATTTCTTGGATTGTACCAACCTTACACTATTGTTTCATATATTTCAAGTGACACTGAAGCTTGAAGCATTCGCATAGATGACACAATTTTCCATAGATTTTTCCCCTCTGTTACGCTCTTTTCCAGTTTTGTATTTTAAAATCAAATCTTTAGTTTTCATTTGCTAAATTCAACAATTCTTTTTCGATTCAACAATAACCATTGATGGTGTGTACCATATTTTAATATGGTATAATCATCAATATCATTATGGTCATATGAATGATTTTAGTATAGACTGCTGTTAGTCAGTGATTATCTCTTGAATTTCAGGGAAACTCTCTCCTGATCTTTGCTCTTTGCTTTATTCTGGGAAGTTTCCTTCCTGAGCTTGCAGGCAAAATTCCTCATGAACTTCTTGGCAGTCACTTCTTATTTTCTTCGAAATTCACATATAAGAACCCAACTCACCTTCCAGAAACATTTGGCAATTTTTTTTCTGAACATGGTCACTTTTCTAAACTTCTTATGAAGTCCCATCCTGAACTACGAGGAAAGTTTCTAAAAACTTTGAGAAAGTACTCTTCAGAATTTCTTGGAAAATCTTCCTGAACATCTGAGAAGTTCTTTTCTAAAGGGTGATACGGTCAAAATTTGGTCAAGGGAAAACGCGTGTAAATCGGTGAAATCGTTTATTTAAAAAATCAGATTAAATTTCTTTTTCAAGTTCAATTAGTATAAAATTCAGGAAAAATATTCAGTTAGGCTTCCGCTTTTCCAAATCCGAATTGCCGGGCCTTACGCTTGACCCCTGCCATCAGATTTTGTACAGCCACCTTGTCCACCTTCTTCGCCGCAGAAAGCCAGTTTGCCTTGAACTGCTGCTCGTCCTTAGCAGTTTTTTTGGTCTTCTTTAGGTTCCGCTTGACAATAGCCCAGTATTTCTCAATTGGGCGGAGCTCTGGCGTGTTGGGAGGGTTCTTGTCCTTGGGAACCACCTGCACGTTGTTGGCGGCGTACCACTCCATGGCCTTTTACCGTAATGGCAAGATGCCAAATCCGGCCAAAACAGTACGGAACAACCGTGTTTCTTCAGGAAAGGCAGCAGACGTTTATTCAAACACTCTTTCACGTAAATTTCTTTGGTTGACAGTCCCGGAAGCTATGAAAATGCTGCTTTTCAAGCCACAGGTACAGATGGCTTGCCAAACCAGATATTTCTTTGCGAACTTTGACAGTTTCGTGTGCTTGAAAATATCTGCTACCTTTCCCTTCCTTTTGCCGTATAAAAACTCCTGTCCCGGAAGCTGCTTGTAGTCGGCTTTGACGTAGGTTTCGTCGTCCATTACCACGCAGTCAAACTTCGTCAGCATCGTCGTGTACAGCCTCCGGGATCGCGCTTTGGCCGTCGTATTTTGTTTATCATCGCGATTTGGAGTCACTACCTTCTTGTAAGTCGATAGTCCGGCTCGTTTTTTGGCTCGATGCACGATTGTAGACGATACACCCAGCTTATTTGCGGCATCTCGGAGAGAAAGGTTAGGGTTTCGCTTGAAACTACCGGCAACTCTCTTTGTCGTCTCAGCGGCTTCCGGTTTTCGATTTCTCCCCGATCCAGACTTCCTGGCTGTCGACAAACGTTCCTCAAACACTTTAATTACATTTGTAACGGTTGATTTGGCAACTTTTAGCGATTTTGCCAACTTTGCGTGCGAGTAGCTCGGATTTTCGCGATGCGCGAGCGAAATTTTGATACGCTGCTCTTCTTGCTTGGACGGCATTTTGACAACTGAAGAGTGAATTCCAAAATCAAAATAGGAGCAACATTCTACACACACACACCTTCAAAATGAGGGGTGTTCAGGTTTTTTAAATGCAAAATTGAAAGAAATACGTCAAGTTGATATTGACCAAATTTTGACCGTATCGCCCTTTAAACTGCCGAAATAATCTCTTCTGAACTTCAAATAGTACTCCCGAATAAAAAATTCTCATAGATTTACAATTGAATATATTGTAACCATACAATAGAATCTATAGTATGTACAATTAAAAGTATTGTTCACAACGATAAGATGACAATATGAGTACTGTTACCACAATAAAATCTAATGTAAACTGGAGACATCGACAATAGAAAAGGGGGTTGTTGTGTATCTTAACCATAGAAAAATCCTTATTTTCCGAACAAATTTGAGTCAATTACTATTAATTGTATTGTTTCACAATGGTTGACAATCCTAGCATATAGAGTGAATTGTAGATCTATTGTAGTGACAATATGAATTTTTCATTTCTCTGATTCACGAACAATAAGATTTATGGTCGAAAATAGATTTCAATGTTATATTATCTTATTGTATTGTAATTGTATGGTTATTTTTATCCGGGCTGTCCTGAACTTCGGGGAAGTTTGTTCCTGAATTTCTGAGAAATTCCTGCTTGAACTACTAGAAAGATCCCCCTACACTTCTGGAAAGTTTCTTCCTGATTTTGTCAAAAGAATGTACCATAACTTCTGAGATTCTGTGAACTTCGAGCAATTCTCATTCTGAAATGCTGGAATGTTTGATTCGGAACTTTGGGGTAGCTCTCTAGCACTTCTGGGTAGTTCCAACTGAACTTTTGGTCTCTTTGCAACTTCTGAGAAGTTCTCTTGTGAACTTCTGAGGAGTTCTTTACTCATTTTTTTGAAAAATTTCATCTTGACCCTACAGTGCCCTCTCTGGTAGGGTTCTTTCTGAAATTCGGGGAATTTTTTTCCTGAGCTTATTCTTTCCAAACTTCTGATTGGTCCCATCCGGCACTGCGAGGAAAATTTTATTCCAAAATTTTCAAGAAAATTTCCTTAAATTTGTTCTTGAAGTTTCTTCCTGGATCTCTGAGAAGTCCTCTTCTGAACTTTTGGGAAGTTTTCTCCAGAACTTTGGGGAAGTTTGATCCAGAACTATTGGGAAATTCGTGCTCAAATTAGAAGGAAGTACCCCCAATGCTCCTGGAAAGTTTCATTTTATTTCTCCCTAAAGAATTTTAAGAAATCCTTATTCTGAAATGCAGAATGTTCTCATCTGAGCTTTGGAAAAGCTGCCAAGCACTTCTAGGAAGTTTCAACTAACATTTCGAGAAGTTTCTTGCGAAACTTCTGGGAAGTTATTTCCTGAACTTGAGAGAAATTCTTTCCTAAACTTCTATGACGCATCGTCCTGAGGATTTTTTTTCCGGATTTTTTGAGAAATTATAGGTAATGCCCTTCTTCGTTAGCTCCCGTTTGAAATTTTAGAAAGATTTTTTTTTCTGAACTTCTGGAGAGTTCAATCTTGAATTTCTGGGAAGAACTCTGACAAATTCCAACTTCAGAGAAGTCCTCTCCCCTCCACTTCTTCCTGAAGCTCTTATAAGTTCTCTCCTGATTCTTGGGGAAGTTCTGTCTTGAAATTCTGGTAAGTATGATATTGAACTTCGGTATTGAATTTTTGAAGGTTTTTCTTGCATAAACTGCTTGCTCCCAATACTTCTGAGAAGTTTCTACCTGACCATAGGAGATATTTTTATTTTCGAGGAAGTCTCTAAGTTTCTCAAATATGTTGTGATACTTGATTTTCGTTATGACTTAATAGCAAAGGACCAATATTACCAACGTTTTGACAATAATTTTTCGCATGGGTTTGAACACGCGTGGGATTGAACACTACCATAAGTAGGCCTATACAATACTTATCTCCGGGTCCATTGTGTCTCCAAATGGCCTCATTTCTTCAATGATTTCTATTTTAAATGACCTACGATATTTTAATAAATTCAACAATGCTTCTAACCGTATCTACTATACTGTGTTTAAATACTATACTGCGTACTACGTACGTTTTAAGCCGAACTTCATAAAATACCTTTATTTGAAATTTTAAAAAAATATTTCAAATATCTGTAAAAGTCTGCAACATAAATAAAATGTCTGTATCGTTAAAAATGTCTGCAATAAAAATGAAAAGTCTGCAAATTTACAGACATGTCTGTGAATATGGCATCCCTGCTTTATATGAAGCTATGTGTCACCCAGCTGAATTGAGTTTCATATGAGTGTACATCGACTGCGCTCGCATGCTTTGTTTCATTTTTCATAACTTGACTAGTCCACACTCCCGTTCCATTTTACTCAATTTTTGAGTACAATTGAATGCTATCTCTTTTTCTCACACGGAAATGTTACTCAATTTTCGTTAAAAAGTGGATCAACTCAATTTTTGAGTACATCCACTTTTAACGAAAATTGAGTAACATTTCCGTGAGAGAAAAGGAGATAGTTCACAATTGTACTCAAAAACTGAATAAAATGAAACGGAAGAGCATATACCGTGTCTATACATACACTCTCAAAACTGCCTCTCTTTCATTTGTATTACTGTCCCATTTTTTCTCACGGAAAAATTACTCACTTTTCGTAAAAAGTGGAACAACTCATCAATTGAGTTGTTCCACTTTTTACGAGAATTGAGTAACTTTTCCGTGAGAAAAAAAGGGACAGCAATACGAATGAAGGAGAGGCTGCTTTGAGCGTGTAAAACCACCAAATTCTCACACCAATCAATTCTACATTTTGAAGTAAAATGCTGTAATTTGCCTCAAGGTATTATCACATAAGCTAATTAGGTTGTTTATTGACCTTCTCGTGCATAATCTGAACAAGCTTTCCAGCTAAGTAAACCACCGACAGTACAATAATGTGAATCTGCAGCAATCAATGTGACGTCAATGGTACCTATATATTCTAATTAGTCACAAGAACATCATTAACAATAACACTAAAGCTGATTCGAACCCAAAGTGCCATAAAATTTCATTTCCCTGTCGAAGCAATGCGTGCATTTCACCCGCAAATGAAATGATCGCAGTTTGAATACAATTTATGATGATGACTTTTTTTTGCGTTCTGCCCCATCGGTTCACGTGGTTAATGAATTTGCTTTTTATTAGCCTGAATTATGCACCTTCTAATTGCACTTGATGGTGAGATTAAAAGTGACCACACAGTGCCAATACCGTCGCTACAATGTGGAGGCAGAACTCATTGGTATGAATTTTATGTTGAATTGAAAAATGTGCCATACTTGTGCTTTCATGAATATGTTTAATGCTTTCTATAATTTTATTCGATTTTGAAATTGTGCGTGACCATGAGTCCCCATTGTCATTTAAGGCACGATACAGTATCGAAAACTTGGAATGTTTTGTGCTGACCACTCGATTTAGGCCTTGATTGACATTGCATGCTTTCACTTCGAATAGATTGTTCCAACCCTGAAAGAAGCCATTCGGTGAAAATAGACTTTCAACTCAGAACCCTCATCACCTACTTTTTATGAATATCCTAAGAATACTGACCACCCGTAGTGGGTCGACGGAAAGGTCACCACTGACGACTGTTTCCAGCCTTTCCCATAGTTAAACGAACATCGAAACATAAATTATACGATTAACGAAGCGGATATCCGCCCATAAGTGGCAGTAATTTGTTTCTGTTTAAAACCACAATGCTCCAGCCCCTTCGGACAACCTTACATGCAGCTTTCGGAAGGTAGAAAACAGTATGGCTATTCCAACCGTACAATGCGATTTGGATTCTTCGATAAACCGAATCCATTAATCATCGCTAACTGTCGCCAGCTGGGAAGAACTGGTAAAGTCGGAAAATTCCTTCGTCGAAAGGGGAGCAGTTTTTCCTCGCCAGACTTAAGCCATAATTCAAAATACGTGGGACCACGGTGGCACAGGATAGAGGAAAACTTTTCCACCTTTTAACCTTCGCCGTATAATAGCATAGTGGCTGCAAACCCACCCCAACCTCCGCCGGTCGGGGAAAACTTCCTACCGCAAACAGATGTATCATTATTGTAGTTTCTTTTCCTCCTGTGACCTACGGCGACGAAGACGACCACGATGGCGACGGCGGCGGTGGTGCTTCCGTTCCGTGTACCTTCTCAAAATATTTGTGCAAATTAATTCCTTAACTTGGAATTGGATGCAACTTTGGCTTCTTGGCAGCTGGAGAAACGAATGCGAATTTCCCACAGCAGATGGAAAGCGCCTTTGATTTTGTCGCCGAAAGGTCCTTTAAAGTCGATAAAAGTTGAAGTTGGCATTGAGGAGCGTGTTGCAGGATGTGTGGATGAATTGAAAGCTCTATATCTTTCCATCCTCTTTCTTTGTTTTGTTAATGCTTACTCAGTTGTGCTCAAAATGCCGTCGAAACAAGAAACATTCCGCATAATATAGGGTTCGGGACGAGTTTTAAGCAGTGTAGGCATCACCGGGGATATTTGATGAAGCTGTGTGCAATCTATAATTAAAACTGCCAATATTTGGATAATAATCCTTTGGCTTCCTTCTTATCTATCGAAACTTACCTTCAGAAACGAGCATTGGACTCAAACAATTTCATAGCAATTGAATAAAGTTTCCAATCGCAGGGTCTTATTAAAAGCGTGCGGATTGCTTTTCACGTTGCAATACCGGTATTCTTTAGCCATTAGGCGCACCCACACTACAGCGCCATTTAAAACAAAGGAGTGCAAGTAAGAAGGAAAATCTTTTGGAGGAAAACAAACCATCATTCCTCTGCATGTGCATGTGACAGAGAAAGATAGATTGAACGTCAAAAAGCCTAATGGTTAACAGAGAAGTGATGTCACAGTTGCCGCTCATCAGCGAAGAATAATTTATCGATGAGTACTGCTGGACAGCTCCGAAACATATTTTTTCATTGCATGAGCCAGATGATGGGCATTATAATCATAAGCATACACTAAGGTTTTTTTTTACACGGTTTGTTTTCAGCGATAACTCCAGAACGGAACAACTTATCGACCTAATTCGAGACACATTTTATGTTTTGGGCAAAAAGTAATCATATAGCAGTTTTTCAAATAATTCACATATTATGGTGTAAATACTCAAAATATTAATAACTTAATTTTGACCATTGCATGGAACACGCTCATTCGGATTTACCCAAAATTGAGTAAAGTTAACCCAAAATCATAAAAATTGGAACTACTTATAATTGGGTAACCGAGCATAAACCCAAATTTGGGTAAATCCACGATTTATTTGATTTTGGGTTAAGTCTACTCATCATTATAAAATGTGGATTTTATGGAAATTGGGTAAAATATTGAAATAAAAAAAAACCCTCGGCTGCTGTAGTTTAGCTTTTTCTTTTATATTTTATTGATAAAAGTGGATTACTACCGAACCTCAAAATATTGTTAGCAAGCGATTCTTCTCCCATAACTCGTTGTCTTTGTTGATCTGTCTCTGTTGGACAGGAAGACTGCGTTTCTCCAATTGTTCTTCCCGTTCTTGCAAATACTCTGAACCGGTTCCCGAAAATGGATTATTTTCTTCGTCATATCCCTCGCCAATTCTGTACCATTCACGATCTACACGAATTTGCTCTTTTTTCCATAGATCCTTATCACAGACAGACGTTTAAGCAAGAACAAAATTAATCGAAAACTTTGTGTAAATTTTCAAATCACTAGCAAGCGCTAGCGTTAGCAATCGTTTCTTCACTAACGCTACGTACACACTTAAATCCATAATTTCAGCTCGGTAATATTTTTTGCTGATGTTGTGCTGTAAAAGTGAATTTATACTGAGAGAACGGCTTTTTTTACAACTATTGCTGATATCTGTAAATATTATTACTGATTTTTCTGTAAAATATAATAAAATACAGATGTCGGTAATAAAAATAACCGAATAACCTCGGTTTCAGGAAAACTCGGTCCTTTTCGTAGACTCAGTAATTCTGTGAAGCGAACGTTCAGCAAAAAAAAAATCGCTTCACTGAGCTATCGTCAATTTATTTACAAATTTCTCAGTTACCGGCTGGCTTCTTCAACGTTCTATGTGACGCCATTTTTTATAAAGTTCAGTTAGTTAGTGAACGCTTCTGACTAAATACGCGTTCCTCACTGAGAAGAACATTATACACATTGTGATATAGAAGTTATTTTGAACTCGCTGATTGATGCGGACAACATCAATGCTTAATTGTTTAGTAAGTTAACATAATTTTAAATTTTATTTTATTTTTGAAACTGCAGCAAGATGGCTGACGCGATCGTTAGCTTCATCTGTTGTCGCCTTGTTCCGGGTAATTTATATGGATTGAGTATTCGGTAATTTAACCTGAATTGTTAATAAATTTGTTTTTTTTTTTAACTTTGAATGTATTTTTTGAAGCGAATAAAAATTGATCTCAGAACAACAAGTGCCTAGCCTGTGAACTTATTTTTAATTATCACCGAAAAAATGGGATTATAAAGTACCATGTCATAAGAAATTTGATTTTACAGATATTCCGCACTAATTTTGTGGATATGTCGGTAGTAAATTACAAAAATAATCTGTTAACATATTACTGAAGTCCTCGGTAATTAAATACATTGGTGTGGCGACATGTTCGGCTTCTTTTTTAAGGATTGTTCAGTTAATTTTGAAGATCAGTTCGTTATCGTTTGACATATCACTGAAGGTTATGCAGTACCGAGTAAGTACCGAGTAGTTGAAATAGATTACCGAGGTGACAACCGAGAGCTCAGCTGTTGAGAAATCGGTAATTTTTTAACTGAGCCCGGTATAAATAATTAAGTGTGTAGTTCACTTAGTCGAAGTGCCCGCTGATGTGGCGAAATTGCGGCATCTTCTAACATGTCAAAATATCACTCCGTCGTTCGCCACATGCTACCTAATATTGACACGATGTTTTAACGTGCAATTAGATGCCACATTGCGGCAACAAAATTGACAGATTTGCTTTTTGCTAGTTGCGTATTGTCATTTGGCGATTCCTTTTAAATTGACGGTTGCGGAATGTGAAATTCAAGCTTGAATGACTGTGTTCTTACCTTCTTCGAATCCCAAGGAACATTATTTTTACAAACGTGTGGGTGGCACCAGATTCTTTTCGATTCTGGCACTCCGGGAAGATGGTAGTCGACTACTGCGTACAGATTCTGACCCTTTCGGTATCTTAGGTGTCGCATTGTCCCACGATGATTTTCGCGAGCTAGAAGCTAGTCTATCATTATCTTCCTACCATCCAAAAGCGTCCATTTGAGGATCGCTTCGAGGTGTTCTTGGTTCATCTTTGTAGTGGCTAAAATATATAAACAAAATTACCTTCAATCAAATTTATTGATTAATAATTTACCCTGATTTTCGACGCAATGATTCTCAACGGTGGCTCCTGGAACTGCTAGATGAAAACTTGTGACGCCTGCGATCATCATCGTGGTCGTGTCGGTCGCGATCCTTCTTAGATTTATATGTTAGTAATTTAGTAGATTATAAACACGTCTCTCAGTCAAGCACAAATATACGTCCATTGTACAAACAGTAGACTAACAGCTTAAGGATTGAACCAGATTAAAGCAGAACTGAGTAACGTTTACCCACTTTCATAAATCGTCTTACCCATGGTTTGACGTTTCAGCCTGTTTTATGGAAATGGGTAAAAGTTACTCAATGAATAAAAATGTTTACTAGACGTGATAAGTTAATGACAGTATTTTAAAAGACGTGGCATTTTTACGCAAAGATTGACTGTTTGTTGCGAGACTTTCTGGTGGAATGACTGAGTACACTGAGAAAAAGATTGGTAAACGCAAACATATTCTAGTTTCATTTAACCGGAATTTCAAATTGAATTGGGCACATTCATCATATCAGTTTGATTTGACTACCTATGGTGGTTGAAACAAACTAAAATGTTGAGTAATAATTTCAGGAATTCAGCCGTAAAGTTCAATTAACATCCGTTTCAATTAAGCATTATGTTGACTGTTTCATTATGACAGCTACGAAAACAGACAGATTTGTTGGTTGATTGTACTTATGGTTTGTTTCAAATCAATTTAAGTATGATTTAAACTGAATGGCTGTTTGAAACAAACAAACGAAAACGATTGACCAACAAACATGTCCGTTTACAATCACCTGCATTTCTTGTTAATTTTAAGAATATTGCTTTGAACTAAATGCTAACAACATTACAAAAGTGCAAATTTATATTTATAAACTTCTCTCAATCTGAGAAACCTACAAATAATAATGCGAGCCTTTCTGCAATTTTCAGGGTTTTTTTCAAATATGTTAAATAAATATTTTTAAATATTAAATTTTCCCCTTTTGTTGAGTGACAGCATGCAACACATTTTTGCCTGTTGAAATGATGGACTTGGTCCGTGCTACAACCTACCGCGCAGTGGGATGTTAGGCAAAAATTGACGTCCATGGTTCGAATACCACTGGACACATGCCCTTTCGCTCACTTTGAAAAACATCTGTTTCTTTCCTACCTGGCGTACACTGACGGAACTTTCAATACTTTCTCTTCATTTCTATCATTCTAGCAAAAAAAAAACATTAATGTGCACTCTTGGTGCCTCATGGTGATGAGTGAACATCTCCTTCTACATCAATTTCAATATATTATGAATCATTATGATTGCAAGACAATACCATTCTATATTACCATGAAACAAACTACAAAAAAACAGACTACCTAAACTTGCAAACCAACCATTGATTTCAAACATGTTGAAAAGAAGCGTTGCATACACGCTCATTACCCAAAAATTGAGTAACTTGTACCCATTTGCATAAAATAGGCTGAAATGTCAAACCATGGGTTAGGTGATTTATGAAAGTGGGTGAATCTCACTCTATTCTTCATAAATCGGTTCTAACGGGTGGCAACTAAAATTTTGGAATTTCTTTCTCAAGCTGTCAAAAAAAGACAAACATAGTTGAAGAAGATCTGATTTATTCAAATAAAAGATACATTGTCCATTGTTGAAAAAAAATTAGTGAACATTTGAAAACGGTCCGTAATCGGATGTTCGGTGAAGCTTCCGTTTGATGTCGGAACAGGAGCGTTGTACGGCCTCCATGTCAACTTTGCGAATGCATCTCTTGATTCTACCAATCAACTGTTTGCAATTCGTGGCTCTCCAGTTATTTTTGTACATCAAGGAACTCAAAACCCCGAAGAAATCTTCGATTGGGCGACACTGAGGCAGATTTGTCGGGTTGTGGTTTTTGGGTAAAAATGGGATCGAATGGGTATTCAGGAACGATTGTGTTTTTATGGCGTAATGCGATGACGCTTTATCCGGCCAAAACACGTATTGTCCATCAGCATGATGTTTTTGTAGAAACGGAATCAAAATTTTCTTCAAACATTCGTTCTGGTACACATCTTGATTGATTGCCAAACCAGAGGGCTTGAACCATGGCTTAGAAATGCCTTTCTCGGAAATGGCAATGTACAGCATCACTTTCTGTTCAAACTTATGTTTAAACTTATATTTTATGTTCGGAGGTGTAGTAGAACTATCCGTTGAATAGTATCGATCGTTTCCGGGAATCTGCGTCTTCGAAAGAGGGAAGTAGCTTTCGTCGTCCAAAACAAAACTTTTTCCGGAATAATTTTTAATCAACCAACGGCATTGGGATTTCAGCGTTGAAATCTGTGCATCGGTATATTCCGGGGCTCGTGTCTTCTTTCGGCACTTTATTTCGACTCTTTTTAATGGTTTGCAGATGTACTGGTGAGAACAGTTGAACTTTTTTGCGGCATCCCGTTGGCTCAGTGAATCTTTGTTGTTGAAGGCACGAGAAAGAGAACGAAGTCCTTTTGCGTCCATAATTTTGGCTGGTCTTCCACTACCTTGCTTGCGAGCAGTTGTTGGGGATCTTAGGATATGGTAAACAGTCGAAGTCGCAACATTTTTGCTTTTAAAATGTTGTACCGTATACGTTTTGCCGAGATTTCTGTGCAGTTCGTAGAACTGTACAACGCGCTCGCGAAATACTTCTTGTTTCGGCGGCATTTTGAGCAAAACTGAGCAAGCATAAACAAAACCGAAAATACTAGCAGAAAGAGGAGAGAATGAGCTAACGCATACACACTCTTATTTCTCTCTGAGCTCGTTTGTTGTTGAGCATAGAGGCCTCGAAAAAATTCCAAAATTTTAATTGCCACCCGTTACTGTTTGTACAATGGAGACATATTTGAACTTTTGTTTAAGTTTAACAGGGCAAACCCGTGGATCGTTCTTTAGAATTCAGGTAGTTTTGTGCAATGGGTTGCAAAAAGGAAGCCGGACATGGCAACGGAGTTTTTTTTATTATTACTATAAAGAAATGCATCCTGATCATCTCGGGTTTAGTCGCACCGATGATGGCCAAATGCCTGCCGAACCAGAATACTATCTGGATATCTTAGTAAACTCATCCAAGGAAGCTTCCGAACACGACATGGTGATTAGCGAAAGCAAACCAACCTCTTCCAGCAGAGCCTGTTCGAGCTGATCGGATTCCCGAAATGCGTGAGCGATACGTACCAGCACCAGGTTCTGGACACCGTGATGAGTGTTGTTAAGGATCAACTGTTGGAGGAGAGCTACCATTCGTTGATCTCGCTGGTGGATGCCGTGCAGGGATTGAGCTCCTATCTGGCCAACTCCCTTGCTGTATGTTTATATGTATGTATGTATGAATGTATGTATGCATGTGTGTATTTATGAATGAATTTATAAATAAATGAGAGGATGGACATTATAGCTGTATTATAGTCTATGTTTTAGAAAGGAATAAAAAGAAAAAGCTTTCATAAATATTTCACCAGATTTTCATAAAAACCACATTTTATAATATTGAGTAGATCTAATCTATAATCAAATAAATTTTGGGTTCACCCAAATTTGGGTTTAGACCCGGTTATCCAATTTTGAGTAGTTCCATATTTTTTTTATTTTGTGTTCTGGGTAAATCCGAATGAGAGTGTATTTGGACACTGCCACTGCTGTCACTTTGCATGAATATCACTTTGTGAACTTCATGCCAGATGGTAAAAATGAAAATTATTAGAATTTTTGGTTTAAAAATTGAGACAAAATAGATTAGATTTAAAATAAATATTTTTGTGCTAGTAAGAAAGCCCGTCATCAATAAAAACGGAGAAAAACATCTTTTTTTTAATTAAAACGCTCTATTGATGTTATGAATGATCGAAAAAAAATAATACATCCATATTCTTAGGCTGTGTTCCAATTCGCGAATTATTTTAATTTTTACTTGAAAATGATAGATGGAAAATTATTGGATTAATCGATTATTTTCCATCTGTCAAGTTCAAGTAAAATTTAAGTTATTTCGCAAATTGGTACACAGCTTTAACATCCGAATCCCAGACAACAGACATCCAAGCTGGTTTGCTCTTCGTGTGTTGATTTCAGCAATTGCCGTATTTAAATTACAGCTCGTTTCCATGAGTTTTGGTGAATCGAATGTTGATGGTGCCACCTGTGTGCCGTTTTGTACAAAAGAACCATAACCTTAAAGTAAAGCAGCCTGGTTAAGGTCAGATCATTGTCGGTAGGTCGGAGAATTTCTCACTACCACAGATGAAGCTGACTGGCGTTGGGTACCTAGCCAATTAAAAACAGCGGATACTCCCATAAAGTGGGGGTAGAACCATTTTCCGACCAACTCCGATGAGTGGTTTAAGGGTCCTGAGTTCCTGCGGTTACCAGAGGAGAACTGGCCGGAACAAATAAAATCGTTGACAAGACCGGACGAAGAAATACGGTATTGTTTTGCGAATCAAGAAGCGACTGCTACTGATTTCCTGGTGGATTTTAGCCGCTTTTCGAAGCAGAGGTGACTTCTTGAGCCGTAGCATACGTACTATGCTTTGTGGACAGTTGTCGGCATAGACGAAGCAGCCAAAAACCAGAATTACTGTTTCTTAGTAAGGAAGAACTACGGAAAGCAAAACACACCATTCTACCTCCTAAGACGAGCAGCTAAGATGAGCAGCTCAACGATGGAAGTATCGGAGCTGCCCCGTATTCAGCGTTTGACACCCGGTTCCCGATGATTCTCCCGAGAAAGCATCCAGTGACAAAACTGGTGGTACACGATTTCCAACAAGCCTGCCGGCATGAGAATTCGGAAATGGTGGTGAACGAAATTTGGCAGTCCTGCCACGTTCCACGATTGAGAACGGTAGTAAAGCAAGTTTCAGCTGCCTGTCAGCGGTGCAAAGTAACGTAAGCGTACCCGAAGGTTCTCCGAATGGCGCCGTTGCCGGTGGATCGTTTATCATCGTATAGTCAACCGTTAACCTACACTAGAATAGATTTTTTGAAAGTGGGAAGGAGAGCTGAATGGTTGGCTTCGTGAAAGAAAGAAAAAAGGGGGGGTGTGAATGCAGAAGATAGACGAATTTGGGAAGCTATAATTCCGACTGCGAGGGGGCTATGGCGTAGACCGGTGACTGATTTAGTCGTGTTGGAGGTTGAGCAGGATATTGGTGGCCAGTGTTACGGAGGGGGAATGCTGCTGCCAACACGGTTGAGCAAAGTGAACGTGGCATAACAGTGTGAACGCAGTTTAACAGGCTGGAACGTCATACGTTGACGTATAAACAGATGGCTTGGGATATCATCAGGACGATTATCGTATTTTACTTTTACCGCCAAAAGTGTGTTGTGGTGAAAATCTTTAAAACTTAATATTAGCGACAAGTTCGGTCAAACTTAAAAACTAAGATTATCACAATAGTGAATAAATCACAGTGAGTCGTGGCGAGAGTTTCCTTTAAAATTAAAAGCATGATTCAGACCAAAAATTCTGTAAGATATTGTTTAGAAAACAATTGGCCAGTTTCTTTCCTATTTCGCACCAACCGTGACTTTACGACGGCTCAAAGGAGGTCGAAAAGAAACCGGCCTGTTGTTCTCTGAACAATATAGATTTGATAGTCGTTGACTGTTTGTCAATAGTTGTTTGGTGAAACCTAGACTTGACGGCGCTGATGTTCCAACGATTTGCTTTTATAAATATACACAGCAAATTGGCAAAATAAATTTCAAGCCTGGATATCTGTTCTCTGTACCCGAATTTATCATTAAGGGGTGGATTATGACCATTATGTAACGATTCTATAATTGCATTCACATTGAGGAGACTCCTGTTTTTTGTTTTGCAATATGAGTGAAATTTCACCCAATATTGGATTAAGTTGACCCCACAGATTTTTGTCAATGTTTTTTTTTACATGATGCTTAACGTCATTTACACAAAATGTTTATTAATCGTGTCAAATCAACTTCATGACATAGGCTTATACATTTCATGAGCAATTGAAAATACTTGTTATCGATCACCAAACACTTTTTTTTGCAGATCGAAGAGTGTACCAACAATCAATATGCAACTAGCGATTTGAAATTGGTTCACTGTTTTAGAATCCCTTGGTCCGATGTTTACCTTGAAGCCAGCACCTTACTATACATATTTGCGCCTTTGTTTTGATTTGCTGTGTAATTTTGACAGAATATTTGAGAGTTTGTTCGTGTGAGTTCATTATTAGGGGCGCATTATTACGCTTGGGACCGAGCTTGGGACCGATGTGCTAGTACTGACTGAGCCAAGAAAAAAAATCGTATTTGCAATGGGTCTACTGGTCTTAGAATTAGTCTATGTGTGTACTCCCAGCGAAATAAACTTTCGTTATTCATAAGATTGCATTATAATTATTTGCTATAAGAAATCAGTATGAATTTCATAAATTTATCTTATGAAGTATAATGATGCTGAAAAAATAAAAATATGGAGCAACCTGGATTCGGAACCTTGAACCGAGGGGCAAATCACTCATGCATTTGCGATTCAGCCTCACGTATTGAGAAGTGCATTGAGGCATTTTTCGAACATTTTTTAACACATTGACGCACTTTAGTACGCATTCATTGGACATTTTTGAGCGCATTTGATTTGTTCGTGCATTTTTTAGCGCATTGAATGCGCTGGTGTACTTTTCAAGGCATTTTTCCAAATTTCTTTCAGTTATATATGTAATGATTTGCCCCTCGCCTTGAACGTTGAGATTATGGGTCCAGAGACTTGCCCAATAGTATATATCAGGAAAGCTTAAAGGCGTACAAGAACAACGTCATGTAAAACAAAATCCATTCATAAGTCAGCCTTATGAAATTCCAAAGCTTCGTTCACAAGTTGAACCTTATAAAATTCCTAAGTTTATTTGCGTGAGTGAAGGTAATATGAATAAAAACATTAATAAATTTCTTTGAGTGTACCGTTAAGACAACACTATCGCACCCCTCGACAATTATCAGAGCGCCGCTTCGAATTCAAACGTTTTATTCAGACGTTTCACAGCGTTTGACATTTCCTACCGGAAACACCCTTGCTGTCAAACATTTTGAGCGACGCGACGCTTCGAAATCGCTTTCATCTGTCAGTGCAAACTTTTTGATCCTCTCTCTTTTCCGGCCTTTTAGGTTGTTCTGTGAACACATTTTTGTCAAGGTGCGGAAGAAATTTTAGAAAAATTGTGTTTAAATCATTGATTAATTGTGAGATTCGTTAAACGTTCGAGGAAAACGCAAATGCTTGTTGGTTCTAAATCGATAGCACTGTGAAAGTGACGGAATTGGTCGAATTATTTCAGTTTTTGTGATCAGTTTAATGTTTACAACTTGTCGAGTGCGGTTGACTGGATTGACTTCCATGGGGAGATGCCTTAATGTGGGGGAAAATGGATCGTTTCGATCCTATTGTGTGAATAGATTTTTAAAAACTTGAAAGTGCTATCGATTTGTGATAACCATTTAAATGTTTTGAACCATTGTTTTCCAATCAGGTTATGTTGTGATACCAAGCGACGTTGCATGTTTTGTTCGTTAATTTAACAAGATCTTTTTATATGGAACAGCATCATTTGACTGAACGTGTGGTTTATTTTGTCATTCTTTCCTCCAGGCCCCACGTAGCCTAATAAATCCAGCAAGATGGTGAAGGGAAATCATATGATTTCAAATGGTCACTTCCATAAGTACTGGCAGCGACACATTCGTACATGGTTCAACCAACCAGCCCGTAAATACCGCAGGCGTCAGAACCGTATCAAGAAAGCTAAGGCCGTGTTCCCGCGCCCAGCAGCCGGACCTCTGCGCCCGGTAGTTCGTTGCCCATCCCAGCGCTACAACACCAAGGTCCGCGCCGGACGTGGTTTCACCTCGCTGAACTGAAGGTTTGTGTACAATAAGATCTTTTGTTGTGTTAGTCTAACCTATCTTATTTGACCGTAGGGAGCTGGTTTGACCAAGGGATTCGCCCAGACTGTCGGTATTGCCGTCGATCCCCGCCGTCAGAACAAGTCGGTCGAAAGTCGCCAGCAGAACATTCAGCGCCTGAAGGAATACCGCAGCAAGTTGATCTTGTTCCCGATCCATGAGAAGAAGAAGCCGCGCAAGGGTGAAGCCACCGAGGAGGAACGCAAGCTAGCCACCCAGCTGCGTGGCCCAGTGCTGCCGATCGTCAACGAGAAGCCAGCGGTCGAGTTCCGCCCGATTAACGAGAAGGAGAAGAAGTTCTCTGCCTTCCTTGCTGTGCGCCAGGCTCGTCTGCACGCTCGCCACTTCGGTGCCCGTGCCAAGAAGGCCAAGGATAGCGCGGAACAGGAGAACAACGCTCCCGGTGCCGACAAGAAGGGCAAGAAGTAAACGGATGACAAGCGGTCTAGTTTAGCCGGTTTGTACAATTTTATCCATTATTATTTTCTCGTGTATGTAAGTTGAAGTGGGGAAAGATGAGCGAAGCTAACTGGAGTAATAAAACCCTATTGGATAAGCTGTTCCTATCCTGAGCCTTGCGGCTACATGCAAACAATATTCCGAAATTTCCAGGAGGTTAGAAAAAGATCTTAGTGCTGGTATAACCGGTCAGTCAGTGCCCAAAAAAGAGTTCGTGATAATCTTATGCAGTAGTGAAATTTAAATCCCCATCATAAAATCGTAAAAATCAAATTCCCGAATAACGCGACGAGATTGCCATTAAATATTAATCTTAGCTATAATAATTTAAAAATCAAATCTCGACAACTGATTCAGAACGATGTTTCTGATTTTGTTAGCAAAGATTCAAACATAATTTTCTCAAAAATCAGCACTCACAGAAACCATCATTTTCGAAAAATATTGTTTGTGGTGGTGGTCTTAGTTCGCGGAAAAGTGCTTGGGGTTCCGAGAATTTTACGTCGAAATCTTTGTTTACAAAATCAGAAACGTCGTTTTGAATAAGTTGTTGACAACATCATCGTGATGAGGCTAAAGTTTTGCAATACTTCCTGCATTCTGGAGGTTCGCTGTGCGTCCTAAAGCTCGGTGGTATGAGTTTTTTAGGTCTCAAGACGTGTTACTGCCGTTATAAACATAACTGTCCCATGTATATAAGGAATCCAATAGAACATGAGACAGTTATGCGTATAACTGCGCCTAAAAGCGATTTTTATTAAGTTCCAATCTGGATCGGGTATCAAAACTGGATCCGTCTAGGTTTTGACCAACGTCAGTTTATTTTTTGTATGAATGTGACCGACCTCCGTTAATGGTTCACACTGACTGTTCCAACCAGTGCTGTAAATAGTCATTTTGACTCAGTGAGATTAAATTGCTGATAACTTGCTCAGGAAATAGTTTTTCAGAATACCATCGAATTGTTATGTTCGATTGATTTCGTAGAACTGTCTCACAATTCAATGATCCAACATTAACGTCTACGAAGTGAGAACGAAATAACGATTTATTCGAATAATATTCACCATCGTTAACATTACAGTGAAAATAACACTTTCGACATCGGTTAGGGCAATGCACTGTTTGAAATAGTTATAGAATTAGCCAAGAGCTACATTTTCATTAAACACCATATTTAGAAATTCTGCTTCTGAAACATATTATCGGGAAAGCAAGCGTTCAAACTGAGTTGAAATCACTATTTACAGCACAGGTACCAACTACTGAAACAGCACCGACAAACCGAAATGAAACTCAATCTTCACTATTGCAATCCATAAATACCGATTCAAATGTGAAGCGATCCCATCTGCCAAAACCTACACAGAGACGAATTTGATTGTCAATTTTACCATTATTGGGGGTTAGGATGACTATTGCAATATAGTGATTTTAAACCGACTATGATCATGGTCAAAACGACCATTAAAAATAGTTGATCCAACATTTTCCGTAATGTCGGAATAGTCCTTGTTACCATGATCATAGTCAAAAATGCCATGAACGTGGTGAATATGTCCATTTTCATGGTTATTGTAACCATTATATGCAATAGTCATCCTGACTGTGATAGTCCATAGATTATAACAAGTAGGCTATGGGAAATATGAAATATATAGACAGAATAAATGTAGTGACTGACGTGTACGGAAGTATTTTCTCTTCACTCTGAATCCGAAGTACCACATCTGGCGACGAGGAGTAACAGGATTATTTTTTCACCACAGGTATGGTAAAATTAAACTGAAATTGTTAAACAAAATAGCAAGTGATATGTTCTTTTATTATGGTTCAGTCACTGCCAAGTGCATACGGAAGGCGATAGCCGCTGCGACCAGCAGAAAAAGGCGATAGCCGCTGTCCCGGAACAGAAAAAGGCGTGAAGCCGCTGCCTTTGGTAGAAACCAGGCAGAAGCCGCTGTTGTAAAGAAAAAGCAGAAAAAAATTAAGGTAAAATTAACACAGTTGTCTCCATAGCAACAATTATAACGTGTATCCATAGAGACACACATATGACACTTCATTATATGAAAAAAAAAAAAAAACTACAGAAGAAAAAAAATATGGAAGGCTGGAATATATCCCAATTTAAATTCAACCATCTACCAGAAACGGATATCCGCAAGGAATGGTTAAGATGGAAGCGAAATTTTGATGTTGTAGCTGCTGCAAGCGACGAAAAGAACAGTACAAAGCTGAAGAACATACTGTTGGCGAAAGGAGGTTTGGAACTGCAAGATCTGTTTTATTCCCTCGATGGTGCTGACGTAGTTGAAGATAAAGAAAAAGAAATCGAGAAATTGAATGAATATTTTTCTCCAAAGCAGCACGATTCATTTGAGCGTAATGAGTTCTGTAAATTAATGCCATTTATTTCCCATAGCAGTTGGCAAAGTTCTTAATGCGTTGTACTGAACAAGCCAAGAAATGCGAATTCGGGAAAACTCAAGCTGAGAGTCGGGAGTTGAGGATCATTGACAAAATCGTTTTCTACGCGCCTATGGAACTGAAGGAAAAACTGCTACAAGAAGAAACACTTACGCTGACGAAAGTTACGAGAATGGTACATTCGTTTGAATCGATCAAACATCAAGCTCAAATAATCACGAACACAGAAAACGAGGCTGCCAATAGACCAATAAAATGCCGGATCCAAAATTTTTTGTAAATCATATTCAGGGAAGCATGAGGCATTCAACTAACGGGACGTGTTACAGATGCGGACAGCGAAATCACTACGGTAACGATCAACAGTGTCCAGCTCGAGGAAAGAAGAGCGAAAAGTGCAATAAAATTGGTCATTTTTCGAAGGTGTGCCGTTCTGCTTCAAAGCGGAAACCATACGGAAACGCAACTTTCATTCCACCACAAAAGAGAGGAAAATTCGATAATGTGAGAGCAATAGAAGCAACGGAGAATACACGAGAACAACCGAGTTTCATCTATAATATCGGAGACGGCGACGAATTTATATGGGTAAAAATTGGTGGCGTTCTTGTTCAGGTGCTGATTGATTCCGGGAGTAGCAAAAACATTATTGATGATTCTACATTGGAATTTATGGAAAAGCAAGGAGTTGAAACGTGGCCTCCAAGTCGTATGCCTAATACAACTTTGCGTGGATATGGACGGTATGCTAAACCGTTAGCAGTATCAATGGGGTTCGAATCAATGGTGACTGTTGAAGGTGCCACCAGAAACTGTGAACAAGTTGCCACATTCTTTGTGGTCGAGGGAGGCTCACAACCTTTGCTTGGAAAGGAAACCGCAAAACAGTTGGGTGTACTGACGATTGGGCTTCCTAGTGTGGATACGACGGTTAATATGTTGGTAACAGAAGACAAGCGACCATTTCCGAAGATGAACAATGTGAAACTTCGAATTCCAGTGGATATCAGCGTTGTTCCAGTGGCGCAACGTGTAAGAAGACCGCCGATTGCATTATTGTCGAGAATCGAAGACAAGCTGGCCCAACTGTTAGCTACGGACATTATTGAACCAGCTACCGGACCAGCTGTTTGGGTCTCACCATTAGTGACAATCGTCAAAGACAACGGAGATTTGCGACTTTGTGTCGACATGCGTCGTGCAAATCAAGCGATCCAGAGACCATATGATGCCAACGTTCGAAGACTTCATGCCCCGCTTAACTTCATCGAAATTCTTCAGCCGTTTAGATATAAAGGATGCTTTCCACCAGGTAAACATATTTGATTCCTAGAAATAGTCAACTATAAGTAGATGAATGAAATATTTGTGTTATTCTATATAATCATTCCTTTAAATAGATTGAATTAGACGAATCTTCAAGGTATATTACCACTTTTATAACCCATAAAGGATTATTCAGATATAAAAGGCTGATGTTCGGAGTATCATGTGCTCCTGAAATGTTTCAGCAAATTATGGAGCAAGTTTTGTCTGAATGTTATAATGTCATCAATTTTATAGATGACATTATGATTTTTGAAGCTGATGAAGAAAAACATGACAAGGCATTGCTCAAGGTTTTGACAGTTTTGAAAAACCGTGGCATTTTGTTAAATCACGAAAAATGCGTGTACAAGGTCAAGGAGATTGAATTTCTTGGCCATTTATTGTCATATCAAGGTATTCGTCCAGCTTCAAGCAAAATCGATTCACTACAAAAATTCCGTGAACCTTGCACTTCAGAGGAAGTTAGAAGTTTTTTGGGGCTAGTAACTTACGTCGGACGATTCCTTCCAGATCTTGCTACTAAAACTGCTCCGCTTAGACAACTGACCTGCAATGACAGTAAGTTTGAATGGAAATATGCACACCAACGTTGTTTTGAGCAATTGAAGCATATGATTTCGGATGTCCAAACTCTTTCATTTTTCGATAACTCGTTGCGCACTAGAGTAATAGCCGATGCTTCTCCGGTTGCATTAGGAGCAGTATTGGTTCAATTTCCTAATGAACATGATGATGAGTACCATATAATTTCTTATGATAGCAAAAGCCTAACGAATACCGAAAAACGCTATTGCCAAACTGAAAAGGAAGCACTAGCATTAGTTTGGTCAGTTGAGAAGTTTGCTGTGTATCTAATCGGTAGAAATTTTGAGCTGGAAACTGATCACAAGCCACTAGAAATTATTTTTGCTCCTACATCTACTCCTTGCGCACGGATAGAAAGATGGGTTTTACGGCTACAATCATTCAAGTTCACTGTAAAATACCGGAAAGGAACGGGAAATGTTGCTGATTCTCTATCACGTTTGGTACCTCCGGAGAATTGTGATGATTTTGAAAAAGATAATCGTTTTCTTGTTTTGGCAATTCAAGAGTCCGTAGCTATCGACGTCGAAGAAATCGAGAAAGCTGCAAGCAAGGATTTAGAGATATCAGCTGTGAAAGAAAGCCTCAAATCTGGAAATTGGAACAACCCTACAGTGAAACCATTTGAACCATTCAAGAATGAACTAGGGTTCGTGGGGGAAACTATGGTAAGAGGAAATAAATTGGTAGTTCCGAAGAATTTACGAAATAGGATGATACAGCTGGCCCATGAAGGACATCCGGGTGAGTCACTCATGAAAAAACGGTTGAGGGATCGCGCATGGTGCCCTCTAATGGACCGAGAAGCAAAAGAATTTGTGGTCAAATGCGAGGGATGTCAGCTGGTTGGACTTCCTAGTAAACCAGTTCCGATGAGTCGACGAGAATTGCCATCAAAGCCGTGGGTAGACATCGCGATAGATTTTATGGGACCGTTACCGTCAGGAGAGTATTTGTTGGTAATAGTTGACTATTTCAGCAGGTATAAGGAGGTAGAAGTCATGTCACGAATAACGTCTCGTGAAACGGTGGATAGGCTGAATAAGATATTCATTAGACTTGGGTATCCTAGAACCATCACTTTGGATAATGCAAAGCAGTTTATAGGACGAGACTTTGAAGAATACTGTAAAGTACATGGAATCAACATGAATCATTCTGCTCCTTACTGGCCACAGGAAAACGGACTTGTAGAACGCCAAAACCGATCGCTATTGAAGCGATTACCGATAAGCCACGCCTTAGGAAGAAACTGGAAGAAAGATTTAAATGATTATCTCATTATGTACTATACAACGCCCCATTTATGTACAGGTAAAACACCAACTGAATTGTGTTACGGTCGGACCATACGTTCTAAACTTCCATGTTTAGAGGACATCGAAACCACTCCACCAGCTTCAGATTACCGAGATCGTGATTGCATTCAAAAACAAAAGGGAAAAGATCGCGAGGACACCATGCAACGGAATCCAGTATCCAAGCGGGCGACACTGTTTTAATGCAAAATTTGACACCATCTAACAAATTACAACCAACATTCGACTCAAACAGATATACAGTTACTAGAAGAACAGGTCCAAAGGTTACAATCGAGGATTCAGGAACAGGCAGGCAATATGAGAGAAATGTGGCACACGTGAAAAAAATTCCGCCACCTGCAACAACTTCATCAACACATGATATGGAAGAAATTCCAACAACTTCAACCAATCAAGAACAGGTAGCAGGGACGTCTACCTTCAACACAAGTCTAGAACTCGAAGAAAACTTCACTGGATTTGATAATGAAAAAGAAAAGGATAAATCAACTGAAATCATCGAGGAAGAACCCCGAGTTAGCACATTACCTAGAAGATATAGAGATTATATTATTTAATTATGATAAACAAAAAAAAAATCAAACATAAGGAGATGTGATAGTCCATAGATTATAAGAAGTAGGCTATGGGAAATATGAAATATATAGACAGAATAAATGTAGTGACTGACGTGTACGGAAGTATTTTCTCTTCACTCTGAATCCGAAGTACCACACTGACCATGATATAATTGTCGGTATAACGATAGAATTTTTCTCAGAGTATAGAATCATTTTATTTAGATCAAATAAATGTGTTCAGAGTTGCTCAGACATGAACCTTCTTATCAAGTTCCTAAGCATTTTCGTGGCTGTAATAAACATTCTCAGCGAACACGAAGATAGATGTCGAAATATGATTTGAACAGATATATTTGGACATTTTCTATTGTCATTCATATCGGTTTGTCGGTGATAGGATTACCTGATCGCTGGGAATATTTGCGAGCATTTCTGGTTGACATCAATAGCTTTTCACAATTATATCGCTGGAAAGCAAATGAACAGTTTTTAAAGAAGTTTACATCTGTAGATGAAATCAGTTAGTTTTATTCGTGCGTGACTGGTTGAATTGTTTTTAAATAAATTATCTATTGAGGAATCCAACTTCCCTGGCCAAGGATGAAGGGTTTGACGATGATTCGTCAAGTGTCGATGTAATCAATCTTCTGATTAATACTAGTAATTATAGCTGAGATATTTCAATTAATTTAAGTTACTTATTTTTTGAAACTTGATTTATCCTACCTTTAACATAGCTATAGAAACAGTTGCGCATGATTTAACTACAGCTGCCTATCACTATTGTTAGAGGGACCGCCAGGGCTTAAGTACGGGTCTATACTAACAATTCTAGCACAAACAGGACCCCGAAAGCAACGTTCATCTGCGTAGATTAGTTATATTGTAGTCATGTATTATTACTAACTTTTCTTTCCTGCTTCATTGTTACTGTTGGTGGTAGGCGAAAGTGTCTATTAGAATTCTTTTCATCAACTCACATTAATAATTACTTTGTTATTGTCTCTTTTCTAATTTCTTTTTTCTTCTCTTCTCTTCTGCCTCTTGTTTTTGTTGCCAATAAGGAATTGGGTGACGTTTCGCCAGGTAGGTCGAGACGAAAATCAAGTAGGAGTAAGTGATGACATTCATCATGTCATTGTTATTTGAATCCTAGTTCTAAAATACTGGGCTCCTTATTTCACCTCATCTTGTTCAAAAGGGCATGAACAAAATGGATGGCTTACACAGATCACTTGATGATGTGACATAACGAAACATTTTTTAATATTAGCATAGAACCTGAGTTGATGTTGCATAAGTTTATTGAGATGCTTTATTGAAAAATTTAATAACGCATGGTTAACAAATGTATTTGAAATTGAACTAACCATCTCGTTGTTTCTTCCAAACATGCTTAATTCCGATGTTCCTTCATTTCACATCCGTTGAACAATACTGAATAGCCATTTCGTTTTGATAATATCACTTTTTAATGACTATATATCTGTTTCTTTTTTGGTATACTGGAGTCAACAGGAAAGCTAGATTTGCATCATCGAATTTATCTCTGCAGGCACTTGAAAAGTGGCAAATGCTTTCAAAATTGTAATCAACAATAAATGGATGAGATCGAAAAGCAAGTTGGATGACAGTAACTTGCGGTACCAGTGCAACAACAACCAATAGGAGAAGAAACAGATGAGAACTAATTCATAGTTGAACTTATCAATTGCTAAAATGTACTAATCACCAAACTATTATTCCGGTTTCGTTTCAGCAATCAAACGCCTCTCTCTTGCTTCACTTTCTGCCTCCTACTATTCCTTCACTCTGACTATCCTCTATTTTCAACAACCTCGTACTATCCGGTATCTTAAGCAGGATTCACTTGACCCCTGTGGTTATTATTCTGTGATACCAAATCTATACTTCTACCCTGGTACTGTATGGACAGTGATTTTCATCGCTGAAGACCTGGCCCTATGACTTCCTTCTGTGCTTGAAAATGAAAATGAAAATGAAATCTTTTTCGCTTGCTATGTGACGAACGAAACCCCATATGTCGAGAGGCCAAGCAAATTAGGCAAATGTTCAACGATATACAACTTTTTACAAAAAAAAACCTGCCCAAACCTTAAACCTTCCCATAATCCCTGAGCAGCCGGTTTACCACAAACCACGCAGAACTTAATTGACCCCCATGGGTTAAAGATGCTGTGATGCTCACTCCCCTTCCCATCCCTGATGTATTATGGACGATGTGAAATTTCGCATCGGTGACTTGGCCCTCGACCCCCTTGTACATCACAAAATTGAAATGAAAATGAAAACTACTCAATGAGCATGACCATAAATAAATCAGTTGTCCCATCACTGATCATTTCAAGCAGGTCGGTCGCATGCTGTTAAAATTGAACTTGCTTAAGAAATGCCAGCACATTAACGCTATGATACTAGTTAGTCCAACATCAGCAGTGAAATCAAAAAATTAAACATAACATTGGCGAAAGTGTCTACTTTTCAAATACATTGCACACGAATCCCAAAACGCAAGAAGGGCTTGTGCTTAATTTGCGAGGGGAAAAGATGTCGCACCTACTTGGGGAGTTCTACGAAAGGCCGAACCACAAAATATCGAAATACAGAAGGCCAAAATCATAAAAGCCTGAATCTCAAAAGGCCGAATAAACTCGGCAGAATGACAAAGGGGACTGGTGCTAGCGCGGTTTATCGGTCTACCGAGTCTATTCGGCCTCTCGTGATAAGGATCCGATACGTTGATGTGAAGATGTTACAATTAAGCTACACGGAGAAAATCGAAAATGATGAGAAGCATATTATATATTCCTTAAGGAATGATTAGTAGTGAGAATCAGAGAATAACCCCACCCTTAATGAGTCGTCTCACCTCTCACGCCGCGCAAAATAGCACTGAAATGGTGGAATCGCTGAATCTTGGCTTTATTTGATCTGCACAATACTGCAGCTGGAGAGTACCTCGCCAAGTAAGAGGAACTCGCAGAATAGGCCCACCTGCTTATAATGTTATCATATGCCTTATGTATGCCTATGGATTTCTTATATTGAGCCTGTAAATCTATAAGAACAGGCGCTAGCGTTAGTTC
>JASCZW010005203.1:0-69031 GCA_034211315.2 Aedes japonicus
CTAGTTCGGAAGAACAAATCAATGTCGATACGTGAGTTTGGCTAATGAAGCATGATCCAGCGTCGCAATGATTCAACGCATCAAGAAACGGGACAACCTGAACACCTGAAAATAGCCAAAATATGTAAAAGTGCAGTACAAGAAGCAACGCACAGCTAAGCTAGGGCCCGGAAATTGTATTCGAGAGTTTTACGGTCCGACCGGATGTATGTATTTTGATGGATAACGAGACCTATGTCAGCAGAGCTCTCAACAATCCTTCCAGGTCCACAATTCTACACTGCCGTCGTAGGGGAGGATATAAGCGATGCAGACAGGTTGATTCAAGTTGCGAAGTTTGGTCGAAAAGTGCTGGTATGCCAAGCAATATGTTCTTGTGGTATGAAGTCTACCATTTTTACACTACCGGAACAAATAAAGCGGAAATCTATCAATCTGAGTGTCTGCAGAAGAGGTTGCTGCCTTTATATTAGAAGCATAGTACCCCATCCACTCTTTGGCCGGATTACGCCAAATCAACTCTCAATTGGCTCACGGAAAAGAGTATAGATTTGGTTGAGAAAGGCATCAATCCGCCAGAATTGCCCTCAGTTTCAGCCCATCAAACGCTATGGACGATAGTGAAGAGGGTCTTCAAAAGGACTGGTTAAGCAATTGAAAATATGCAGGAGTTCCAAAAAATCGGCGCTAAGGTCTCCTAAAAATTTAATGTAACACTTGTCCGGAACTTGATGAATCATCAATCGATCATAAATTCGCAAATTCGTGAGAGAATATTCTTAATTTCATCCGGTCTTTAATTTCATGTTCAAGTTAAATCCCGTACAATAAAGAATCATCCTTTGATTTGAGTAAAACATTTTTTTTTTTTTATATTATTATATTTGAAAAAAAAGGTACATAACTTATTTTCGATCCAGTCTCTACGTACAGATGATTCCAAACGTCTTTCTATTCACGGAAATGTCTATGCTCACATTCGGTAACAGCTGTTAGCTTATGTTTTCATTCATAATAAACTTCCTTTCCAATAGCCCAACATAGAGATCTTAGATGTCTTTCGTTGAAAGAATCAACCGACGTGGAAGACGACAGACAAAGTAATGGAAACTAAGTGCTTCGGAGGAACAACATGCTTTCTCCCTAGCGACACCAAAATTTCGATAGCAGCAATTTCTAACAAACAACATCCCTTCCTCCTCGTCTCATCCACCTCATCCAGCCGTTGATCTATTCAAAGTTTAACTTCCAAACTGGGCCAAAATGCCATCGGGGAGGGGGGCTACCGTTATCTCATTTTCACGCTTTTGCTTCCGAGAAGCCAAGCCTGCCAGAAGGAAAATAATTTTCTCTACTTTGCCTCCCCATGCAAGTGAAGGAAGCATTTTTTTTTTTTTTGTTTAATGAAACACTTTCCGGTTTTTGATGTTTTTGTTTTTGCGAGACCTCTCAAATGGCACTTTGCTCGTCGATTTACTGAAAGCCGCTCCAGCGTGATCCCGCGAACCCTACAAGCAAAAAGTCATTACCTACACACATTGGGATGGGAAAAGGAGAGAGCGAAGAAGGAGGGGGGGTTTGTTTCAAGGTGGGTGGATCCGGGGTACTTTGCCGGTTGTCGTCAGAACAGAAAACCATAAAGACACATTAGATGGTATAAAGTTTTCGGTGGTGCGGTCGTAAAAATATTTGGAAAACATACACGCACTGTCGCGTTCCGTCTTTCCTGTTCGTTCTGGGTGGATGAATGGTGTGAAGGAGGGCAAATCTTTCGGTGCTACAACATAATGACTGTTGTCGATTGTGGAATTAATGTTATGGCTTTTTAAGGATTGCTCTGGAGGAAATTCGGGACTGTTGGAAAGTTCTGGAGCTGGAAAAGAGGTGGGAATGAAATTCCTGGGTTGTCATCTGAACTTATGTAGAGTTAGTTCCTTGTTCATCATATTCACAGCATTGTCTGGGCAGATTGAAGGTTAAGTTTTGTTAAACAAAGGGTTCAATTTTCTGGTAATCTCTTTAAAAAGTTCTGTCCAAGTCTCAATCACAAAGAAAATTAATTTGGCAAAGAGACACCGCCTGTATTAGGAACAGGTGTAAGTATGCTTCATGCTGCGAGTAGAATAACATTCAACTCTTGCAGAAGCGCCGTCAACCAAATGGAGCACCATTGTTTTCCCTTCATTATAGCTGAAAACCATGCTAATTGTCTTGTTCATTTTCCCGCGCGCCATCCTTCCATTCTGCTAACCACTCTGCTTATCTCATTTGCCTCACCTCTGGGAAGGCCTGCACTGCAAAAGCACCACCGCCAGAGAGTAGTGGCAGCAGTGTGATTTGCATCCTGAATGATGGTCAAATTAAACATTCATTCGCCGAGAAATTTCACCGAGAAACACAGAAAGAAGAGGATGAAGGCCGACCGACATCAAATGACCAGAAAAGCGAGAAGAGAGCCGAGATCTTCGCCCCTCAGCCCAATTCACACTTCCTGAGCGGACAACGAAATCCAGTGAATAGAGAATTTAAATCATGTCCATCAGCATCATCATCGCAACCATCATCACCCTTCTACCACCGTCTTAACAGCGTCGTCCTTTCGTCTTGTCGGAACTGGTATTAAACGTGAAAGGAACAAGTTTCCTTGCTTCGCTCTTAAAATTGAGCGCTCAAAAGTTGTTCTCCGGAGCTTGTTCGACGCGAATAAGCAACCCCTTTTCGGGAATTTTTCGAAGACGAATAAAGTGTGTGCCTTGGTTAAAAACCCGTATGGCAAAACAGTAGGGTGTCCCAAAATTGCATTCTGTCAGGAAAACCAGGGAACGAACCCTTTAAATTATAGCTCGGAAAACGTAAAAAGACGTTTCTGTGACAGCCAGCTTGTGAAATGTTGTTTACAGCTATACCTAACGAGACTTATGGAAAGTACCTTTTCTATATGTTATGTTGAATAACAAATTTAAGTTCGTTGTAAATAAGTAGAACTTATCCCTTTTATATTTTTTTCAGATTAAGCCGGGTCTAAACTTGGGCAAATGAAACACTCAGTTGCAGTATTTGTCACATGCTACAAAGCTTTAAATCTTTGGTTCATTATCAATTCCTGTCATTAAAAAATAAGCTTAAAGTTTCGGTGTTTTCACTCCTTGAATAAAAGGTTATCCTTCCAAAGCGCCCGTACCATCACGCTTGCTTTCACATGTAAAACTTGATAGTAAATGATGCAAAAGGAAATGTTCGCTCATCGCCATGAGGCTCCAAGAGTGGACAGTAATGTTTGCTAGAATGAAAGATATGAAGAGAAAGTGTTGAAAGTACCGCCAGTGTACGGTAGGTTGGAAATAGAATAGAAGTATTGAAAATTTAGCGAAAGGGCATGGGTAAAGTAGTACTCGAACCAAGGACGTTTCCTTTGCCTAACATCCCAATGCGGGGTAGGTCGAGGCACGGACGAATTCGCCACCTCAACAGGCAAAAGTAACGCGTTGGCACGCGCTCATGTACAACTCTACATCATAATCGTTACTCCTCGTTCTCATGTTAAGATACGCTTTTCTCTGGTTTTTCTTCTACACGTCGCACCGCTAAATTCAAACGATTCAACCAGTCCACACACAAAATCACCACTCTTTTTAAGGAAAACTCCAAATTTGTATTTTTTTTAGCCAGAAAACCAAAAGATATTGAGCCAACACGCACTTCTGTAAACCGTTCGCAATACCGTCTTTTTATCGAATGAACACAAACCATCTGATCATTTCGTTTAGGAAGAGTTGTTCATCAAAGAGGGTTATTTTGAAACGCCGACAACGTGTCATCTGTATTTTTCAGAATGAGGAAGTGTAAGGAAAATGTATTTTTAATTGATACAACTTTTTATTCTTCTTTTTTCAAATGATTAGTGTTAGGCTAATAAAATACCTGATTATATCAAAACTGACTAACATTATAGGTAAAATCGTTTGAACTTTGAACATTTTTCAACAACGAATCACTTGTTGAAATCAAATGGATATTTCATATATGTTAGAAAAATCATCACAAATTTCGACGTTGGGAAAACATCAGCCTCTGCATAAAAAATTAAAACAAATCTTTTTTTTTTTACTGTACCCAAAAATTGTATTGTATTGGCCGGATAAAGTATCAATTTCAGGAAATTTTGCAGACTATTTTCATCGACCACCTAACTAACTAACTTGAAGTTAATTAATCCATATCAGAAACGTTCCGCCAATATTTCAAATAATGTTTATAATTGTAGGTATATTATAGATCAGCATGTTCAAGTGTTTTTACGAAAAGTTGTCTTAGTAGGGTATGTGTCCCTTAACTCAGCCTAATATGCAACAATCGATTACATTTTTTATTATAACTCATACGGTATTTGAGCTGGAAACAAAATTTAAGAGATGTTTAATAAGCCATCTGGTAGTATGTTTTACGAAAAGTTACACAACTCATTTTATAAAGTCAAAAACTTTAGAGGGATATGGATATAATGTCGGTCTATGGGATTTGCTTGATTAGTTCTCGAGTTATGAAGAAATTTGTGTCTCATATGTATCAGAGCCCCCCTTCCTGAGAGAGTAGGGGTCTCAAACAATCATAAGAACCTTCCCCAGCTCCAAAAACCCTTTCATATAAATTTTCACGTTGGTCGGTTCAGAAATTTCCGAGTCTATAAGGGTCTGACAGGCAGACAGACAGAAAGAAATTCATTTTTATGTTTATAGAAATCTACCCTCCAAAAACCTCCACATGCCAAATTTGGATCCATTTGCTTGATTTGTTCTCGAGTTATGCTGAAATTCATGTTTTATTTGTATGAGAGCACCACCACCCAACCTAACAGAGAGAGAGAGGAGGGGTCTCGAACTATCGTAGAAACTTTTATTGCCTTTAAAATTCCCGCATGCCAAATTTGGTTCCATTTGCTTTATTAGATCTAGAGTTATGAAGAAATTACAGTTTCATTTGTATGACAGCACCTCTTCTAGGAGGGGGGGGTCTCAAACCACCCTAAAAACATTTTTCTCCTCCAGAAAACCCCACATGCCAAATTTGGTTCCATTTGCTTGATTAGTTCTTGAGATATGCAGAAACTTCTGTTTCATTTGTACGAGAGCCTCCCTTTCTAGAAAGGGGAGGGGTCTCTGACTACCATAGAAATATTGCTTGCCTCCAAAAACTTCCCCATGCTAAATTTGGGTTGCTTTGCTTGATCAGTTCTCGAGTTATGCAGAAATTTGTGCTTCACTTGTATGACAAAGGAAACCCCAACTCATTTTTTTTATATAGATGTTACCAATAACAACATTTTTACTACGCTTTCCATACAATAGGCCATAGTTGGGAACCTAGAAAATAAATATGTTCCTAACATTAGGTCTATGGTTTTCATGTTAAATCATTGTTATTTTACCTATGTGACCTGTTAGTTTATAACGTGTCGCTATTTTCTGTACATTTTTGCTGCATTATCCGGTTCATAGGTTCAATATCGCAATTTTGATCATTCGAAGATCGTGTAAACAATCTGTTCGCTTAACCAGTAAATTCATGGTGTCTAAAAAGTAAGGAAATCGAAAATTACGCTGAACTGATCAACCCATAAATTGATTAATAATGTCTCAAATGCTTTGAAATAAATCGGTCTCTCTGATAGCAACATGAATTTGTTGATTATCTCTGAATTAATGACATATTTGGTACACAGGCCGAATCAAGGAGTTAGGCTAACATTAACCCTAACCCTATTAAGAATATTTTGAGAAAATTGAAACAAATCGTCTGACCACATATCGCCATGTTCCAGGCGATTTCCTAAAATAATCATTCAATTCAACTTATTTGACGTGATATCCACCTGGCAGTTTTATATAACAAACATTAATTTTTTACTTAATTTTGAAAATAGCTGAGTGAGCTACGTAAGGTAAATATAATGGTAAATCAAAATATATAAAAATGAATATATGTCTGTCTATCTGACCCCTATAGACTCGGAAACTACTGAACCGATCGGCGTTAAAAAATTGTAAGCAGGGGTTTTGGGGCTGAGGAAGATTCTTAAGGTTGTTCGAGATCCCTCCCCTCATACAATTGGGTATGCCATACGTATGGCACAACCGATGGACTTGATGACCTGGTGTGGATAACATCGAAGAAGGAAAGGTACTCGTGTCCCAGATGATTGAGTTACTACAATCGGCAGGATTCTCGTTGCGGAAGTGGAATTTTAACAGCAAACAGTTGCTGTCAGCGGTGGCGGAGGAATTGAGAGATGAGCGATCGATTCTTGAATTGGATTCGTCAACAGGGGGCCCATTATTGATTACTTCCGATTCACTTCGCCAACATGGAGTGATTCTGCAGAAATAACGAAGCGGTGCGTTTTGTCAGATACTTCCCATTTTTTTGATCCTTTGGGATTAGTAGGACTGGTCATCATAATGGCGAAGATTTTCCTTCAAGATCTCTGGAAACATGAGTGTGAATGGGACGATCCACTCCGCCAGTCCGCAGTTACAGGAGCAATGGCGAGAGTACAGACGAAATTTGACGGGATTGGATGGGATCGCTGTTGCTCGATGGGTTGGAATTACTAGTAGAATAGAAGCAGTTGAGTTGCACGGTTTCTGCGATGCTTCAATCAAGGCATATGAAGCCTGCGTGTACGTTCGTACGCTAAAGACAGATGGGAGCGTATTCGTTCACATGCTTTGCTCCAAATCTCGAGTAGCCCCAATCGAGAACCTGAAGAAAAACAAGAATCTCTGTCAATTCCTCGGCTAGAGCTGTCATCGGCACTTTTCCTGACACATCTGTACGAGAAGGTCTCCAAGAACATCAACGTCCGCACCAATGGCATACTCACTGAAATTAACTCAATAACGCACTCAATAGTTTGGTATGAAGTCAATATGGCCGATACGACAGAAAAACAAGCGTGAGATCCCCACGTAATTAATGTCTAAGTTACACTTTCTAAATTCTTTCCCGATGTGCCACGATAGCGTCCACGCGATCTCCCGTGATATCTGCTACGAGCACTACCCCGAGTTCTACCGCGAGCGACTTTTAGTTTCGGTCAACGGCTGTTTTTTTCTTTTTCCACCCTCCTTGTCCTTTCTTTTCTCCGCATCTGAGCTGTCATTTTCGGATGCCGGTGGTCGTTTCAACCCGGTCTCCTCCTTACCTCCATGTGATGTATCGTTCGTCTCCATTATATGTTGTTTATTGTCCGTATTGAGCGTTCTTTGTTCAGTAGAAAGTGTTGGTTGTATCGCCGTATCTTCGTTTATCTCGTCTGTCTTTTCACAGCTTGTTACTGCATTTTTTTGCATTCCGTGCACTATTGAATCTCGGAACTTGTAACACTGTCATCGATGTTGACGCTGTGTTGGTGTTTCCACCTCAGATTGGCTGCCACCTGGCTGTATAACCTGTTATTGACTGGGCCAGATAATCCTGGGTTTTTAATGTCCGCTAGCTTGGGACAGTCAGTTTTGTTATGTCCTTCAGCCTTGTAAAGAAACACTTATTCTTCAATCCCTCATAATAAAGGCTGGCACGAAAATGGCTAATGAACACATTTGCTGTAATTTCTTTTTCGATTTCCAATGTGAGCCCCTCTCACACCACTGAAAACTTGGTATCCATATTCTGCTGGGTATCTCTCACGAACGTGTTGCCGAATTCTTCCGAACTGTTGTAGAACTGCTGCAATATCTTTATCTTCCGTTTCCGGGGAAGGTTGAAGATTCGAACGTATTTGAATTGCCTGCTGGCCAGCTCGAGCTGAATCCGCGTTGTTTCTCCATCAGCATATTGGAAACAATATTGGTCCTCCATGCCGCTACTGAATCGATTGAAACCACCCTCATCGAAAAATTTCATGTAAAACCGTTGATCGTTTTCGTCTTTTTTGTACACGGAATGTACATCGGTAGTAGGAACTTTTAGCACACGCATGATGAAACGTAAAACATCCAGGTGGGCTGGTACCTTGGCCGACTAAGCAAAAGCCAGTTTCAAAGTGTTCTTTCTGGTTTCCATTTATATATCTATTCAGGGAATAGATTCCGCTAAGACAAAAAAACCACACTAAGTGTGAGCAACCGTTTATTACTTTAGCAGCACTATCGTGTATGTGTTCAATGAACGGAGTCCGTGTAAAAACTGTTCCACGAGACGATTGACCAGCGTGGAAGTGTGCAAATGCTATCCCGATTGTCCCGATCAAGCAGTCATCAGTAGATATAAATAAATCGCCGCGGATACAACACCGTCTTTTATTAGAGTAATTTTTTTCTGTTCGCGCAAATTAAACGGTGTTTAGAAGCAAAATAGCGAGTTTAATGTGCAAGGTGTCCGAAGGCCAGTGTTGACACGCGAACAGTCTAAGAAAAGTGAACGAAAGTTTAATGAACCTAAATGTGATTTCAAATTTGAAAATTGTTATAAAAAATCAAATTTTAATTTCAGTCAAAATAAGTTATAGAACTACAATTTTTAAGATGTTACACATTACTTGGGTAGTCAAAGATAAGCAATGCTCTATAAAGTATTGTTAAAGTATTGTAAATCAATCCATTAGTCTCCATACACTAAAGCGTGAAGGAAACCATTTCATTGTGATGCAGGGTATATTTTTTCATCCCAAAACTTGCCAGTTCTCTCAAAGGCAACAAATAATGACAGAAACTGAAACGTCCATCCAATCTCACTAACCCGTTCCTCCATCATCTAATTACAGGACCAAGTGGTGCAGCACAACTCCAAAACCGGTGTGATAATGAGCAGCACAGCACTGGCTCTGCAAGCCGTCACCAGACATCAGGCCGGCAACTACACCTGCATCGCGTCCAACGTCGAGGGAGATGGCGAAAGCAACACCGTGGACCTGAAAGTGATGTGTAAGTACCCAAATCTCGGATAGCTTAAGCTCCTGATCAACCCTCCTAGCTCACCTGGCTGGAATGGGCAAAACAATTCCAATATGATTACCATGGTTCACCGGTTGCCACACTCGCCAGCAAGTGTATACAAATTGACATCTTATTCTCGGTCGCATTATCGGCGAGGGAATGAAACACAGAATCCCGCCCTGAACCCGATTACCTTTCCCAGCTTCTAGAAACATCATGATACTACGGTGGTGTCGTATTAAAAATGTATACATACAACATCGTCAAGCACATTGCTCGATGACTGCAAATTGACTTTCAACAAGCTCGTATAGTCGATAAGATGTACTCTGGCATGCTCTCTGCTTTCCCCCTGTTCATATATGCGCATAGTTGGCATTCATACATATTCGTATTTGGTACCTCTTTTCCCGCGCGGCATATCCAAGATTCCCGTAGTCGACAGCCAGCAGTGTATCTTTCCTCAGAAGGAAAACGATCCGGGAAAAAGAAAGTGGAAACAAAGTACTCAACACCATTTTCCTCGGAAGCCCCTCCGATCTTCTGCTGCTATTCGGGAGAAGACTTGGGGGGAAACTATATATACAAATTTGTTTCCCTCCCAAATGTGTGCGACGAAACCGGGTAGGAGGCTCACTGCTGACAAACTGCTACAGAAAGTGTACTTTGCTACTCTGGGTACTAGAGTAAATTGAGCCATCCAAGGAAAGTTCGTTATGACCTCGATCCCCATCGCGGCGAGGAGCAGTAACTGGGAGACGAAGAACTCGGTGATGTCTGCTGCTGACAATCCCGATGACGGCGATGGAGACGGCGACGACACTCTGCGAGATGTTGGCGATGATAATAATAGTGGCAATTTATGAAACGGATTACATCGTATTTATGCACGTACTTACAATGAGACGTTTCGATGATTCGAGCTGCGTGCGGTTGATAGGAAATGGCGGGCGAAATGGAGATGCGAAACGAGGCAGTTCAGCTGTTTTGTGGCGATAGAGGTTGTTGTGTTCATTACAGGACGTCTGTTGGAAATCCACAGAGAGATGTATCAGAAAGCGAGTTTGACACTTAATGCTTAAAATTCACTCCTTTCGGAAATCGATCTTACAACCATACGATGTGTCTTGGAATTATATTAGACTCCACCTACGTTCCATCAACAGCAATTCTTTTCAACCAACCAGCTAGATATATATGTAACCAGCCAGCTAGAGATTTATATGTAATAAAAAACAAAAGAGACGACGATTATCTCTGCTACTGCATTGCAAACACATTTTTACCCTGAAGAAGTTTTATTAAATCTGCAACTGACAAAGAGCTCCTGTGCAAATATGCATGTGTGCATTTCAAAATCAAATACTGGAAATATGTTTGCAATATAACTTCTTTACCTTCATCTTTGTCTGGACTTTTCGTTTACCAGCATGCTTGCTTGAAGTGGCCCTAGTGCAGCACATCATTGGCCTGCTATGGGAAAACGAAATGGTTAAATTGAGCATGATAAATATAGTGAATTGGGATGACCTAAATCCTCCTAATGAATGAGTTTCCGGAAAGATGTGATGTGGGAGTGCAGGTCTATTTTGGGTTCGACAAATTGATATTTCTTTGCATGGCATTTGAGAAAGTAGAGAAATTGAATTTCAAATCTGGTTCTTCAGCCCACTCCAACTCCATCAACATTAACTGCAAACTTTTGTATTTAATACTTTACTGCATGGAATTAACTTTTGAATGCACCAACTTTATTATAGAGATTTTCAGCCGTCCGTGAGAACGTGACAGATGTCAGTACTGATCTAAAAATTCGGAAGGACAGTACTGCTCTTGTCAAAAGGCAACTGACAATTTCTTTTGACCTTTAGTTACAGTATTTTTACATGCTTTGTCACTAAATCTATATAAATCTACTAGCTGACCCGGCGAACTTTGTTCCGCGTTGATCGATTTTAGGATTCAAATATTTCCGCATATTCATGATAATTTTATTTTTAAGTTACTTTAAGCCAGACTTGGCTTGCTTATCACCTCAATTTTTTTTTATCGTTCATTCACGATCGATAACAGATTATCTAAAACTTGAATTTTAGATATTGATTGAACACTTTTCGAATTTGTTTGAATTTATATGCATTATTTACATGATTGTAGAGGTTGACAGAATTGCGCTTGTTCAATTCAGTGCTTTGTGGTAGACTTCATTCTTTGTTCCATTCAGAGCTCGAAAAAAATGACAGCCGTCGTGAACGATGAGTAAAAAAAATATTCAGTAGGTACAATTTTCGCTACCCTCATTTCGTTCTATCAGTCATGCAATATATTCGTGTTCACTATTTTGCTATGCTCAGTCATTCCGTTGTCCTTGTGTTCCACACAACTCATTCACACCACAGCAAAGCACACGGCTATTCAAGCCTCAAGAGATTTTGGTTGCTTGACTGAATGTTCTGGTAACCAGTCATTCATTTTCGCGTTCGTGAGTGATTTTTTCTGCCACAGGATTTCAAGTATTCCCGAACATGGCTGAAGGCAAAGGAAGCCAAAAGGCTAAATGGCCGAAATCGCTACAGAGTTTGTGGGGCATTTGTTCGAGAAAAGGCATTTGCAGGATCGATTCGAGAAGTTTTGGTTTTTTTCACTTCAATGATTCTCCAAATGAATGACTGTTCTTTCGTCTTCACGGTAGAACGTTGAAATTGAATGAGTTGTTTGCACTTACGTAGATTCACTGCTTTCCGGAACGAATGAATGATCAAAGTAAAGCAACACAAAACAAGTTGACTAATCTTGCACAAGAGATTCATGAAGGCAAATTTGTGTTTACTTCATGATCGCTAAGAACAGTGCGTAATGACTAATATTTTAACTCAGTCAGGGTGCAATTTGAGAATTGAATATTATATTTTTAAGCTCTGGTTCCATTATCCGGCCCGTAAATAAACAAAGATTAATAAACAACAATGCCAGAAGCATGAGCATTCAAGATTAATCCCACACACTTCCAAAGAATGACTTTGTGATTTATTGATTGTCATGGCGAATTACATGCGAACCGGAAATTGTATTTGTTTGAACTCAACAGGTAAATCGTTTGAAATAAGTAGAATTCTTGGGCACTTCCTCGCCCTTGAACTTTCCTTTGAGTACCATTGCTTGAATGACATTATTCTTGAGTTGCTTAACGACTAATCTTGTTCCACCACACAATTTCGGTTGATTGAGATTCTGTAGCATGATGATAACAGATCCAATCTTCAGTCGTAAATTATATTGTGTTAATCCTGGTAAATTGAATGAATTCAGGAATTTTGTTGGATAATTGGTTACTTCGTCCGGATTAGTCACACAATCAATTAAGTTGAATGAATGCAATTGTCCAGGAATTACATTTTGAATTATGAAATTCAAATTCCCGGCATCCTTCGTCAATCGTGGTTCTCATAATTCTGGCTGGTGTCTGTAAAACACTCGTAATGAGTTCCTCTTTCGTCACACGGATCGGTTTTGCAAGGTAACTCACATATTTCTCGCCAACTGTCGCTTCTTTACGTATCGCCCCAAATACGAAAGCTTAAGGCTTGCGAAATGCCAGGCAGTGTTTGTCGAAAATCACCTGGAAACAAAATCATTCCGCCTCCAAAAGGTCTCGAGTTACTGTGCAGATCTTGCATAGTTCGATCGAAAGCCTCCTATGCTCGTTTGTGTCCCATTATGCATTCGTCCCAGATGAGGATCTTACAACACTGCAACACTTTCGTCCCTGCCGAATTCTTCGAAATGTTGCATGTCGGTTCGTCTGTCAGTTGGAGATTCAACGGCAGCTTCAACGCAAATTGAGCCGTTCGACCGCCTTCCAACAATGTGGCTGCAATCCCTGAAGAGGCAACCGCCCCCGCAATATCTGATCATGGGCGAACCCAAGCCAATACTAATAAAATAAGGTACTTTTTGCAAGTTCCGCCAGGTACATTGATGAAGAACACGCCTCCATTTCATTCGTCAATCGCTTTCACCAAAGTGTCCTATACGTTCTCTTGCTGAGGAGTCACTGCCACACATGAGTAAACACATTATTGTTAATTTCCAGCTCATAGTTCACAGTTGTTGTGCGAACTCGATGTAAAATTTCTTCAACCATGTCATCCTTGTATTTGTTCCACAATTCGACTACATTTCATGGAAAACATGTCGAGATGATGATTGCAAACAGGGTACGAATTTGATTGCAGGTACAGTAACAATAGCATTGAAATGTGTTGTATCCCAATGTGTGTCGTTTTCTAACAATTGCAACCGCTGACAGGCCTCTCGATATGTCGCACATAGTAGATCACCCTCAGTGCGAAACGACTCGAACGAAGCTTTTTTTTTTTTTACTTATTTATTTTCCGTCGGCCTATTTCCTCACATGGTGACAATCACCGACGCCAGGGAGACGACTCCACCTCCTGGACCCTACCTAATGACTCATGACTATGAACCGGGACCAACGGCTTTACTTCCCTTCCGAAGGAAGACGTGACCAAGATTTTTTCGCCTCAGAAAAACCACCGACGTCGACTGGGATTGAACCCAGACCCACTGGGGTGCCAGTAGCAGTCACGCTTACCACTACACCACCGACGCCGGCGAACGAAGCTGGACAACGAACATTAGCCAAAAGCAGAATAATAAGGACACCTGTCAACTCCGCTGCATGTCAAGGATAACTCGATCAAAACGAAAAATTACCATATATAATGTATTGAAAATCTATCATTTCGAAGTTTTCATTTTTTTTATAAATTTGTCCAACTTTCTCTATCTATAAATGTTCCTTGAGCGTAGCCGAACAGAACAAAAAAAAAGCAACTTAAATCGGACGATCCGTTCTCCAGTTATGCGCGGTCTTACGTATGCCACTCTGTTTTATATATATAGATTTGTAATAGTATTTGGCTTGTACTTCATTTATGAGCAACTTATTAGCAAATATCAATAAAGTGTTGTGTTAGATCTTAAATCAGTAAAATTTAACCACCCTACTATGATACTAGATTAGGCAAAAATAGTCATCTCCTGTAATCGTATATCCATAGATAAGATTTCTTTATCATCGTACCGAACGATCACACAAACGATAGTATGTAGATTTCAGAACCGTTTTTTGACGGATCGTGAGCATCCTATATAACTAGTATACAAGCGCCAGATCGTCAGTTCAAAATAAACCTCTAAAGCCATCACATGTATCCCGATTTATACCGCAATAGAGTACTGCCAACACCGAGACCGGACTAAATTAGTTTTCCAAATTGCCTGCAGCTCCGATTCCAGTGGACGCGACTTCCGCTTCCTGGCATGTATGTTCATGTTCGCCAGGTACTTTTTCACTGTTTGACTGGTTGAACGAACCTCCCGACCAAGCGCACGCAGCTATGTAGCCACTTTTCCCTCGGTCTTCTCCTTCAGCACCTTTGGAGCTTCTTGTCGCTCAGGGTCGTCGGCCGTCCGGAACCGGCCTTTCTATCGATGCAAGATATTGTAGATGCCGTTTCCGGCGTCCATAAAGTGCCACACGATGTCCGTTTTCGACGCGGCGCTTTGAACGCGCACACTTCTGAACTGAGTTGCTTCACTGTTTTGCCATCACGGTTCGACTGATAGAGCCGTCAAATTTTGTCTGCTGACTCATGGGTTACTATGATTGATGCTACATGAGTAGTTCCGTCAGTGCGGGTGAAGGTAAACCCCTGAAAAATCGTCAATTTTTGTCCATTTTTTTAAATGCAAACGTTAAAGCAGGTCGTGACAGTTTGCACGATATTCGGTTCGCGAAAATTTTCATGATCCTCAAAGTCAAAGTGTCTAAATGAATTATCGCCTCATACGTTGATCTTTCATCTTTCAATCGATAGTTCAAGAAGAGACTGATTGAACTGAATGGACACTCGAACTGTGCGTGGACAGTGTTAGAAGCAACGGTAATAAATTTAATTGCTATTCTTTGTGTATTTACGGACGAAAAGAACATTAGTGAAACGGACTATAAAGTACGGGTGTACGGTAGTGGATTGCGCTTCAAGCCACTACAAAGAGGTCAATCAACAAAATAGACACTGTAATCCTTAGTACAATGCATGGAAGATTCTTACCCTTTCATCCGATAAACTTTTGCGTTTTGTTCGTTCGTTGACAAAGAAGTTGATCGGTGGATAGGATTTGCGATATTCTAACACGGGGTGATGGAACACATACTGTTCGTGATAGTTAGTTGGTTTCTTGAGCATCGACAGTTCTTTTGATTTTTGGATTTTGGTGGAAAAGCTTCAATATGCCTCAAGCAACGAAGTCTCTCCTCAAGCAGGCGAGTTTCTGTTTGGATACAATGCAAAATTTGTTGCAATATAGGGAAGCGGTACCTATCTTGAGCTCAATAAGCAGACCTCCAGTGGAAATCGGTGAATATGCACTGAATACCGAACACTGAGTACACAAGTTATTCAAAATTTATTCGTCCATTTACCGTTAGTCGTTTAGCAACACACAAATCATTCGATTCTGATAATTTTCTTCCAATTTAATACGGAAAAGTTGAAACTGCTATGTACCTATATTAATAATATCACGAAAAACATGTATCCCATATGTGTACATATGTTAATCGTACAGATTTTAATCAAGAAAAAAATACAAACAAGTTAACGCTCTTAACTACTACATTAAAAAATGAAGTAGATCATTTGACAGCACTTCACGTGTGTTGGGTAGCATGCATATAACCAAGCCAAATGAAAGGGTTTGTTTGTTATTCTTCCATAAGAATATTGACAACAAGACTCACCATAACGATGGGCATAGAATGCTCTATGAATGATTGAACACGCACACTAGCGTTGATGTGTCGCAGTGCTATATCAAGCGATTGCGTCGATTGTAAACACGGTTCAGAATAGGTGCAAGCGTATTTATATTATTGTGAAAATTAATCCCATAGTTTTCTAGTATTTTATCACGTATTCGTAGATTCTAGTGTGGTTAGTGTAATGAGTGAAGTGTGATTTTTATGGTTTGTGCAATTACGCACCGAAAATGTGTAAGGATATAGTGCAATTAAAGAGAAAACTTGGAGTCTGGCTCGAGTATATTCCCTAGTACGGTGAGATCAATACGACGAATTTGTAGTGCAAAGGTAAGCAATTGTGTTGACAATCTGACTGCGCATTATTTTTACGAAATTTAAGTCTCCGAAACGTTTTTGTAGCTTTTAATTATATTCAAGACCTAATTTTATTTGCCAGGATTATATATACTTGGTTACTGCGTCCATTTATTGGAGAAATTAAACATCTTTTTACGTTTGAAGTTGGATGGCTGCCGAATGTGATGGATATATGCACTATGGTGAGAATAGGTTCCACTTCCCTATAGAGCTATATAAAGAAGAATGAGACAAGTTCATGATTGCAGGTTGGAAAAACCGGCTAAATTAAATTTTCGCACAATTTCATGCTATTCGTATGAAACTGGAATTTATCGAAGATGACGATGAAGATGATGCAGAGCGTGAAGAGCAAAATTGCAAGGTGCAAGATAATTAAAAAAAATACGCGAATCCAACTCCTAACCCTATCCAATCGAGAAGTAAGCTCCCAGAAGTTAAGATGCTTTCGTTTGCTGGTACTATTACTGCCTGGTTACCATTTCAAGACTCATTCAAGAGTCTAATCGATTCTAACTAAAATTTATCAGACGTTGATAAACTGTCCTAACTTGTAGGCTCACTTACGAAGGCAGCCAAGCGTATTGTGAAGGGTATTGAAGTAACCGCAGCAAATTATTCGGTTGCATGGGATCTACTCCAAAAGCGTTTGATAAAAAATAGCTCGTTGTCAAAACGCACCTTGATGCATTATTCTCGCTCAAACCAGTCAAACGAGAATGCTACGATTCACTCGAGCGACGGATCGACGAAGTTGAACGAAATTTAAAAATGGTTCAGAAGATAGGAGTAGATACTGTGGGTTGGAGTGTTCTACTATACATGTTTGGATTCGTCTTCACTCAAACAATGGGAAAACCACCACAAATCGATGTCCCAAGCTACAAAAATCTCCTCTAGTTTGTGAGAAGTCACGCAATGGTCTTCCAATCAATCACTCCGCTCAAATCTCGCTCTTCAAAACCTCCACCAACTCTTCGCACGCAAAAACCGAAGATTAGTCATATCCATTCTGTCGTTAGCTTCCTATCCGAACCATGTCTCTTCTGTAAGCAAGTGCGATGTATTTCGTAACGCGTCCTTTGCAGAAAGATATGAATTAGTAAAGAAGAAGGCACTTTGCATCAACTGCCTGTTGCCTGATCACCATATCAAGCAAGGTTCCTCTTCAACGTGCCGTGTTTGACTAACAAACGAACAATCGCTATTCAAATCAATCACAGAAACAAGATCCATCAAATTCCGAACAAACTCAATCCCAATCTAAGAACGCTCGAAACACACCAAACGTTTCCAATCAGACTCCACCGCCAGCCCTCCCGATCGGTGCGGTTCTCGTCGTCTTTTCGCTTAGCCACTGCTCCACCTCTTTGGTTGCCAACCTCCGCCAGGTTCCATCGACGGTTCTACTACAAACAGATTTAGTAAAGGTTGTCAATTCCAGTGGATACGTACTGTGGGCTAGAGCTCTTCTCGATCTTGCTTCACAGCTGAACGTCATCTCCAAACGTCTGGTTCAACGGTTGCAAGCGCAGAGAGTTAAAGATCATCATGCTATCAGTGGAATTGGATGTTCTACGACTGCGGCAACTCATTCTATTTCCCTGAGCATTCACTCCCACTGTACGAATTTCAGTGTAGACTTGAAGTACTACATTCTTAATAAACTAACCCGTGATCTTCCGTCCAACGCTGTGAATATATCTACTTGGGTATGGCCATTTGATATTGTCTTGGCAGATCCTATATTTCACGAACCAGCTTCAGTGGACATGATTATCGGAATGGAGGTGTACTACGATTTAATCCTGGATGGTCGTCAAAGCATTCTGGATGGTCGTCAAGCATTCTGTCCGTCGGAGAATCAGCAGGTGAAGCCCATTTCGCATCAACTACCACCAGAGACGAGAGTGGTTGGTTCATTGTGACATTGCCAAAGAAGGCGGAGTCTTCATCATGCACCAAGCCAGTCCATTTCCTACTTTCTACCGCATCATTGCGTCGTCCGTCCGGACAGTCTAACCACAAAACTGCGGGTCGTTTTGATGCGTCCTGTGCCACAGATACCGGAGTTAAATGATACCTTGATGGTTGATCCGGTGGTGCAGGAAGTCCTTTTGTGTATTACAATGCGCTTCCGAATCCCAAAATACGCTATTACTTCTGACATTGAGAAGATATATCGAAAGCTGTCCCATCCAGCCGGTGCAACAGTTTTAGCCAATGATTTCTACATGGACGATATGATTAGTAGAGTCGACTATGTGAACGAAGGAAACATCGGATGTGCTCCTGGAACTACTGAAGTCAGCCAGGCTAAGCCTTCGCAAATGGTCTACAGAGTCTCCGTTACAGTCTGTAACAAACAGAGTCTCCGAAATTCAACATCTTACCAAGCACGGAGTTTGCCTGCACGTTGCTGGACTGGAAAACCCCGCCAATTAAATTTCTCGTTGGATGCTGCCCTCTCAACTAATAGAAACGGTCCAACCTGGCTCCTAGGTTTTGACTATCCTCGCCACACATCATCCGTTTACAGGCCTCATTATGACCTTCTATAAGTAAAAGCTATTGCACGCAGGCCCACAACTGCTGATGGCGAGTGTATGTGAGAACTTTTGGCCCCTGCGAATACGCAACCTGACTCGAAAGGTAGTTCACAATTGTTAAAATGCTATCGCTATAGACCCAGGGTAGCTGAGCAGATTATGGGTGATTTACCGTCAGAATGCGTGGCTCGATCCTTCCCGTTCCTCAACACCGGCGTTAATTTGTGCGGACCGCCCTTCTACCGCTACCCTATAAGAAAATCGAACCCAGTCGAATGCTATGTTGCAATATTTGTATGCCTAGCATCAAAGGCCATACACGTCGAACTTGTAACCGACCATACGACAGCGGCATTCATTGATGCTCTGATTCAGAAGCGCTTCATGGTTCGCCGTGGTAGACCAGTGGAATATTCTTCAAATTTATACCGCCTCGCTCTCCCAATTTTAGCGGACTTTGGGAAGCCGAAGTGAAGAGAAAGTGCTGATAGGTCCGATAGCTTTTGGCAGGCTGTGAACTTGAATAGAAGTATTTTGAAATTGAGCGAAGGGCTTTTTGTTAAGCAGTATTTCGAAGCAAACGCACACACTTTTGTCACACATCTCCATGTAGGTAAAGACAGGAACGCATGCCATGAATATAATACCCATATACTACCAAAATATTGCTAGTTTCGCTTGTATACATGATGGCATTTATATCAGGAAGTTGATCGATAACTTAAAAAAAATCACCTCATTTCTTATTTCAACTTAAATCAACGGACTTCCATAAATTCATATCATGTCTATCAACTATCAAATGATTGGTTATTCCAAAGACCAAAACTCCAAACCAAAACTTCTTGTATAATCTAGAATAACGTTTCACCTCTATACTTCTTTTAGCTATGGTCTTTCAAAGTCCATGAATTCTGATGCCAATCATAAACTACCAAAATGTTGACGAGTTTTTTTTTGTAGATATGAATACCTTTATTCCAGAGAGTTCTAAGAATACCAATAGCAAACTTTTCATCTCAATATTTATTTCAGCTTCGATATTTTCAGCTATATGAATTTTTAACTTCAAATTATTATTCGATATCTTAGAACAACCTTCCAACTGCTTATTTCAGCTTAGATCTTCAGACCTCCATGAATTCATATTGTATCTTCAAACAATCAAACTAATAAGTAGTTTCGCTTATAGATATTAAGAGCTTACTTCAAAGAGTTCTTGCATAACTTAAACCAACTTTTCACCCAGTTTTATTTCCAACTTAGGTCTTCTAACATCCATGAATTCATATAATATCCATATACTACTTACATATTGATGCAGTCCCGCAATTCTCCTCAATATTGATCTCAAGTTAAACCTTTGAACGTCCATGAATTCATGGATAACAAATGATTGGTGGATTTGCTATAAGATACGAAGACCTGAACTCCCAAGATTGAATGGATAACCTAGGATATCGTTTTACATCTATTCTTTGTGCAACTTAGATCTTTGACGTTCATTATTTTTTATCGCATCCATAAACTACCGAAATTTTGATAGTTATGCTTGTAGATACTAATACGAACTCTGAGAGTTAGAAAACAATTTCATCACTAAACTTGTTTTAGCTTGGTTGTTCTGGCCATTATGAATCGTATCCATAAACAACAAAAGGATTAGCAATTTTGCTTGTAGAGATAAGAAGACCGAAACTCCATTTTTTTTAAATAATCTTGACCAACTGTTTCTCATCAATACTTTATTCAGCTTAGATCTTTTTGACTCCACGAATTCAAGTCGCATTCATAAACTACCAAAAAAATGGAAGTTTCACTTGTAGATATGAAAACCTAACTCCAAGAGTTCTTAAATAACCTGGAACAACTTTTCACCCAAACATTTGGGTGAAAACTTGTTCCAGGTTCTTCAAGAACTCTTGGACTTCCAACTTAGATCTTCATAAATTTATATCGTGTCTATAACCTATCGAAAAATTGACGATTTCGTTCGTAGATAAGAAAATTTATTCCTTATAAAGCTCGTGAAAAAGCTGATATAACATCGCTACCTGAGACATAGCTTTTTTCAATAGCCACACATCGTACATTTTCTAAAATGTGTATAACCTTGAATCAATTTCACGTCAAATTTTGAAAATCTACATGACTTGCCTAAAATCAATGAAAACCTTTTTTTATGAAGTAAATTCCAAACAACACGGAATTTTGACGTAGGACTTTGTATGCGTTTCCAATAATAGGGTACACGTTGCGACTGCAAATGATTGGAGCGTACAAAATATGGTTAAATGTTGAATGCTAATAACTCAGCCATTTCACGATCGATTTCCTAAGTGTGTGCACCAGTAGATTGAAGCATTCACAACGCGTCGATTCCAATATTCACAACTATTGATTTATAGAATTTAAAAATTTTGAAGCACCGTCAAAACAAGAATCAACCAATCACCTGCATCTGAATTGATGTTCCCCAACACGGACGACAGAGACATAGAGTAATCGGTTTGGCTGTGTGGATGTGTGCATATTCAACGAATGTGCATTGTGTCTTCGTATACCTTAGCTTCGCTTAGCTTTAGCTTAACTGACCACACGCACCATTGTTTGCGATTCCTCGATTAGACGGGCTGAGACTAACCAGCAGTGTTTTTTTTTATTAACTTTACAGAATCCTAGAGGGTTTGAGCTGTTTAGTGGAATACTTGTAACTATAAATTAGAAGAAAAATTAGTAATCTCCATTTAATTCACAAAGGTAGTTGGAATAAAATGGAGATTACTAATTTTTCTTCTAATTTATAGTTAACTTTACAGAGCCAAATTTTCATATTTTTATACATCATTTATCTTAAAACTAAAGTTAGGAGGAAAGAGCCGATTACTCGCGGCCGTCTCGAGGTTAATAGGAATTACAAATTACGGATGGGAAAGAGGGTGGGAATTTAAAGTATGGTTTACATAACACATTATATTTTAATTCTAAATTATCTAAACACTTATAACTATACAATTTATGGTTTTCTTTTGACTTGAACATTTCTTGAAAAAGAAAAAAAACACACACGCATACACATATAAAAAAAAACTTATACTAAACATACAGGTTAAACTAACGACAATCTAATGCTAATGTTAGTCAAAAACACATGAATGAGTTTTATGTACTCCAAATCACGTACAGCCAAAATATCTCGAATTGGCACATTGGGTTGTCTACCTCGAGCCCGAAGGGAATCATAAAGCTCAGATCTGACTCCACAATGTTCAGCACAAGATCAAATAACGTGATCTGCGTCCTAAACCAGCAGTGTTGTAAAAAGTCATTTCGTGAAAACGGATAAATTTACCGATAACTTGGTTTAACAGCTGAATTTATGAATAAAGTGTATGAGAAAATTATAGTTCTTGACCAATTCTACAGCTTTGTCCTATAGTGCATTGCCCTAACTGGTATATATAAAGTGTTATATTCACTGTTACATTTAAATGATATTCAACGATGAATATCATTTGAATATTCAGATATTGGGGTCTTAGGGTTTAAAGTTAGGACAATACATTGTGAACCAAATTTATAAAACTAATCGAGTACAACAATTTCTTCATACGTGCTATTGTGAAAACTCATAATTATGATTCATAATCGTTAGGGAAGGTTTATTAAATATGTCACGCAGTAAGGGGGAGGGGGGGGGGGGGGGTTTGAGAAAACGTGACGACCGAAACAAAAAAATGTGAAGGTCCATACAAAAAACGTGACAAGGGGGGTTTATGAAAAGTCACTTTTCGCGTGACGTAGTTAATGGACGTTCTCTTAGTAAACTCGTGCCGCTGTATCAAAAAATAACCGAAACATTACGAAACGCGCCATACCCAATAACAAAATAGTGCGCTACAAGGCATCGACACAACCGTTCATAGCAGATGCTCGAAGCCAATTTATTTTTCGTAGACTATGAAATTTTCACAGCCACACTCCACAAACCACCGCACTACTGTAACTTATATCCGTATCAATCAAGTAAAAGCTTGCAAAGAACCGTCTACGCTATCCACCATTCAAAACCACACAAAAAAAATTTGAATTTTCATTGTGATGTAAATAACAGAGCATGTTGAACTGTCCTTCTATCCACGCGAAGCAGCAACTTGCATGAAATAGTTCTTATAAAGACGAACTTTTGTACACAAAATTATCGACAAATGTTGCCGAATTTTACACGATTCATAATGTTAATTTATCTTTTTGTGACGCTCCTTTTATGTGCATGATATTGACCATAAATTCACATTACTTTTTTGAGTTGTGTACCTATGAGGGACCTGTTAAAAATAAGACTCCATAAATGCACTTCGTGTCTTCTGGCAACTTTGTCCTATAGCAAATGATTTCATTATCTCCAATCTGCTCAACCAATCGCAATGTTGACGGATAATTTTGATTTGAAATACCTGAATACAGACGTCTTCACAACCGACATACAATCGGTAGAGACTGATAAAAAGATTAAAGAGCTTATTTTGGTAGACGGACGTATTTGATGAGCTACCTCCCCCAACTATGCATTGTCCTCGTATAGGACATTAACTCAAAACGGCCCTTTTCTGGGCCCCCATATCAGTGGAATAGAGAGTTAATTAAGTCAATCAAGTCATCCTAGAAGCGCACTTGTTGCAAATCAGTAAAAGTAACTTATATGCAACTGATTCGAGTCAAAATCAAGTTGCTGATACCTATTAAGTCGGATGTGTGTTTTCTGGGCAAGTCTATTAATAAATTGAACTTTCAATCGTGAGAAATCGTCGATTTAAAATAATAACGTACCATTACGCATTGTTACATAATCCTACGTCACCTTCGAGTACAATTCATTGTCTGCTCCTTGTAGTTTTTTTAATCAAATCCCAAATAACGTGGGTTTTTTACGAACTAATAAATTTAAATTCCCTTGGTTTGGTTCGCCAAAGGAGGTTTCAGCGTACCTTGGTTCCAGCCGCAATATTTGCTTAACCATGATATTACTGATAATTAATCATGATGTTACATTATAATTATTGAGTATCGAACTCAACGTTTATTTGTATTAATTTGCGGATGGATAATCGGCTTTAATGTTGTCAATATCATAGCAAACGAGGGGAGATGATTTCGGGTATCCCGTGCAAGAAAATTATTACCATTTTACAGAAATACAATGTTATCGAACGAGTCGTTTTTACTGATGGATAATTATTGCTAGAAGCATAAATGACGATGAAACGGAACTTTGATGCCAGGAAAATAAAATCCAATACAGTAATTCTTGCCAAGTTGGTAATGGGTAAACAAAAATGAGGTCTATTTGGGACATTTGAAAAGTGACTGAATGTAGTCAGGATGATGCCCATCGGAATATAAAACACACGTTCAGATGAGACCAAAAATGTCGGTGTTAATTATGTTTATGTAGAGATATTATTCAGCTAATCCAGCCGTGCTCCTTCCAGTCTTACCGATTCTTTAACACCAGAATATAGTAATCCTTTCAGAAATACGATCTCTTCCACTAATCTGAAAAAAACTTACACTGCTCTCTCAGCTGTATGCTGCGAGCTGCAACATCTTTCTCCGATACGCAAAGCAGTAAATTAACATTTTCGGTCACGTAGCTCCTGGTTTGAACAAAGTATAGTTACCATACAACCGTTACCCGCTCTTCCCATCTTCCCATTCAGCCAACCACCGATGATCGATTGGCCTGTATCGTCTCATCAGTACCTAGTAGGAAGTGGTGCAAAAATTTGAAAACTTTCCCTCTCCCAACCCCCTTCCTGGTCCGGGTCTTCAAAGCGCGTTCCAACAGCAATATTACAAGAAAGTAACTAAAAATTCACCAGAGAAAACTCATTAGTCAAAAAAGTTTTCTGCACTTTGCAAAAATATTTTCGTTTGTGCTTTGCAATTCCAAGCCCGAACCTCCTACCATTTGTTCCTTTTTCCCCTGCAAACGGAAAATAAGGTCCCTAGTTTGAGAGCACCATCTACTACTATCACTGCTTCGGTGTTGTTTCTTTCGACAGCATATTTCATTTTCCTCATTTAGGTAAAAGAAACTTGGAGGCCTGACCTGAACTAACAAATGGAAGAAGAAAAAAAAAACTTCAGACCCATTCTACAGCATTCCAAACGAAAATTGAATCACAGAGCACTTACAGAACAAAAAACCGAACGGAACGCAAAACAAGAAACCTGCAACTTTTGCGAGCCGAGCCCCGAACACAATTTCAAATGTAAATTATTTTGTTTATTCTAAAATTTAAACTGGTTCGGTTCTTCTTCCGGATGTGCGGAACCTTCCCGGCGGCGGTGGGTGTAGACTGCATGGCATGCTCAACGATTACACTATCAACTGATGCTTTCCCTGGTGGTGATGGGGTGGGGGAAGAATGGAGCAAAGGAAGCGAAACTTTATTGCGGAAAGTTATTCCAGCCCAACCTGTGCTTGGCAGGGGAGGTCCACTCCTCGTAGGAATGACGCCGAAAGTTCAGTTTCTCTGCGAATGAGTCAATGTTTGCTTACTGTTGTGGAGTTTGCTGGGTTTTGGGCGTGAGTGTGTAAGTGTGTGTGTGTGATTTTGGGTTGCGGCTTTGGCAGACAGGCATTTCATGATTGAGGGTAAAGTTTTGAGTAGACTTTGATCTGGTTGTGGTTGCTTGTGTGTTATGCCTAAAACTGTTAAATGATGCTAAAGTGAAATTTGAACGATTAAGCTGAATCCAGAGGGTATCTGGGAGACTGAAAGTTTTTGTTTTCTTTATGTCGGATTGCAAGAATTTCAAGATTCAGAAAATTGCAGAAAAAATTCGCAACTATCTTAATGACTTCACTTTTTTAGAAAACACTTTGACGAGCATATACGTAGAACAATTGTTATTGTAAAACTAGGAAAACTTAAAATTAAAACTTCACTTGATCACATTTTTACGAATAAAAATTTAAAAACTAAAACACTTTTTCAAATTATCACTAGTAAACGTGAGCAAATTCCGTTAAATTCCACTATAACACAAAGCATCGACACAACCGTTCATAGCCGAGGCAAACTCTTTTTTAGGTAAACTTTGAAATTTTTACGAACCACACTCCACAAACCACCTCACTACTGTAACTTTTATCCCTATCAATCAAGAAAATGTTCTAAACAACCATCCACGCTTCCATCCAAAACTACACAGTAAAAAATCTGACTTTTCATTGTGATGTAAATATTAAAGCATGTTAAATTGTACTTCTTTCCACACGTAGCAGCAACTTGCATGAAATAGTTCAAACAAAGACCAGCTTTTGTATACAACATTATCGACAATGCATGAAATATTGCCGAGCTTTACACGATTTATAATGTTAATTTGTCAGTTTTGTGGTACCCCATTTACGTACATGATATTGATAACAGAAATTCACACTGCTTTTTCGAGCTGTCAAAATAAGAGTCTGTGGATGCATTTCGTGCCTTCTGGCAACTTTACTTCTGTTGATGTCCAAGTTCATAGATTTAGCACAGAGAACAGACATTGATGTCCATATACCTTTTCTTGAAAAACGTGTGTAAAAGTTAGTATGGGCAACCGGTATAAGAAGCAAGTGCAGAGAAAAACATACAAAACTTTTCAGTTTATATGCTAGGTTTTTTATTGATAAACATTAACATGACAGTTATCGCACTGCAGCGTACAGACGTTCATCTTCTATCTGCTACTTGTGTAAAACTTTAAACCGACATTTCAAATGTATGTCGTTATGCTCCTGGTAGGCGGCGCTGCAATTGTGCGATAACTGTCATGTAAATGTTTATCAATACAAAGGCTAGCACATAACCTGTAAAGTTTTATTTGTTTTTCTCTGCACTTGCTTTTTATACCGGCAGCCCATATTAACTTTTACACAAGTTTTTCAAGAAAAGGTATATGGACATCAATGTCTTTCAAAGTTTTTGCCACCTATTTTGACGGATGTTTGTTTCTTGGGCAAGTCAATTAAAAAATTGAGCTCTTATTCGTGAGAAATCATCGATTTGAAATAATAACACGCATTTCACATTGCTACTAGTACAACATTATCTTTGTGTACAACCCCATTGTCTGTCCCTCGAAGTTTTTTTGTAAACCAAATCCGAAACAACGCGATTTTGTACGAAATAATTTCATTTATATTGACTTGGTTTAGTTCCCTAATGAAAATTTCTGTGAACCTTGGTTCAAACAGCAATATTTGCTTTTCCATGATAACACCAACAAAATAAGAGCAAAAATAATTACACATTATTCAACAAAACCGATTGTTTATTTCACAATAATAGAGTTTTATCTATATAAGAAACAGCTGATTAAGATATTAATCCTTCTTTCTGTAAAATTCTCGAACTTTTTGTGGTACACCCGCCATCAGGTTCCGTACGATATTCTCAGATACGCCCGCCGTGACGATTCTCCATCCTTTCTTTAAATCATCTAAAACATTTGCCTTCTCTTTAGTTTCCACAAGTTTCCACTTAAATAGAGCCCAGTCTTTCTCTCTAGGGCGATGTTCTAGACACTGACAAGACAGTTTGGTGAATTGGCTATTTTTGGCTCGTATTTGAGCTCTTGTACCTTATACTATTATACCGAAGGAGAAGAATTCACCAAATTGTCCAATCATTTTGTCATTTTGGGCCTTGATCAAGTCATAAAAGCTTGATCATTTTGAAATGGGACACATTCAAATGAGTGTATTTACTTTTCTTTCCATGGAACAACGTTCTAGTAATGGAACTGAAGTAATAATATTTCATATCATAAAAATAACAGACATAAATCGTTGATTGGGTCCTTCCTTAGCTCAGTCGGCAACGGCGCAGCTACAAAGTAATACCATGCTGAAGGTGGCTGGGTTCGATTCCCGGTCTGGTCTACGAAGTTTTCGTTAAGGAAAATTCCTCGACTCCTTGGGCATAGGGTATGATTGTTCTTGCCACACAATCATACTAATACAAAAATGGTACCTGACATCGAAAGCTCTTCATTAATAACTGTGGAAGTGCATCTAGAACACTTAGTTGAGAGCAAGCAATAAGCGAAGAAGAAATCGATCATCGTTATTTCGAAGAAATACTCGCACATTTCTGATGATGCCCCTCATCAGCCGGCGCACACCTTTGTCAGTCATGGGTTTGGCCAGCTGATTCCACCAATTATTCATCTGGCCGTAACATGGTGACTGCCCCTTTTATCTTCGGTTTCCGTTTAATTATCGACCAATATTTCTCTATTGGACGAAACTGTGAACACATTGCAAAATTTAATGGAATTTTCATATAATTTTTTTTTTTAGCTTGAAAATTGACCGATTAAGAGCAATTTTCCCTCATCAACTTAGGGTGTACCATAAAAAAATGTTTTTTTGCACTAACTTTTTTATTTCTATTTCCACCGTAAAGTTGAGTTCCGCTAGTTTTCGCTAGCTTCAACCAATCAATTTGTATACCAATATACGCGTCTTTAAAAGTTCTACAACCCGTTGGAACGTACGGTGGAAATTGAAATAAAAAAGTTAGGGCAAAATAATATTTTTTATGATACACCCTAAAATGATGAAAGAAAATTGCTCTTAATCGATCAATTTTCAAGCTACAAAATTTTTTTTTTTTTTTGAAAATTCCATGAATTTTTCTGCGCTACAACTTTGCCCAAGAATGTAAACGTTTATTTCTGCAAATAAAAATGTTATTTTTTGTATTTCAGTGAAAATGGGGACCACCTTAATGTTAATCAACATAAAAAATTGGGCCTTAGTGATACAAACCATGTTTTAGAACATTACTTTGCTGTAAACTTTCAAGTTTAGGCGCAGTGGGCATGTTTCCTCGTAAATTCGTGATCTGAACCATAGTGCAGTGGGACGAAATGCCAAAAACACGAGCTTTCGTATTTAGAGGTGATTAATCTTAGTTCCCAACTTCACCACGGGGGGCGCAGCAAACCTAAACTTTTTCAAATGAAGAGATAGAGAGTTAGTGTCTTGCGAAAGTTATTTACTTTGCTGAAGACACCATTCTTCTATCTAGTCACTGTGCCGAGGTACGTGGTTTTTCAAAATGGCGGGCCTTGAAAAATATTTAAAAAGTGCAGTTTTAGGTCAACATATTATTCTACAAAGTTACAAATAATCAAAACATAAATTTTCTCAGAGGACACTTTACCTCTAAAACCTTTATGAGAGAAGTTATAGTCGTTCAAATGTGAAAAATATACGTTTTCAAAGCCCTATAACTGGCGGGGATGCAAGTGAGTGTACATGAAACCTCATAGGGAACAAAATATTGGATGTATCATAGCATATTATGTTGGTTTCATGTGTATCCACGATTATCCCTTAGGGTAAACCTGTGTTCTATGAAGCAGCAAATATACCATTAAAACTATCATAAAAGCTGGTATTCCCAAATGAGAACCCTATTATCGTGAAGAAACTTATGTAAGTCTAGTATTTTTATTAGTTATTAAACATTTTTCCAAAAACGCTACTTTTTAGCACCAATTCAAGAAAATTATTTCACTATTAATGAAAAAAACATTTGCACGGGTAGAAAGGGATAGGAATGACTGGATAAGAGGCTAAAGATCACAAAATATTCTTCTTATTATCAGCATTTCAAGCTTATTGCTTGCTCGATACGAAGTGTTCCAAACTCACTTCCAAAATTGTTAATTGAGAGCCTTCGATGCCTTCATTTTTGCATTAGTATGATTGTGTGGCAAGTACAATCATACCCTATGTCAGCCCTATGCCCTATTTAACGATACTATACAAATAAATACTCTATAAAAGTTTTAGAACTTACATAACGTCTCATATATAAAACGAATTTATGTATGGGTGCTTCCGCAATACAGCGTCCCTCGATTCAGCCTTATAGATAGCGGCCGATTACAATTTAAATTGCAATTTAGAAAATAAATGAGCTGTAAATAGTACCAACTAGTTATTCATTTACTAAAATAAGATTAATAAGACTTTGGTTGTTCTGGACCACGAAAAGTTCAAAACTTACTTTTTAAAGTCGAAAACTCTCGACAGATAAGGATGTCGTTCGATGTTTGTGGATGCAACCTTGTCTCATCATTTACCGAAACAGGCGTTAAAACGTTTTAGAACTGAGCACTAAGAGCGCTACTGTAAAATCACCAATGTATCCAGATTGTATGTGACGGAAAGCTTTAGTTATTTGTAATTTTACCATGCCCTATATCTGTTATTTGAAGAATGCCTTGCAATTGACAATTGTAGAATACCACTGTGGTTACATGAGTTACACGTTGCTTCATAAATACCAATATGCTAGCTTTGCCTGCATATAGCTGCATTCCACTCAACAATAAATCATTTAAAATGATTTTCATTAAGTCGGAAAATGAATACTTCAGATTTAATTTGAATTTGGCAACTAATTCCAAATTAATTTAACTCGTAAACGCTGAAAACTTGTCTCCATCAGCTTGTGTTTAAAATTCAATTGACTAAGCAAATATAACCTCGATGCACTGCACACGTATGCCACCTTTCATCTGGCAAGTATCTCATCATCACCTCCATCACCATGAAAATCATCATTCGACACGACACCAACGACTCCCAAGTGTTAATATTCCATTCGGCAATACTCCATAGCCCCCCTCCAGAACACACAGTCCACAACTCAAAATCCCCCCTCACTGTTGGCTGATTCTGCCGAGTTGCAGTTGCAATCCAGCAAAATTTCATATCGCTTTCAGAATTTTAAATCATTTCCATCCAGCTCTTCCCTCTCAACCCGTTGGAACACTCGTTCGAACACAAACACACGTAGCCGGGAGTCGGTTGGTTCGTCGTACCTACACTTGTTTTCACACGAGATAAGAGCAAAACTTTTCCCGCAGCACACCAGAATATGTTGGCAATTTAAACATTCATCTAATAAAATTTATGCGTCTCGAGCCAGCAAAAAGCGAACGGCCCTTCTTCTTCCTTTTCTTCTTCGTTGAGCCGTTCTTGCCATCGTTGCAGTCAGGTGGGACTTCAAAATGCTGCCGGGATGCGGTCCCAACAAAGTTTGTCCAAATATTTCGCTTTCCGGGAGGGCGCAAATTTGGATCCTACTCCAAATCAAACACTGCTGCTTGCACGTCGCGTCGCTCTTAACGTTCTGTTGGTCTCTGCCTGTTTGCACCACAAAGCGAGGCTAAGAAGACAGAAGCTGGCAGAGGATTTTTTGTACCGCCCTACCGCCATCACCGCACGTCATAGCCTAGTCGGGTGTCCGGGTGCTGGCATGGCCTGCTGGGAACACCAATGCAAGCATAAATTTTTCCGCAATCTATGTGTGTCCAGCCGACAGAGAAGCAGCCACCAGTGACACATATTGTGGAGATTGTTTATTCTGGAATCCCCTCGCTCTTTGTCGACTACGGTCTGATGATTCTGCAACCGAACCGACAACAACCGGTCAGTTACACCACCAAGCGAACCTGCATGGAGGTGCGTCGTTTTTGTTTCGCTTGCAAGTTTTTAGATAAAACGACAACAACTGCAGCCAAGAGCCACGCTGAGAGAATGCACATTCTGCTGGTTCGCTTCGGGCTGGCTTGAGTGCAATTTTGCATTCCGGAATTGGAACATTTTGACGGTGCATTGTCCGGCATGGCAGGCGAGTTGACCTCTTTGATACGGTCAACCCGAACAAGATAAGACTCCATTGGCGGGTCTAAATGTCGACGGCCTTTCTCGGAATTTGCCTAGGATGGGATAACTGCTGTCGACTGATGGTGCTTATCTGTTCTGTCACCAGGGTAACGATTGTTTGATGGGTGGTTTACGGTTTGCTGTAAATTTACGAGTCCGTGTTAGAAGGCAGTAGAATTAAAGATTGAGGGACGTGTGTGTTTGAATAGGCGCTCTGCAGGTAGGAAAATACATCATTCACGATAGGTTTACATGATCAACTTTCAATTGCATTGCAGGCTAAATCGAATTAACGTTAATTTCCGTTTCAATATACATTAGTGATCTCAAAAATGCAATTAGAGGGGGAAGAACCGATTTATCGCAGCCGTCTCGAAAAGGAATAACAATTGTATGAATGGGATGAAGGAGTGGGAGCTACAATTATTATTTACCAAACGTATTGTACATCCCAAGCAACAATTTAGGTTTTATCAAGGTTCTGTAGATCACGATTCAAACTTGTAGAATACAATAAAACTGCGATAAACCTTCAATGTTATTTGGGATGCTTTGAAATTGCTCAGTATTTTTCGATTGGTCGAAATTTTGGGCAGTTCGGAGGATTCATTAACTTGACAAAATCGATCTTGTTACCAGCATACGATTCAAGCACCATATTGGAGTAGTGGCAACTGGCCAAAGATGACTTTGCCCCTATGCCCACGAATGAACGAGAACACACGCTTTTTCAGGCATTCTTCGATGTAAACTTGGGATGTCATCGTCGAGGATGTAACAAATGGTTACGTTTTCAAGTCACAACTGCAAATCCCTTGCCAAATAAATGCCTTTTTTTGCGGAATTGTTGATAAGCACGAATGCTCACGTTCAGTCGTGATGTACTTAAGACTTTTGACCGGCAAAATGCAGGCCTTGTGTTTCGTCAAAACACGGTCGTACAAGAGCCTCACACGCTTTTTGGTCACGGAATTTTACTACATGTGCCGATTCGGATGTTTACAGGTTTTGAACGACTTGTATCCTTCCCTGGCAAGGATGTTCCACACCGTTTGAAAGTTGGCGTTGTACCTTCTGGCCACATCTCGGAGTGAAAAACTGGGGTTGGTTTTTACGCACCTCAACACCTTGCTGGGCAGCTGATGATCCCTGGTTCCCGTTTTTTCGTAGGGCCGTGGATTCCTTTCCACACTCAGGGTTTCTTTGTAGATTTTGAGCACTCGAAAAACTGTTGTTTTCGGCATCTTCATCACTTTATCCAGCTTGGAACCGGACTACTCGGGCATTTTTCAGGATGCACAGTATTTCTTCTGCTTGGGAGTTCGATTTGACGTTATTTCTGAACACGATCGCCTGCTTTGATCAAACTTTCACCAGTTCTTCTCCTTAGAAGTGTCAACAACTGCAACAGATTTTTGATTTCCAACACTAGAGGCAGGCTAGCGGCACGCGAGGGGCATACCAATTTACTTTTAATCAGCCTTAATGCTTTAACCAGTTGTAAAAACCATTAAAAAGATGAAATTTGCAATCAATTGTTTTTGCAAAGTTGAGCTAGACCTTCCACATTATCTTTGAGTTCAGATTTTAATGTTCAACATGATCAACAAGGCTATTTATGATGTCTCCACCGTATTTTTGAGTTGAAATATGTCCATGGGACATCACATCACTGTAATATCCATGCTACAGTATTTATAGAATACCAAAAGTACTCCAAACTATCCGCGAGTTCAAATCTTGATGACCAACAAGACGATTTACAATGTCGCCACTGTTCGTATGAGTGAGAAACACTTCACGAGATATCATTACACCTTTCTAGACATACGACAGTATTCTCAGAATATCTACATCACTCCAAACTATTCTTGAGCTCGAATCATAATATTCTACAATATTATCACGGATATTTACGGCGTCTCGACCGTATACATGCGTTGTACAGCTTCATGGAGCATCATAACACCGCTATAGCCGTATTTTACCGTTTCCAGAATATCAACGTTACTCAATTCTATCCTTGAGCTCAGGTCTCGATGTTTTACATGGTCATAAAAGAAATTTACAGTGTTGAATTGCAGATGATTTGAATTTTTTATATCGTTTTGGTTTGAAGATAAAAAGTCAGATAGAGGACATTTGACTCGCTAATAATTAAACATGCATAAAATTTTAAACTCGCATTGTTTAAGAAAGTTCGAGAGTATTGAATGTTTGACAATTGACAATACTTACTTCATGAATTATCCAAAATAATGTTTAGAAAATCCTTGGTTCAGCCCACAAGCCACCCTTAATTTTTCAAAACGCGATTTCTGACAGAATATTGAAATGACGTACTTTGAATAATTTATTCCTTAATTTCTAGCCTTCTGAATCATTGAAAATATTTGAAAAAAATCACCAACTCATAAGTAAGATTGAGGTTTCGTTAACCGAAAAATCTCGTACGAATCTAAACTCAAGAATATTTTGGAGTGACGTAGATATTCTGAGAAAACTGTAATATAACTATAATTTTGCAATTATGCCCGATGGAGCTTTACCAACTCAGAAGTACGATGAAGACCTCGAAAATCACCTTGTTGATCATGCAAAATACCATGACTTGAACTCAAGAGTAGTTTGGGGTACTGTAGATATTCTGAGAATACTGTAACGTGTCTGCAACGGTGTTAAGATTTTCTTTGAAGCATTTACAGCTAAGAAGTATGGTCTAAACAATCTAGATCTCATTCTCGACCATGTTTAATATCAAGATCTGAGCTCAAGAATAGTTTGGAGTACCTTAGATAATCTGAGAGTACTGTAATATGATTTTTTTTGAAGCTTTTATAGATAAAAAGTGCGGTCAAAACACTCTTTACCTCCATATCGACCATGTACAACATCGAGATCTGAGCTCAAAGTCAGTATGGATGATCTAGATGATCCTTGTGTCCGTAACCATACCTGGTCAATATTGTTCCTAGTTAAATGGGCTATTTTTGAACAAGTTTACAGAACAAAGTTCCTGTTTAACTTTAAAGCCGAGTTTTAACAGCAAATTTTATTCTTGAATCATTTATCACTCATCCGTATTGAATCGATTAAACGAGAAACAAGGATGCTTCTCAGCCACTCAGAAATTGTAATAGTGTGTCATATTATTGGCAAAACAAACATTTTTCTTAACTAACTACGCCTGAAGCTGATTTATGCGAACCATAAAAATACTGTCGACTCACTCAGAAAGTGTGTTTCATTGGAACCACTAGCTGATTTTAAAAATTGCATGGTAGGCTTTTTGGACCTATTTAAACTAAAGGTACGGATACCTTTAGGACCGCTTACAAAGTGTGATAGTTGCATTGAACCGACACATAATAACAGTTAGCATCCCGACCAGAAGGAAACAACACCATTTATTTATTACAGAAGTTTTGTAATTCGGTTACGCTATTGATATAACAGAGTTTGTTAGAATTAAGATCGCGAATGTAGTTTAAATAACACAAATTGTAACAAAAAATCCTCAAGAGGTAACCAAATTATTGCATACAATTATTCAGATATAACATAAACAAAACAAACATTGTAACAGTTATGTTACGATGTAGCAAAAATCATATCAGTTACCATTAGAACTAATCTATTGCTTTACGCAAGTTGTGCCTCTCAAGGCATTATATCTAAATTTGTTATTAGTATGTAATACGATTATCCAGATGAAAACGTCTTTAACAAAGTTTTATCACATTCAGTTGGTCGTAACAAGGTTTGTTATTTTTTTTTTTTTTTTATTATACCCTTCTGGGCTGAGCCCGCTGCTACTGGGCCTTTTCATAATCCCAGCCAAATTTAGACTCAAACTTGAGAATTAAAAAGGGTGACCAAGAATCTCGGAGAATTAACAAGTCTACTGCATCATTATTCCGATTAGCGCAGTAAAGGCTTCATACTTTGAAGAGCGCCCTGGCACTCCACAAGCTTCGGTCGAGATATTGATTTTGTAAGACCACCTCCAACCATTCTTCCATTGGCATGGTTAACCAGAGGTCGCTTAACACCGTGAATTAGGAGTCACCGCTGGGATGGACTTTTTCTACACGAGTTGGCGAATCAAAGTCTTATTTTTAGTAGGTCTACCCGACTAGAAGGGCATAACATAAAAATAACATAATTATAACAAACCATGTTACAACTAACTGATTCTGATATAAATTTGATAAATACATTTTCCGCTGGACAATTTTATAACATACTTATAACAAATTAAGATATAATGTCCCGCGAAGCACAATCTGCGTGAAGAAATAAATTAATTTTAACACTAGCTGATATGATTTTGCTACATCATAACAAAACTGTTACAAAGTTTGTTTTGTTTATGTTTTATCTATATCATAATTTGCAATAATTGTGTTACCTCTTGAGGACTTTTTGTTACAATTTCTGTTATTTTAACTACATCCGCGATCTAAATTCTAAAAACCTCTGTTATAAAATCAGCGTAACTGAATAACAAGACTTGAAATAATTTTGTTTTTCCTTTTGGTCGAGTACTGACAGTAGTGTCAGTACACCTCTAGGTTGTTCAGGTATGTAAGATAACGTTAGCATTAAAAAAATGACTTTTTTCGGATGGTGATAAAAAAAAGCTATGACAGACAATTGCTGACAGAAATAGGTCTCGTCGTCCATCACCACCGCCACGTCGCGATTCGCCGGGAAAATCGAGTTGACCATCTTATTCAGCCGGTGCCGCTGTGTCATTGCCTCCAGCCCCGAAACCAGACTTCCACTTCCTGATTTCATGTTCGACAGGTACTTTTTCACTTTTCGGCCTATTGTAGACACTTTTCCCTCGGTCTTCCTCTTCAGCATTCTTTGGAGCTTCTTGTGGCACAGAATCTTCGGCCATCCGGAGCCGGGCTTTCTTTCGAGGCTCTGATTGTTGTCTAATAGTGCCAAGATGTTGTTGATGCCGGAACGGCGTCCACAAAGTACCGCACGATGTCTGTTTTCGACGCGGCGGGGTGCCGTTCTTTGAACGCGCATACGTCTGAACGAAGTTGCTTCACTGTATTTGCCATCACGGTTAGAGTTCGACTGATAGAGCTGTCAAATTTTGTCTGCTGACTCATGGCTTACTTTGATTGATGCTGCATAGGAAGTTTCATTAGTGCGAGTGAAGGTAAACCCACGAAAAATCGTCAAATTTTGTCCGTTTATTTAAATGCAAACGTTAGTAAGAACTATTTAACCTCTTTTTGCACTGAAAAGTTTCTTATTCGTCGTGTTAATGATGAGCATGAGCATGAGTTGTTTCTTCGTTATTGCCAGCCCAACTGTTATTACAAAGTACACCAGCAGATGATTTAAGAGGCTAACATACATTCTCATTGTGTAAAAACTGCAGATGTCAAACTAAAATAATATCGGCATCGGCGCCACTCCGAAGCAGGTCAAATAAGGAAAGGATAGGAATATGTAGACGGAATGCTCGCTTTAATGAAAAGCCAAGAACACCTCTCCACAGAACACTACGAGAAATAACTGAGATGTTAAAAAACTGGATTTGGTGGCAGCAGGGCTCATTTTGGTAAACAATAAGCAGAACTCTCGCGGCGTTTAGTGAAATATTTATATATTAAAACCGATTTTTTAACTTAACAAAATTAAACCAACAGATAGGATGCTGTTGCGGTCACTCACAAAGTGTCATGGTGGTTTTTCATTGGGAAAACAATGTTATTTATAGAAACACAACAAAGGTCATTTGGATCTCCTATCAACACTTTCTCTTCACATCATTGGTTCTAGCAAAAATTGCAGTTCCCTACTAGGGTCTCATGTTGATGAGAAGATATTTCCAATTTAAAAACAGTAAGGATGTTGTTGAAACCCCTCTCAAGATGGAATCCCAAGTAGCACACTAGGATTTGGCAAAACCGGTTTTCATCAACCAGGTTCATACTATGGACTCCAAGCTTACCAAATCGGTGTTCTTACCACCTGACCGTCTCGACATATGAGATAGAGAATAGTCAGAATCCTCTTAAAGCCTACCATTATCCTGTTTAACAACCTTATAGGGGACTTAAATAGATATTCACTTTGATATAAGAGGCTATGGGAATTGATTTAAATTATGAACATTGATAACAGATGTTAATCAATTATGATGTTCGACCATGAAAGCAATTGGCAACTGGAATTTTCAATATTTCATTCAAACAAAACAAAACTAGGTTCAGTGGCAAACGAGTTTGAAACATAAATACATATAGGATATATATCTGTCTTAAGGAAAGTTCAAAAACTGTCTTTTTCCGTCCAATACGGCAATAATCAGTTATGCAATGGCTTTTTGTCCACCTAACTGCAAAAAAAATCTTTCGTTTGCTTTATACCAGGCAAATGCTTGAATCAGTCGTTTGGCTGGAATCTAGTCTACGCTATGGCGGAAACATTGACCTCTTCTGCCACCGTAGTTCTGCAATCCCCAATACGGCTCCACAAAAATTCCGCAATATTTTATTTGGATACCTGAAAGAACGGAGATGTCACTAGATCTGAGTAGTAATGCAGTTAGGGATTAATTTTACAATCTTCATGTATCAAAATATGAAAAAAAAGTTTCCCAAACTTGAAAAATGTTGTAATTTATGGATCATACCATATGCTTTAGCGAACAAAGGTGATACACTGGTGATACAATGTATAAGCTTATTCATTATTCATCGTTTTATGGATCATTGGCAATTTATTTACGGAAAATTTCAAATACTTTATGAAAAAAAAATTTTTTACACAAAGGTTACATCCAATGCATCAATTGTACACGCAGATAGAAAGAAACATTTAATTATCTGCGTTATCTGATGCACATAATGGGAATGCCAGATTTGGCAGGAAATAATGGGACATTTCATGAGAATCTGAGCCAGATAACGCCTGAATCCAGCCTGTTGTATTAAAGATTGCAAACATTGTTGTATGGCGCACGAAAGATTGCAAACAATTGCGTTGTTTACGCCTCCTTTGGCTTTAAATTAAATGAGGGGCAATTTCACGGGCATTATTGAACTTTTCATGGATGATTTGCGATATGTTTATGTGTAATCCGTACAATTTTAACGATCATTCCCTAGATATAAAGCGGTACATTTTTGACATTTTATAACTAAATTGTATACATAAACAATGGATCAGATTGATGAATTTTATGGATAATTTCAATTTTTTTATGGAAATTCACCAGAGTCTTATGGGTCATGAATGCGTTTTTCATGGCACGATTTTCAATTTTTTAGGGATCGTTTATTACTTTTTATATGCAAAAGTATGATGATGCCCCTTTCAGCAAGTTTCAAAAACATCTGTTGAATTTTCCACCTATACCGCACTCTGATGAACTTTCAAAACTTTCTCTTCACATCTTTCATTGCCTGCTTTCAAAAACATCTGTTAATTTTCCTACCTGCCGCACTCTGACGGAACTTTCAAAACTTTCTCTTCACATCTTTCATTCTAGCCAAAAACATTGTTGTTCACTCTTGGTGCCTCATGGTGATGAGCGAACATCTCCTTCTACATCATGATGATGTTGTTTGAGAAGGAAATAATTTCTCATCACCATGCGGCTCTAGGAGTAGACAGCACTTGTTTTTGCTAGAACAAAGTTGTCCCGTGGATGTTAGGTAAAGCAGAAGTCGTATGCCAAAAATAAACCCAAATGAGCGAGAGATAGTTTCTCTCCCATGTAGGGGATTTGGGAGTGTGAATAGACAGTTCGTTAGAACCACGATCAAGCGCACATTTTTTTGCCAGACAAGGTGGTGCATTCGTGCCTGCCTTGACCTACTCCGCATGGGGATGCTTGGCAAATGATTGTGTGCTTGTTTCGAATTACTACCTCACAATGCTCTCCGCTCAATTTCAAAAACTACTTCTATTCAATTTTCACAGCCTGCCGTGCGCTAACGGAACTATCAATACTTTCTCTTAACACCTTTGTTCTAGCAAAAACAAGTGCTGTCTACTCCTAGAGCCTCATGGTGATGAGAAATTATTTCCTTCTCAAACAACATCATCAGAGATCGTTACGCCGCGTATGGGAGAATACAAAGAAAGACTATATCAGTGTGCAAAAGTATGTTTGCCCGTCTGTAGAATGGGCTACTTTTTACAAATTTTGTCTTTAAAGAAGCATAGAGGAGGTGTTGGTGGTTGGTTGAAGTTTGGTTAACGTTTATTCTCGGCTCCTAATGTTGCCGAGAATCGGTTTAATAATAAAGTTATCCGATATTTCAGTTTCAAGTGATGCTGAGACTCGGCATCGTTCGATTTTTTGCCGAGTTATTAGTTAAATATGAAATGCCGGGTGGATTCAGCTAAATGTTTAACCGAGCCCGTGCATAATTTTTAAGTGTGGGGCTGTCATAAACAAAGATCGTTACTTCCGTGCATGGAGAACTACCAAAAACAACAATCAATAAGTATCATCACGGTATGTGTCCCTTGACTCAGCCTAATGAATGCAACAATCGATTACATTTGTTAGGGCAAGTTGCAAGCAAGTGGTTTGGCTAAGCAAATACTTGAGATAAACAAAGAGTTTTGATGTATGTGTATGTATGTGTACAATCCAATGCCAACCGTCCGGCAGTGTTTTTATGAAAGAAAAATGTTTGCAGTTAGACTAACTGTAGTCGACACGACAAACATTTTTATCCGGGGAGATGGAAGGGGATAGCTCTGTTGAGTTTCAGTGACCCATTTCAGAATGCCTGGTTACTCACGTCCATTTCGAGGTTACTTGCACTTACAACAAGTCCTGTATAAACACAATACAAACTTCAAATAGATGTTAGTATGGTGCATACACTTCCATCATCAAATCATATTATTTTGAGGATGGCACGTATTTAGTAGTATCGTTCAAATTCCGATAGATCTCACCGGATATTGTTTTCTGATGTTCAGTCTTCATTTGAACGGCGGCCCTGTGATGCTGAAGGATGTCTCTTTCTGTCTTTACAGAAGAAGCACACCGTTATTTGGCAATTATTTTCACAACATCCTTTTTGAATGCACGAATAAAATTAGTACTTCGCTCACAAATGCAATAAAGGGTGATACGGTCAAAATTTGGTCAAGGGAAAACGCGTGTAAATCGGTGAAATCGTTTATTTAAAAAATCAAATTAAATTTCTTTTTCAAGTTCAATTAGTATAAAATTCAGGAAAAATATTCAGTTAGGCTTCCGTTTTTCCAAATCCGAATTGCCGGGCCTTACGCTTGACCCCTGCCATCAGATTTTGTACAGCCACCTTGTCCACCTTCTTCGCCGCAGAAAGCCAGTTTGCCTTGAACTGCTGCTCGTCCTTAGCAGTTTTTTTGGTCTTCTTTAGGCTCCGCTTGACAATAGCCCAGTATTTCTCAATTGGGCGGAGCTCTGGCGTGTTGGGAGGATTCTTGTCCTTGGGAACCACCTGCACGTTGTTGGCGGCGTACCACTCCATGGCCTTTTTACCGTAATGGCAAGATGCCAAATCCGGCCAAAACAGTACGGAACAACCGTGTTTCTTCAGGAAAGGCAGCAGACGTTTATTCAAACACTCTTTCACGTAAATTTCTTGGTTGACAGTCCCGGAAGCTATGAAAATGCTGCTTTTCAAGCCACAGGTACAGATGGCTTGCCAAACCAGATATTTCTTTGCGAACTTTGACAGTTTCGTGTGCTTGAAAATATCTGCTACCTTTCCCTTCCTTTTGCCGTATAAAACTCCTGTCCCGGAAGCTGCTTGTAGTCGGCTTTGACGTAGGTTTCGTCGTCCATTACCACGCAGTCAAACTTCGTCAGCATCGTCGTGTACAGCCTCCGGGATCGCGCTTTGGTCGTCGTATTTTGTTTATCATCGCGATTTGGAGTCACTACCTTCTTGTAAGTCGATAGTCCGGCTCGTTTTTTGGCTCGATGCACGGTTGTAGACGATACACCCAGCTTATTTGCGGCATCTCGGAGAGATAGGTTAGGGTTTCGCTTGAAACTACCGGCAACTCTCTTTGTCGTCTCAGCGGCTTCCGGTTTTCGATTTCCCCCCGATCCAGACTTCCTGGCTGTCGAAAAAGGCTCCCCAAACACTTTAATTACATTTGTAACAGTTGATTTGGCAACTTTTAGCGATTTTGCCAACTTTGCGTGCGAGTAGCTCGGATTTTCGCGATGCGCGAGCAAAATTTTGATACGCTGCTCTTCTTGCTTGGACGGCATTTTGACAACTGAAGAGTGAATTCCAAAATCAAAATAAGAGCAACATTCTACACACACACACCTTCAAAATGAGGGGTGTTCAGGTTTTTTAAATGCAAAATTGAAAGAAATACGTCAAGTTGATATTGACCAAATTTTGACCGTATCGCCCTTTATAATGAAAATCAGACGTAAAAAACACTTTCGAGAACAGAAATGGAACTTGAAAAATCACAATAACTGTGCAACGAAAGAAACAAATATTAACAGCTCTTCCTTTGTACACCACGAGGTGAGTGCATCTGAAATTACATGCCAGCCACACACACATGCTCATTCGTTCGTTGCCTCTCACCAGCAAATGGCCGTTGTCTACATTTCACTGGTTTTCTTTTTTTTCTCTGCATGTCAGAGATTGCAGAGTAATAATCAAAATCTCCCGCCATGAGGCAACTCTGCATCGGCTTTAAAACTGCTTATAATCATCAATTCACTTGCGACAAAGCGGAAAAATACTCTAATTCAATCAGCATACAAAACTAAGCTAATAAAACTCTTCCTCCAGGTGCGGAGGTGAAGCACAAAAACCAAAATAACGGGGAAATACTTCCGACCATCACACATTTTGGGAGGTAATCAATTACATTTATTATGTTTTACACAAAGCACGCGGAGATTTTATGATTTCACTGTTTGTTTAAGTTGATTTACGAATTATGTTTTTATTTTTTCTATACTAAAACGACGCAGCAAAAACAAAACACGTCAGTCTCAGAGCACGGCTTGCTGCGATCAGCATTTTCAGTGATATGGACATCATGTTCCTAAGTTCACTATTTCTGAATCGAGATCGATGATGATTTAAACTGAGTTCACATGATTGCTTACAGCATTACTTCGAAATGAAAATACATTGGCCATTGGTTTCAACGTTACCTGATGGATTATAATTTACAGGTTGTTCTAGGTAATAAAAATACTTGTCAGTTGTCAGTGAAAAGCCGATGAACATCTCAACCAATGCCAAAGGTTTTTGCAATTTGGATTCCCCCAAAATGATTTGGTATCATACTATGACACTGATTGCCACTGACAAGAATATGACAATGTTATTCCATCCACAGTGACAGCATCAGAAACATCAAAGTTGTGAATAATGATTGATTGATAGTCGCTTTAATCACCAGACACTCGATCATCGTAATCAACTGTCGATCAAAATTACGATAAATTGGAATAAACTCGTTTATGAACATTTCGTCGAAACAGCCCCCGCTCGAACACTCTTGATGGGACCGAGGCCGATAGAAAAGAAACAAACATCACAAATCCGATCACACCCGTCCCCGCAGAGACCAAACACAGTTAACCGCAATCGAAAACCCACCAACAGGATAAAGGCAACAACCTGGTCTCGAAAGAGAAAAATCATTGCTTGTTTGATAATCGATACCTGTAAATCAGACAACCACCGTCGGCTTCCCTTGCTTGGAGAGCCGAGAGACCAGTTCTTGGAACGAATCGTTCCGTATCATTTGTTTACATGAAGAATTCTATTTTCTCTGTCTCTATCCAACCGAAGGACTCTAGATTTCCCATCAGAACAACACCCTGATTTGGTGCCCGTTTGCAGGTGTTAGATTGACTCTAATCTCTTGAACGAATGGAACACATTGAACCAAACAAGCAAGAGTCCTGAAATATGGCACCCTGAGGACCCTTGTGTGCCAATCTCCTAGTCCTGCCGACCAAGCTGGAGGCACGTTACGCAATTAAGTGAACGAATTTATATTGGTTTGGTGGCGATGGTTTCGACTTACCGAAGAAACACTCGTTTTGGGTCTGCTTTTTTTTCCCCGGCATGAAGACGAGGGGTGGATGGCCAAGCGAGATTGTTTCACCTGAAGATCTACAGGTTGACATGGGCAGGAGTGTGGGAGATTATCTGTAAGTTTATTGTTGCGTGATTGTGTCCAGAGCTGTAATCGATTTCTAATGGAATGTGCTATGAATTGAAAGATAACGATGAATGAGCCGTTCGAATAATAGAATAGATTGTTTAGATGCTGATTTTCTCTCTCGGAAAAGGTACGGGTTGCTAATTCTTACATCATCACCTAATTTCGTAGTAACGGATTAGAGTTAATGGGGTGATTTCTGATACGATTCTGATTTCTCTTTAAAATTTATTTCAGAAATTACCCAACACTGAAGCGAGAAACCCGTGGGAATGAAGCCATCTGTTTTAATCCTTTTTAAGCACGGTTTTTCATATTGTCTGGAAAGTTTTCACCCAAAACATGAATTCAATTCGTTAGCACAATCTATTTCGAAACCTTAACACGAACAACACCCGCCATTGCATGATACAAATTGAAAAGCAACCGTTCGGCACCGGCGTTGATTATTTCGTGAGAATAGATCATTCCATGCGCGCCACATTAAACACAAATAGATTTAGTCACACCATAAACTATATATAGTGTCTTCCAAGTTCTGAATGGAGGCAAACACAAAAAAAAACATCATCAAGAGCAGGAGCAGCCATTGAGGCAAGATAACTCAAACCCGGTGGAATTCGTATTTTAGCAATTGAAATGGGACGAAACAAGCATCAGTCATAAATTGATTAACTATGTGGGATGATGACGCTGCCAACCGACAGAGAGCATTCCTCAACGGTACGGAACATGCCATCCCATAAATCCATCGAAATTACGATCGACAGCGAGGTGTTCTAACAACAATGACGACGACGACGACGGTAGCTACTGCTGATGGCTCGGATGCCAAGATGAGTGCCCTGAAGCTACATTACCTCCACAACCAACGCTGCCGTTTTGTCATATCCGCCGAACCAGACCGCGTTCCACGAGCAGCAAATACAATCCCAACAAGTTGCATAAATTCTCAATCAAAGTGAATAAGATATACAGTCAGACAGGTAGTGCCATCAACATTGCAAACACACCACCACCCTTACCGAGCTGGGTGCACTGCAAGCTCACGGTTCAGCTGCTGTTGGCGATGCGATGGTGATGGTCACTCTCTCTCTCTCTCTCTCACTTCTGGATAACAGTCACACGGTGGTGTATTCAGGTTAGGGCTGTTTTGCTAACTGGTATGTCAGCTTGTGAAAGGACCATGTATTTTCGGAAGACTCTTGATTACTAATCAACTTTGGTACCCAACCCAAGCAACACAAATCTGTCGCAACTGGTTACAGCAACTTGATTGTGACTCAATTGAGTCACATTGAAGGTTTTTTAACTGGTTTGCAACAAGTGTGCTACTAGGGAAAAAACACCAATTAAATTTTGGAATTACAATAAGGTGTGGCCCAGTTAGAATTGTAACATAAACTATTGCGCATATTTCGAATATAAGTACATTAACAAAACAGTATTCTGTTTTAACTAAAATGTTCACTTTATGTGAACTTTGGCGGGCAAATACAAAAACTTTTCCCGCAATTTTATTCTCAACCATCGTTTTGGAAATCTTATAACACTTGGTTCTCAATTCATTGATGCTTTTGACAACACTGCCATTCACCTTCAGCTTCCTCTTCATAATAGCCCAAAATCTCTTTATCGGTCTGAGCTGGGGGCAGTTTGGTTGGTTGAGTTCTTTCGGTATTGGTTCCATACCACTGTAGCACTGTTTTACTGTTTACAGCTTGCAAGATCTGGCCAAAACACGACAGGTTCATTGTGGGATCTGATGAATGGCAATATTCACTTTTAAAGACATTCCGTTCTGTACAGCTCTGAATTAAATGTCTTTTCAATGATGAAAACCTTGGCTTTCCTACCGCAGCTACAGATGCCTTGCCAAATCATGTATTTATGTGCAAATTTATCTGCAAACACAAACTTGAATTTGGCAGGAACATCTCCCCGAGCTATAGCCAAGTCAATGTTTGTCCCGGTAGCTGTTTGAAATCGGCCTTTACATAGGTTTCATCATCCATGAGAAGACAGCCCTTGAATTTTATCAACACCTGATCATACAGTTTTCTGGCGCGAAAGCCTTCTCGGAGACGAATCCGTTGCACGGTACTGCGTGCAGCGCGAATCATTTTGGCCAAATCGCGGTCTGAGATGATGGGGTTTGCTTTAATGTTCTTGATGACTTGCGATCCGTCGACAAAGTTTCTCTGTACTTTTTAAAACATACCACACGGTATTTCGGGAAAAACCCAACACTTGAGTAAGTTTTGGGCCAGACCACGAAGGGTTCCCCAAATGATTGCGCACAATTATGTTTCTTCTTTTTTCTTCCATTTTGAATTTCTTTGAAACACGTTCGAATTACACCGCGAAAAAAAGCTTCTGATGTTGTTATTGTCATAGGGAACACATAAGATGTCATTACAGAATTTATTACACATATCCGCAATACGAGCCTAAGGGAGGTTTTGATCAAAATTTTATGGGCTTGATCCATTTTGTTCAAACGTTTTTTGATAAACTTAAATAGCTTTCATTTGTTTGACGCTTCAAAATTTTGCTTGCGAAATGCTATACAACCGAACTCAAGGCTGACTAAAAGTTAATTGGTAACGCACAAAAAGATACCTAATTCACGGTGCATTAAGCTCAAAAATCCCATAAATGGTTGCTTTACACACGGAAACAAATCTGATCCTCTATTCATGATTTGAAAATCATGGAACCAAAAGCCGTATTCCTTTATTAAATCGTGGCTATGAATCATGAATGGAAGACCTAAATGACCAAAATCACGATTCAGCGCAACCATTTTTATGAGCCAGAAATCATAACCACTGCTAGCGCTACGCGTATCTGTCGAAACGTGCTCAATCATGTTGCAACGTCGTTCTGCGAAAGCTACAAAAGAATTTGGTAAGAAATTTCATCCTCAATTTCTCAATTCATAAAAAAGGTACTGAAACCCCTACAAACAATTCCGAGCTTTAAATAAGCATATCTGTTAAATCTTGAATACTTTTTCAAATGGACGTAAAGGGAGGTCCATTAATTATGTCACGCAGTAATGGGAGAGGGGGGTTTGAGAAAACGTGACGATCCATACAAAATAAAATTAAAGGTTCATACAAAAAACGTGAACATGGGGGGGGGGGGGGGTTAATAAAAAGTCAGTTTTTGCGTGACGTAATTAATGGACGTTTCCTAAGTAAAATTTGGACGAAAATGAGAAAATAAACATTGAATTATTTAGAGTATATTTTTATTCCTTTTTGAATACCGGACACGTTTACACAGAAAAAAATCTGAATTTCCATTGTGATGTAAAAATCAGAGCATGTAAAATTGTCTCTCCTTCCACACGAAGTAGCCACTTGCATGAAACAGTTGTAACGAAGACGAACTTTTGTATACAATATTTTCGGAAATAAATGAAATGTCCCAGAACTTTACACGATTTATAATGTTAGCTTGTACGTTTTGTGACGCTCCATTTATGTGCATGATAAAGAACAGAAATTCGCGCTACTTTTTCGAGCTATGTATCCCAATTGAATTCCTCTGAACGGCTCACTGGTAAAAGATATAACCTCACTGTGTTTAGAAATTACAATAGGGGAAGAAATTTAAAGTTTATTCAGAAAAAATGCTTTTTAAACGGTCTGCAGTAGAAAAAGATAATACGTCATTTTGATAAGTCAGTATGCTAGATAGATTGTTACTTTCGTCAAAATGACACGCATTTTTGCAAATAACAATGTTGTTACGTCGAAATGTTACGTTAACTTGTCTTATTTCACACAGATACGTCGAAGTTTTAAAAATGACAAATTATTTTTTTCTGCAACAAAACGTTGTAAAAATATTTTTCTCAAAATAATGTTACTGAGAAAATCTAAATTGTTAACTTTGAAATATTAGCATTAGCATTAGCATTGACGGTTGCACACCTCGTGGATGGAGCTACGATGAGGAATAATTCGTTGAAGACATTGCATGCCACCATGAAACGAAACCAGTTACTGATACGTTTCTTCACGCAACAATCACCACGAAAACACTCCTCGATTGCTCACCTGGCCACATTCATGCAACCGTTGGTGATAGGGAGGATTTGGTATCTACCTGAAGAAGACACGGGGAACTCACGTAGCCTTCAGTAAATATCAAAGGAAATGAATAGTCGAAGAGAATAGTTGAACAGAATGCCCTGTTTGGTGCACAGAACAAAAATGTATTCAAAAATTATCGTTAGGAGCATCTAGTCTAAGAAGGTTAAGTGATGCTCCATTTATCTTCAAACGGTTGGGAGTTTAGCATTAACTATAGTCCTAGCTCCCATGGCTTATGGTTATAGCGCCATTACTCGCTCTCTGAAAAGAAAGAAGAAAGCGCCGACCCAAAATCATATTCCCCCCCCCTCCTCCAACCCATCACACACACACACACTCACACATACCTCACTCGCCCACATCACTACTTCTGTTTGGATTTAGATTAGTGAGCGCCGACTGAAAGTTAAAAGCGTCCAAACAATTCACCAACTGTCAAATATTGCAATTAAATGTCGACTACAATGTTTACAGGTTACACAAATTATTGATTGTTGATTGTAAGGAAATGTACCTTATAGTTAACCTTTTATTAAACTTGATAGTTTATTACTGTTAATACTACTAATGTGAAAATTTGAATCAAAATAACCGAGAATAATAGATATCAGCTGCCGCAGCTCTAAAAACAAAATTTTCAAACGAATTAACTCGACAACATGATAAGTGTCAGCTAATGACCAATAGGTCTGTGCCATTACAGAGAGCAAAAAGTAACAAGAGAAGGCGAGGCCATATTAGATAGGAGAAAGTATGAGAGTAGTTGTTGAATTCAGGGCAAACCCTTTCTCATGAAAAAATAGTTTCATATAGGCTATGTGTCCCTTGACTCAGCCTATTATGCAATCAGCGATTACATTTCTCATTATAACTCATACAATTTTTAAGCTGTAAACGAGATTCAACTATTTATATTTTTGCAAAGATAAGTTTGATAGTAAATTTGGTAGCATGTATCACTAAAAGTTACACAACTATTTTTATAATGCCATAAACTTTCGAGGGATGTGGATTTAATGTCGGTCTATAGGCACCAAATTGGGTCTATTCGTGGATGCAACTTCGTCCCATTCGATAGATTTATTACTAAATGCAGTCTTTGTACGGTTTGTTTTCTAATTTTATGAATTAAGGCATTGTAAGCTGTACTGGATTGACTTAATACAACATTTCACAACACAAACTAAAGTTAAACTGCCTCGAAACACTTAAATGATAATTATATATGATTTATCAGTCATTCAATAATGAAAACATTATAATTTACTATACAATGATTTTGTCTCTTCGATTTGTGTTCAGATGAGCCGCTTGAATATTAACAACCGCAAATTCATGCATTTCCACTTGAAATTTTACCAATAACAACCTTTTTAATACGTTATTGATACAACAGGCCATAGTTGGGAACATACCACAAAATATGTACCCAACATTGGGTCTACGATTTTCTTGTAAAATCTTTGTTATTTGAGCTATAAGCACAGTTACTTTGTAACGTGTAACTATGTTCTGCACATCCAGACTGCATTGCTTGCTTTATCGACTCAATTAAGCCAAATTTAGATCACTCAAAGATTGTGTAGATCATCTGTTCTACATAACCAGTAAAATCATGATGCCCCAAAAGTTCAAGAAACCGAAAATTACGCGGAAGTGAACAACTATAAATTGATTAATATTGTCTCAATTGCTTCGGATTACATCTATCATGCCTATAGCAACATGATTTTGTTGATTATCGCTAAATTAATGACACATTTGGTACATAGACCGAATGAAGGAGCTAGGCTAACATTACATCCCCTTACCCTATCTCTCTCCTCTTTCGATGTAACTTCCTGCCCGGCCACTAATCCAACATACTTACCGCAAGGATTATACATATCGAACAGCAAAAACGCATAAAACAATTAGTAGAAGAAAAGAGAGACAGACAGAAGAAGGGAAAGACGATAAGATACACGTCTGGATATACAGCGCATTCGATCCCATGAATTAAAATGACAAATACAAATTTGTCAATATATCTTCATACTATAGGAACCGTAATATTTTAATACAATACTTAGCTGAATGTTTGATCCGGTATCCAATTGCAGAAATAGGCAAGACTCACGACTGCATATTTTATCTAACTGCATGTTCACAAATCACCTAAGAGAAACTCCTGTTAATCAACGAGTGCTCATCCGTTTCCAGAACAAAACACTCGGCCAGTGTGTTGGTGGCATCACATAAACGTCACCGCGGCGGTATTGGTGCCGACCAGCTGCCAATCGTCGGTCGCGCAAAGAAGCAACATCCTACAGGAGAACGACAGTAAAGAAGCCATCTTAAAGAAATAACCTCCAACGGGAAGATTCAATTCCCGAAAATTCCACTATCCACTGCACCGGTTATAGCACTTCACTTTTCCGCTGCTGCCGAACTGGTTAAAATTAATTTTGTTCAAATTTAGTGAAAACTTGCGAAAAAAAACTGACAGCAGAGAAAACAAGTCTAAATTTTTAACTTTGAGATATAAAGCCTTTTATCAACGCGTCGCTTAGAGGAATTCAAATGATATAACAATGCTTCGCAAGTTGCTTTTCAACACAAGCGGAATCTTCCATTTTGCCCGCATTTGCTTAACGGCCCCGCAGCATCAAAGAAGGCGCTGCTTTCAAATTGCCCAGTATTTTTCCATTAGTCGAAATTCCGGCAATTCGAAGGATTCATTAGCTTGGGGACAGAATCGATCTTGTTGGCAGCATACCTCTCCAGAACCACTTGGAGTAGTGGCAGCTGGCCAAATTGGGCCAAAACATGACTTTCCCCCATTCATGCGGATGATGCATCTTGGATGTAAACTTGGGATGTCATCGTCGAGGATGTGAAAAATGGTTACGTTTCAGGCCAAAACTGCAAAAAGCTTGCCAAATCATTTGAACTTGTCGGCAAACACGAACTTGAAACTTCCCGCCCACGTCCAGTCGCAATGTAAAATTTAGTTGCTTAAAATCGAATTTGACGTATGTTTCGTCATCGATCAAAATGCAGCCCTTGTGTTTCGTCAAACACGGTTCGGATGCTTACTGACTTTGTACGACTTGTATCCTTTCCTGGCAATGATGTTCAGAACAGTTTTAAAGTGGGCCTTGTACATTCGGCCACATCTCGGATCGAAAAACCGGGGCTGGCTCTAACGCAACACATCAAAAACGGTTTTTGAGGATAGATATGCAAGATAAGCAAAGGTAGTTGGAATAAAATGGAAAATACTAATTTTTCTTCTCATTTCTAGTAACAAAATCATGTTTTTTTTTCAGGGTATCCGATTACCCCCTTAGGAATTCAATCATTAATAATCAATTTATAGTTGTTCACTTCCGCGTAACTTTCAAGTTCCTTAGCATTTTAGACTTGACCTTATTGGTTAAGCTGAACAGATTATCACGATCTTCGATGGTTTTAATTCGGCAAAATTGATTCTTTTAACCGGTTAATGTAGCCAAGATGTACTTAAAATAGTCACATGTTAGAATCTAATAATTCACATAGGCAAAATAATAATGATTTTATAGGAAAACCATAGACCTAATGAAACATATAATGTTCTATGTTCGCCAACTTTGGCCTGTTGTATGGAAAGCGTATTAAAAACGTTGTTGTTAGTAAAATATTTTTGAGAAAATGAATTTCTGTAAGACCATATACTTTCGAGAACTATTGATCCGATCGGCGTAAAATTTTGTAAGAAGGAGTGTTTGGAGCTCCCATACAAATGAAGCACAAATTTCTGCATAACTCGAGAACTAATCAAGCAAACGGAACCAAATTTAAGATGTGGAAGTTTTTGAAAGCAAAAAATGTTTCTATGGTGATTTGAGACCCCTCCACTCTCTGAAGGCGGGGGGTCCTAAACAAAAGAAACACAAATTTCTGATGCAGAAGGAGATGTTCGCTCATCACCATGAGGCACCAAGCGTGGACAGTAATGTTTTGCATGAATGAAAGATATGAAGAGAAAGTGCTGAAAGTTCCGTCAGTGTACGGTAGGTTGGAAATAGAACAGATGTTTGAAAATTGAGCGAAAGGGCATGGGTACAGTGGTACTCGAACCAAGGACGTCACCCTTTGCCTAACATCCCACTGCGGGGTAGGTCGAGGCACGGACAAATCCGCCACCTCAACAGGCAAAAGATGACGTTTGGAAAGCGCTCATGTACCACTGATGGCTTTGTGATAGTTATTCTAGCGATATATTGTGTGCACTCTTTTGGGTTTGTTTTGATTCGTAACGTCTCCTTCCACATCATAATCGTTACATCGTAACATCTCCTTCTACATCATAATCGTTACTCCACGCACGGAGAATACAAAACATAATAATGAGAGTATACACATTTCTGCATAACTCAAGAACTAATCAAGCAAATGGAACCAGATTTGGCATGTGAAGAATTTTGATAGCAAGAAACATTTCTATTGTGGTTTGAGACTTCTCCGTCCTCACAAAGAGGTGGACTCCAATACAAATGTAACACAAATGTCTGCATAATTCTAGTAATAATTATGCAAACGGAACCAAATTTGGGACGTAGAGGCTTTTTAAGACAAGAATTGTATCTATGGTGGTTCGGCAAACGCTGAGCTAAGGGAGGACCCAAAAATCGAAATCAAATGGACAAGAAGGTGTTAGCAATATTTTTGTGCGAAATGGCTCGCATAGTTGAGAATTAAAAAGCATACGTACGGGTCTTACTTTTTTAATTCCGCAATGCAAAGAAACGCCGTTCATTCCCTAGTTAACAGGCAAACGGTTCAGTTCGTTTCTTCCGTGCTCCGTTGTGTTAATGGTTTCTCAAGGTGTATTAGCTCGAAGTTCAGTTTTTTTTTCCTCGACTTTATTTTGTGCAGTTGTCATCGAGTTTATTTTTTTCTGATGGAAAGCCAGGTTAGAGCAGTGGTGATAAATTTTAATTTGCTGCAAACAAGTGACCAGCCACTTTGCCGATTCTGTGGATCACACACACCAGCAGTTCATCTTGTGAGAGAGGCTATCCGTTTCATTTCATCGGCAGCAACGGTTCGCCTCATCACACTCGCCGCGCTTCACTCCTCCCCGGTAAAGGCGACCATCACGCTCGCCACCCAGCAGCAGTAGCAGCAGCAGCAGCTCAATAATATTCTACATATACGATAAGCGTTTGGTTTTTCCTTCTCCTGAATAGATTGCATGTGTCATTTTGTGTTTTCGTCTGTGTTAAGCTTGTTTATTGTATTGGATTGTATTGTAGTGTGCTTTTGTAAGTGCCTCAGTGGTTGAGCATAATAAGCTCCCACGGGTGCGACATGGATGATTTGTCGGAAGATGATTCATCCATGCCGTCAAATAATGAGGTGTCTCAAAACGTCACCCGGTCACGGGCCTATCCAGATGATTCAGCTGGTCCATGGGTTGTATACTTTCAGCCCAAAACGAAACCTTTAAATGTTTACCAGATCAGTAATGATCTGACGAAACGATTCTCGGCCGTGACTGAAATCATTAAGATCAGGCCCAATAAACTTCGGGTCGTTGTGTCGAACCTGAAACAGGCGAACGAGATTGCTGTCTCTCAATTCTTTACACTCGAGTATAGAGTGTACATCCCAACTCGAGGTATTGAGATAGAAGGTGTGGTCACCGAAGCGACTTTGACCCCTGAGATCCTGATGAAGCAGGGGGTTGGTCGATTCAAGAACCCCCTGCTTTCTCCAGTGAAGATACTGGATGTGAGAAAATTAGGCACGGTATCGATCACTAAGGGTGAAAAGAAGTTCACTCCGTCAGATTCGTTTCGCGTGACCTTTTCTGGTTCAGCCCTCCCTCAATACGTCGAGTTGGGAAAACTTCGACTACCTGTGCGTTTGTTTGTACCACGGGTAATGATCTGCCAAAAATGCCAGCAGATGGGACATACGACCTCCACTGCGGCAATAAGGCACGCTGCTCAAATTGCGGGGAGAAACATGAGGATGGCGCCTGCGGAGACAGCACACCAAAATGCGCTTTCTGTAGAGGGTACTCCTCCTCATGCTCTCTCGTCGTGCCCGGCGTACAAGCAACGCGGGGAAAAATTAGAACGATCACTTAAACAGCGTTCTAGGCAATCTTTCGCCGAAATGGTGAAAAAAGCCTCACCATCACCCAATGCCAATACGAATCCTTTGCTCCTCTGTCAGATGACGAGTCTGACTTTGACTTGGTTGAAGAGGGAACATCAGTCAGTTTTCCGGAAGGTGCTTCAAGGAAGCGAAGACGCGTTCGCCAACGGAAAGTTGCTGAGCCGGAGCCCAAAACCAGTTTGCCCAATTCAAGGAAAGGTGGAAAAAGGAAAATCCTAGTCCTCCTGGTTTCCGTAGTACTAACTACACCCAGGAGTTTCCATCTCTCCCGGGGACATCCAAAACCCCTAGCGCCCCGATTTTAAGAACAGAAGTTCCTTCTCCATCTGGACTGTTCTCATTTGATGATATTGTTGAAGGTATCTTCAGAGTACCTCGAAATTTCTGACCCTCTCAAAAGCATTGTTTTGGCAATGCTTCCAACAGTGAAGACCTTTTTGAAGCAATTGACAATTAAGTGGCCCATCCTTGCAGCAATCATTTCCTTCGATGGATAATTTTCCAATTGAGGTCGGGGATTTGATCACTGTTCTGCAGTGGAATTGTAGAAGTCTTGTTCCTAAATTGGAATCTTTCAAATATTTAGCTCACACTACCGGTTGTGATGCATTCGCTCTTTGTGAAACATGGCTCTCTTCCGAAATCTATCTTCCGATTCATGATTTCAATATTATTCGTCTTGATCGTGAGGATTCACGTGGAGGAGGAGTACTTTTGGGGATCAAAAGTGCTACTCCTTCTATAGAGTGAATTTTCCTCCAATTCCAGGTATTGAAGTTGTCGCATGTCAGGCTGTCATTAAAAATAAAAGCCTTTGCATTGCTTCCGTTTATATTCCTCCAAGAGCCTCCATTAACCGAAAACAACTCTCAGATGTTTGTTCGGTTCTTCCTGCTCCGCGGTTGGTCATGGGAGATTTTAACTCTCACGGTACAGGCTGGGGAGAACTGTACGATGACAACCGGTCTTCCTTGATATATGACCTCTGTGACAACTTCAATATGACAGTACTTAACAATGGAGAAGTAACACGTTTGGCTGGTACATCCTCAGTTGGCAGTAGATTAGACCTCACACTTTGTTCCGAACTCATTATCGTTGGATTGCACATGGAATGTGATTCAAGATCCCCACGGTAGTGATCACTTGCCCATACAAGTTTCGGTTGCCACCGGGTTCAATCCGTCGAAGTCTGTCAACGTCGCGTATGATCTTACCCGTCACATCGATTGGACAAAGTTTAGGACAGCAGTAGATGAAGCCGTAACGACGGTAGAAAGGCTTTCACCGCTGGAAGAGTATAACTTCCTCTCCAACCTGATCTTAGACAGCGCGCTTCAAGCTCAAACTCGACCAGTTCCAGGAAGGTCATTTCGCAGGAAACCTCCTTCTCCATGGTGGGATCAGCAATGCACCGAGGTTTACCGTAAAAGTCCGACGCGTTTAAAGTTTTCCGTAGACGTGGAACACCTGAGCACTTCGAAGTATACACGGCTCTTGAACGCGAACTTAAGAGCCTCATCAAGGCCAAGAAACGCGGTTACTGGCGAACATTCGTGAACGGGCTATCACGCGAAACGTCGATGAGTACTCTTTGGAACACGGCGCGAAGGTTGCGTAACCGGACTACGAACAACGAGAGCGAGGAGTACTCGGACCAATGGATTCTAAAGTTCGCGCGAAAAAGTTTGTCCAGATTCTGTGCCGGCACGGATGATTCCTCGCGAAAACACGAATTCGATAGATGAGATTAGCCAACCCTTTTCAATGGTAGAGTTCTCTCTCGCACTCCTTTCGTGTGGCAATACGGCTCCAGGGGCTGATAGGATCAAGTTCAACTTGCTTAAGAACCTCCCAGACGTCGCGAAGAGGCGCATGTTGAACTTGTTTAATCAGTTTCTGGAACTCAACATTGTACCGGATGATTGGAGACGGGTGAGAGTTATTGCCATTCAAAAACCTGGTAAACCCGCGTCCGACCACAACTCCTATCGACCCATCGCGATGTTATCTTGTATTCGAAAATTGTTGGAGAAAATTATCCTTTTCCGTCTGGACAAATGGGTTGAGACGAACAACCTGCTTTCAGATACTCAATATGGTTTCCGTAGGGGTAAGGGAACGAACGACTGTCTCGCGTTGCTTTCCACAGATATTCAGTTAGCTTTTGCTAAAAAGAGCAAATGGCTTCTGTATTCTTGGACATAAAGGGGCTTTTGATTCAGTATCTGTTGAAGTTCTCTCAGATAAACTCCACGCTTGTGGCTTTTCACCATTAATGAATAATTTTTTGTACAATTTGCTGTCAGAGAAACAAATGAGCTTCTCTCATGGAACCTCTACAGTTTCACGATTTAGCTACATGGGTCTCCCCAGGGATCATGTTTAAGCCCCCTTTTGTATAATTTTTATGTCAAAGACATTGACGGTTGTCTAAGTGACAATTGTACGTTGAGACAACTTGCAGATGACGGCGTAGTGTCTGTCACGGGACCCAATGGGGTCGATCTGCAAGGACCCTTACAGGATACCTTAGACAATTTGTCTACTTGGGCTCTAGAGCTAGGTATCGAATTCTCTACGGAGAAAACTGAGTTGGTAGTTTTTCTAGGAAGCATAACCCTGCACAACCGAAGCTTCAAATTTGGGGTAAGCCGATAACTCATTCTATGTCATTTAAATATCTTGGGGTCTGGTTCGATTCAAAGTGCACCTGGAGATCCCATATTGAGTATGTGAAGCGAAAGTGCCAGCCAAGGATCAACTTTCTCTGCACAATTACCGGGACCTGGTGGGGAGCTCATCCACAAGATCTTCTAACGTTGTACCGGACAACGATTTTGTCGGTTATGGAATACGGTAGTTTTGTTTTCAGTCAGCGGCTCGGTCACACATCATTAAACTGGAACGTATTCAGTATCGGTGTCTTCGTATTGCGTTAGGTTGCATGCACTCGACTCACACCATGAGTCTTGAAGTGCTGGCTGGCATGTTGCCACTCTCGGATCGGTTTACAGAATTATCTCTCCGGCTCCTCACCAGGTGTGAAGTTATGAACCCTCAGGTAATCGAACATTTTGAGAAGCTCCTTGAGTTGAATCCTCAAACACGCTTCATGACCTTGTACCATTTGTACATAACACAGGATGTCAGCCCTTCGCCGAACATTTCCAATCGTGTTTGCTTCTCCGATTTCGACAATTCGGTTCATTTTGATTTATCCATGAAGCAGGAGCTTCATGGAATCCCAGAGCATCATCGTCCTATGATTGCTCCGGTGATATTTGCTGCAAAGTTTGGCCAAGTTGATTCCACTAAATCGTTCTTCACTGACGGATCTTTGATAGAGGAGTCAGCAGGCTTTGGTATATTTAATGAAATTTATAGCGCCAACCGTAAACTTCAAGCTCCTTGTTCCGTATATGTCGCTGAATTAGCGGCAATACATTTACGCTAGAAATTGTTGCCTCATTAACACCGGATCAGTACTTCATTTTCACGGATAGTCTCAGTTCTATAGAGGCTATTCGCTCATTGAAGCCGGTAAAAGCACTCCTCGTATTTTCTCATGAAAATACAGGAGCTTCTAAGTGCTTTATCTTCGCGTTATTTTATCATCACCTTTGTATGGGTCCCTTCTCATTGTTCAATTCCGGGCAATGAGAAAGCGGACTCGCTTGCAAAGGTGGGCGCTATGGAAGGCGATATTTATGATCGACAAATCGCCTTCAACGAATTTTTCCAATTTTTCGTCAACAGTCACTCGTCAGCTGGCAGTATAAATGGAGTAAAGGAGATTTGGGGCGATGGCAACATTCTATAATCCCAAAGGTGTCGAAGAAATCTTGGTTTTGGGGTATGGATGTGGGTCGAGACTTCATTCGTGTGATGTCTCGACTCATGTCCAATCATTATTCTTTGAACGCTCATTTATACCGGGTTGGGCTGAGCGACAGCAATCTCTGTGAGTGTGGACAAGGTTATCAGGACGCAGATCACATTATTTGGTCATGTGCTGAGCATCGTGGAGTCAGATCTGAGCTTTATGATTCCCTTCGGGCTCGAGGTAGACAACCCAATGTACCGGTTCGAGATATTTTGGCTCTACGTGATCTGGAGTTTATGAAACTCATTTATGTGTTTTTGACTAACATAAGCCTTAGATTGTAGTTAGTTTATCATGTATGTTTAGTATAAGTTTTTTTCTGTGTTTGTGTTTTCTTTCTCTTTCAAAAATGTTCAAATAAAAAGAAAACCAAAAGTTGTATAGTTTTAAGTTTTTTGACAATTTAGAATATTAAATAAATGTGTTATGTAAACCATACTTTAAATTCCCACCCATCTCCCTATCCGTTAAATTGTTATTCCTATTAACCTCGAGACGGCTCGGTGAGTAATCGGCTCTTTCCTCCTAACTTTAGTTTTAAGATACATGATGTATACAAATATGAAAACTTGGCTCTGTAAAGTTGATTCGATTGAGCCTATACAAATAAACGATTTATAAAAAAAAAGAAACGCCGTTGCTGGATAAAGGAGTGTTCAAATTTTCGAAGAGGTATTTGTTTTGGCATATGCCATGCTATATGCAGTTGTGGTCGAAAATCTAAAAGTTTCATCTCTACCGGCATAATCAATATGGATGTGTACGAAAAAGAATGTCTGCAAAAGCGGTTGCTACCGTTCATCAGAAGCCACGGCTCTCCAGCTCTGTTTTGGCTTCTTTTCACTATGCGAAATCCGTCTTGGAATGGTATAAGATACAAAAAGTCGAATACGTGCCAAAAACATTTAATCCACCAAACTGTCCAGCACTTTGCCCATAGAGAAGAACTGGGCTCTAACTAAGCGGAAACTCTTCTAAACTCGTCGAAATGATTTCGAGAGAAGATGTAGAATCGTCAAGGCGGGCGTATCTGAGGATACCGTTTAAATCGGATTAACGAACGTTCAGCTGTTGAGAATTCGGTAAAATTTTAAAGCTTTCTTTCAAAAATATCTGAGTGTGGATCACTTAAGTGTTTCAAAGCCGTTATATTACAGTTTGTTTAGTGAAATGCAGTGTTTGGTAGTGCGAATACAGTAGGCAACGCCCTTAATCAGCAAATAAGACAGAAAAACGTACAAGGACTACCTTTAATAACAAATCTATCAAATGAGATAAAGTTGCGTCCATAAATAGACCCAATTTGGTGCCGACATTACATTTATATTCCTCGAAAGTTTCTGAATAAAATGAGTTGTGAAACTTCTCATGATACATACTACCGAAATAAAAACCGGAAATTAACTAAATAACGTGATTTAGAATTTAAGTTAAAATTATCATCCCCCAATGTTAACCACTACCGGCCGAACACAAAAAGGGTGCCCTAAAATTATTAAAATGATGGCGACAACTATGTGATGAGACTACAGCATCCCCTTTCCATGTACCTCTGTCCAATACATCGCCGAAAAATGTCAGCCATTTTAACTTGGGGTAAACCGCGAGCAACGAAATATCGGCTCCGTAAAGCTAACGCGATTGAACCTACCAAATCAATGAACCAGTATAAAAAAATTAAAATTATTTAGAAAGCTCCAAAAACGCCACTGCACTATGGTACGAATGGACAAATTATTTTAGACACATGATGTCTTCAAAAGATTTAATTAAAAAAAAACAAAATGTTCTATCATTTTGTTTAAGTGGTGACAAGGATGGTCCATTTATGCTAATAATAGAAAATTGAACTTTTTCTTCTTATGATTTAGAGATTTTTTTTGTATCTAAAGAATTGTAGATATTTTAATTTAATGAAACTTCGCTGAAGAAATTTTATTTCTATTTCATATACGTATCGTTTTATAACAGTTTTTCTAACTATCCTTAGGTGGGAATTGAACAAAAAGTTGTTTTGCTGTAAATTTTTATTTGAATTTGAATTTGAAAACTTTTAGTGACCACTTTTAGGGCATGAAATGACGCATGTTTTGAAGATACAAGATAGTTACTAGTTAAAGTATAGAGAAAAATGGTTGAGGTTGGATATTTGCAAATATTTTGCAAACGACAGCATAATTAATCATCAATTAAAGAGAGATTTGAGCAATAAAAATGAAAAAACTGTGCTCAAAATCATTGATCAAGCATTAAAACAATTAGGAATGAGCAATAAAGATGCAGAAAAGTCTTCGACAATCTATTGGACCGGTGATCTGAAATAGCAACAGCTATTATATATGTGCAATTAATTGCGTATTTTCGCCAATTATGTTATTTGAGCACTAACTATTCGCATATGTCTTTAATTTCGTTAGATTTTCCCATAAACAGCGAAATGAGCAATGGATATTTATTTATCCATTGCTCATTTTACTGTTTTTATGGGAAAATCCAACAAAATTAAAGACATATGCGAATAGTTAGTGCTCAAATTACATAATTTGGCGGAAATACCTGCATATTTTGCACATATACTAATAGTCGCTTGTTGCTAGCTCGATTAGATTATCCGAAGATTCTCATTAATTGTCAGTACCAATTTTTTAGTGCTGATCACACGTATGTTGTTGGCACAGGTATAATAATTTAGTGGCACTTGTTCATTTTTGGTGCTTTCTGAATTACTAAGTTGCAGGTAAATATTTTAGTCATTTGCAAACACAGAATACGTGAACTGGAAGTATAAACTTCTATCTGCAAGATCTTTGCAAAATCGTTTGTCCTCTTCAGGAGAAAAACTTATTTTAAAATTGGTATTTTTGCATTTGATTTTCTGCATAATTTTCGATCAGCAGCATCAACAATTATCATCAAAAGCGGAACAACGTGAGTTTTTTTAAAGAAAATGTTTGTATTTTTATATGAACCAATCTCAATTTATTTAAAAACATTAATCTCACAGACAAACAGACGTAACACCTTGAACATTTTGCTCTACAAATCGTTGTCACTAGCACACCTGCGCCATCTGTTGAGCACACTGTGATGGGTGATAAAGCTGAACAGATGACGGTAGTGTGCTTTTGTCAAAAGTAAGAAAATCTACTATGCGCACTCCCTGTGGCAATACTACCAACTAAGAAACAATTTCATGGACCGTTTAATGCGCAATCGATGAAAAACTGCAAGAATATTGTATGTTTAACAGTGTTAATAGATTTAAAATTTGTTTACTTACATTTATTTAATTAATTTGAAAACGACATTTTCTGCATCCGGTTCACATATACCGTGTTTGCAAATATTTGTAAAAAGGGGGTAAGATATCTTGCAAAAACTTATTTGTTACACTCCAACCTTAACAATTTTATCTTAATGCAATAACTAGCAACTATCGTGTTTCTTCAAAATGTGCGTCATTTTATGCCCTGAAAATCATAACTGCAAAGTTTTCAAACTCAAATTGAAATAAAACAATTACAGCAGAAAACTGTTTTTCTTTTTTAAGTCCCACCCTAAGGGTAGTTAGAAAAACTGTTATAAAACGATACGTAGATGAGATAGAAGTAACATTTTTTCGGCAAAGTTTCATTAAATTAAAGTATCTACAATTCTGTAGAATAAAAAGTTTTTTTTTTTTGTTAAAAAAAAGGCCCACCCTAATTACAACTCAAATTTATTTTTTAAATTAAATCTTCTGAAGACATCATGTGCCTAATGTTGATGGTTTTTGAGTTATCGATTTTTGTCGCGAAATTTATCCATTCGTACCAAGAAAATATAAGCAAAACAGCCAACACCCAAAATAGAAACACACAGCTGACATTCAGGATGTTTCACTCGTACTTTATCGTGTGGCATTGAAAATACGCAAGTTAAAATGCCCCGAATTTTCTGCCCCTTAACTCGCCTCTGGAACCATTCATATCATCCACGAGAAACATAGATGAGCTAAGGCCACAAGCATCAACCGGAGTCACACCCAAGCTGGGACCCCAGGTTGCCAGTGTGTTGCTCAAAAATTCTGCAACCTTCAGTTACATCCCTGCTCCGAGGGGAAACCACATTTCATCTGAGCTCGGGATCCGGTCGTCGTCGTCGCTGCTACGCTCCCTCGTATGAATGAGTGGTGCGAGTAAAAGTCCTCGGGAACAGAAATTTCCATATTCCAAGCCCTGCGCAATACCAGCACGTCATGTCACGATGCCACGAACGCTGCCAGTGCCGCAGAGAAAATATGGAATGTCATAAATCAGAGAAATGCGATGCAATTGTACTTTATTACTTTGGAAATGCGTATCGATCCCGAAATAACTCATGTACATACAACGTGTATGAGAAGGGTTGCAAGGATTGTTGCACGGCCACACATTTTACTCAATTTTGAGTTGTTTTTAAATACACTTTCGGCAGAAGTGAAGTCAATCAAATTTGGTCAACTGGGATAAACAAACTGGCAAATCAAAAACATCGATTCAAATAAGACGAAAGTGAGTCAAAAACGACTCAAAATTGAGTAAAATTTGTGACCGTGTGCAAACACGGACGCGAGATTATTGCACAAACTAAAGCAAGAGAGGTGCAGAGTAATTGGCAGCTTTCCTGAAGATAATCCTTATATCATTATAAATGACATTTTTCATTGTGTTTTCTTTTCTTTTTTCTTTTTCAGACAAACCGATTTGTCGGCCGGATCAGAAGAAAATCTACGGCGTGGCACGAAATGAGCCGGCCGAGATTCTGTGTCAGGTGGACGCCTATCCTCCGCCGGAATCGTTCAAGTGGTCGTTCAACAACACGGCGGAGACGATCGATATGCCCCAGAGTGGCTACCGGGTGCATTCCGACCAGGCGTCCTCCCTGACCTACACACCGGTCAAGGTGAGTAGAGTTGGAAAATATTTTTCATCATTTCTTGCCGTCAAAATTTGTTATGCCCACTAACTGTAATGACACTTGAAGTGTTTCAATATCACTAATGAAACATCAACATTAACATTCAAATACTCTTGAGAGAAAAAAAAAACTGCAAAAACATTCAACCGAATAAAACTCAAAATTCCCATCACATTAGTTCAGCACACACACACACACACACATACGCGAAAACTCTCCCACCACTTCCCAGGAAACATCGGGTGAAATCATTCTCTAACCTATACCGGATCGGAGTGTATTCCGCCGTGGTTCCAAACGAAACAGTACTTCACATCAACTCGCTCGCTGCAACCTTCCCCAGCGATACCTGCGATGAAGTATTTTCATTTTTATTTCAAAATTAATCCGGGATGCTCCATTCTCATCCGCTTTTTGTTCATATTTTTTCTCCCGAAAGCAAATAGCATCAGCCGTGTTCCTCCCACAAATGCACCCTCAGCCGGGGCTTGGGTTTTTGTTCATATTTTTCCTAGCGAATTCTACACACTGGGGCGAAAAAAAAACATTTCACATTTTTCTGCATGCCCCGTACGGCCCCCGGAGGCAACCGGGGGAACATTTTCCGGGATCCGGGATGTTGGTGCTACAAAATTCATTCAGCGTTTAATTAAATATTTAAATGATTTGACCTATAAAATGTAGGCGAATGCAGCAGACATCCAACCAGGCAAACGGATGAATATGACGTTGGAACCTCGGGCCGGTCCGATTCGGGGTTTGTCTTCATTTGGCGCCGTTATTCACTTTTTGCACTTAACCAACCTTCCGTATAGCAAGGGCTGTAGTTGGGAGAGTGGTTTTGTCCGGTTTGGTCTTGCTTAGACGGTTTGAACGCAGAAGGCGACGGGAAAATACGAGCATCGTTTGGATTTTTGAAACTATCAATTATTGAATAAAATCAATCACGTTTGGGTGGTTCACTGAAGTTGAATATGGAGTTGATTTTTTATAAAGTAATTTAAGTAAGCCGAATAAAATTGCTCTTGAACGTGGGTCCTGTAGTGTTCTGAATGCAATTTGTTTAGAGTTTACTCCACCACGGTCTGTATCCACATTAATACGGACATCTTCAAATCAATGTAACTTTTGAAAAAAGGGGTCCTCCTGCGTGAACGAATTGACTGGGATCGGTATTTACATCCATGCTCAATGTTCAAGATGGCGACGAATGAAAACCATGTTGCGAGTGGATTTTAAGACAAATCCAGTCTTGTCAATACGAGAACTTACAAAAAATAATTGGGTTTAAACGAACTGTTAACGGTGCGCTCAAACCATTTCCGGAACGTCAGACGGGCGAGAGGATACCGAGAAGTGGTAAAAACAATGGACTTAAGAACTAAAACATCAATTTGTATTAAAAAAAAGCAGTGACAAAAATAAGTGCCCACTTCAAAAATTGATATGATCGATCAATCCTTTGGCATCATCCCGCTAGGACGCAGACCACGTCGCGTGATACCGTTTGGTATGCACTAACCACTCTTAGGGCCAATCACCTCCACTTAGAGCTTAAACCATGCTTAAGCGTATGGGTAAGCAGAGATGGCATTTCGCACTAATGTTGCGCCAGCGCGTGAGATTTGTACCTTCACAGAGGATACAATCATAACTCACCGCAGCACACTGTTGCCAAAGGCGTAAAAACGTGATCGAAATTGTTTTGACCCTGAAAACAACGTTTTTTTGCTATAGTTTCTTCTGCAAAGTTTTTTCATAAATTATTTTCCATATTATGATGATAAAAATTTTGGTGATTTATCTCCCTAGTAGTGAGAAAAAAAATTATTTTCCTAATTATTGCAAATAAGAATAAACTTTGTTCGGCAAAGTTATAGCCAATTTAATACAAAACAACTTTGTTGAAGCTCACATATGGCTACCTATTGGTTTTAATGTAAATTTGGGGAGTTTTCTATTGAACATCCCTCTAATTCAGTTTTTTTGAATATAACATCTCATGGAGATTTTCTACAAGTATTAAATATTCAACACTTTTGTTTATTATGTAAAAACACACAAATTTGCTGAAAGTAGTATAATTTTATCTCTTATAGTTTTTGAGATAATTAGGGTTTTATTTGAAAAAAGGTACTTTTTCAGTGTCAAAAATCATAGTAATCTGCAAATTTCTGCAAGCGAAACTATTTGCATATGAAAGTATGAATCAGTCATTGTCAAATCCAGATTCAACCGCTCGTCTCTCGCTGTCCCTTGGGGACCAAATCCAATGTTCTTAGAACCACTACATGACTTTACTAGGAACGGCCATGTTCATTTCTCTTAACATATTCGATAGCATTGAGTTTCAAGAGATAGATAATTGATGGTAATACTACATATATTAACAAAAAAATTGACCGTGATAAAACTTTAAATAAAGAACTTCTTTTTATTTTTTGCTGTTTTAACGGGCTTTTAACCGCGGTGGTCATTTGTCCCGGATAATAAAGAGCAGGCGCATAAAAATTCAAATCCATTGGTTGCTTTGACAACGCAGTGTAATCAAGCTTGTTAATTTGTATGATTGGTATCAAATGCCAGCATATGTGCATAAAATTTTATCCACGGCACTAAAGTGATATCTTCATTTCTTGTTCCTATTGGTCAATTGTTGGCAGAGGCTCAGGAGTCCCGAAACAAAGACATCCGCAGATACCGAGAGGATCATACCAGGAAATTTTCAAGGATATAAACTAATACGGATCTTTTACACCAATTGTTAGAGACATCTGATCCATTGACTTCGTGAATAAGAGGATTCGGAAAGTAAAAGGAAACACCGTTGCAAGGTATGCGAAAAATCTTTTGGGCAAATCCGATGACAACACCAATGATGAAAACGATAGTAGTGATGATGACGATCAACAGTGAAATACTTTAATTATGTTTAAATGTTTTGAGAAAAATTATATATCAAAAAATGTAGGCTGAACCATTTATTTTGTACTATTTTGACAATGCTGGGAATCTTTTTCGACGGAAAACAGCTTCAAAATTTGAAAAAAAAGCTTAGATGAGGTTATGTAGTTGTTCTAAGAACATTGGATTTGGTCCCCAAGGGACAGCAAGAGACGATCGGTTGAATCTGGATTTGACAATGACTGATTCATACTTTCATATGCAAATAGTTTCGCTTGCAGAAATTTGCAGATTACTATGATTTTTGACACTGAAAAAGTACCTTTTTTCAAATAAAACCCTAATTATCTCAAAAACTATAAGAGATAAATTTATACTATTTTCAGCAAATTTGTGTGTTTTTACATAATAAACAAAAGTGTTAAATATTTAATACTTGTAGAAAATCTCCATGAGATGTTATATTCAAAAAACTGAATTAGAGGGATGTTCAATAGAAAACTCCCCAAATTTACATTAAAACCAATAGATAGGCATATGTGAGCTTCAGCAAAGTTGTTTTGTATTAAATTGGCTATAACTTTGCCCAACAAAGTTTATTCTTATTTGCAATAATTAGGAAAATAATTTTTTTTCTCACTACTAGGGAGATAAATCTCCAAAATTTTTATCATCATAATATAGAGAATAATTTATGAAAAAACTTTGCAGAAGAAACTATAGCAAAAAAACGTTGTTTTCGGGGTCAAAACAATTTCGATCACGTTTTTACGCCTTTGGTAACAGTGTGCGCAGATTACGCCAAGTGCTCTTTTATTCGGTGGTATTTAGACAGAGTGAAAGTGTATGCCAGTGAGGGGATGGCTTGGAGTGAGTGATTCACTCTCTCTTTTAAACGACCGCTCTCACGTGCTCTTATCTGTCTTTACCCACGTGCTCTCGCCTGCGATCGCTGCCGTGTACACTGGGGTGAAACGCGCCAGTGCTCTCTCTGTGATTCGCTGGTGCGATTTAAAGTGAAAACTTCGTCGGATTTGTAAAAAATGTCCGAAAAAAGGAAACATTCTTCTTTCTTCCTTTGTTTTGTAGCGTCAAAGCGAATTTGCAATGACTGCTGTATATAAGCAGAAGAGCCCACGCCAGTGAGCTCACTGGGGCGCACGCGTCAGGGTATTTATCTGCATTCACTTCTGTGAATTTGCTCTTCTTCTCACTCTAGAGCGATCGAGTGTTGTGTGAATAAAAACCATTTTTATACACTCTCATGCACTACCCGCAAGCAAACGCGGAGGTGAATATACACAAGAGAGAAGAGCTCTCGTTGAGGAAGGAAGGGTGTGTGGAAAAAATTAAATCTCTCTTTACCATACTGAGGATATGGACATCACTGAGGGTAAGCACTGCTTAGGAGTTAAGCGGAGCTGAAGAAATTGGCCCTTAGGCACATAAGGCTGTGCGTACTCTCTATCTTGCTAACGTAGCTGCCAGCCCGCCGTACCTAAGTATGCACAGGGCGACACTGCCCAGGAGGGCTTACTCCTTGCACAGCCGAGCTATTCGACATAATGCGGGATCATGCCGATATAGCCATAAAGGCTTTCTGGCAGGCGTAATTGACGTGAATGATAAAGGACAGCTTATCGTCGATCATGACCCCAATATACCTTAAAGACCTCTTCAATTCGATTGTCCAGTTACCTGCACTGATCGTCGCATGTTGCTCCGATTATCGATTGTTCACCACCGTGACTGACCGTAACTTCCAAGAATCTTGTATCCCAGATACCCAGGAACTTGAAGGCGTTCGAGCGAGTCGGCGATAGCCACCCAACTGGCGCTATTGAATGCATTTCTCACGTCAAGGGTGGCCACTGCACAGTATCGTACTCCTCGCCTCTTGCGCTGGATTGCCACCTCAGCCGTCTTGGTGACGGACAGGATGGCGTCCACCGTCGCCCACGTGGTCATGGGTGTTGGGCTGAGCCGTCCACCCTTCCGTCGCTATGACAGCGTTAAAGCCTGGGATACTGGAACGATGGTGATGGGACAAATCTACGGCGGCAGGGGGCCATGGACTCGGGTCATTTCAGGGATTATATAACTATATATAAGCTATGTTTTGGCATTATTTATTTATTGAGTTTCCTCCTCCAAGCTGAAAGCTCTTACATTTCTCTTAACACTGCTCATGAGATCTTGGGCGAGGCTTTGTCCATCTTCCTTACACACTTTCTCCCAGTTTTTCTTCAAAACTTCATCGGTTTTGAATTTTTTTTCCGCTTTTCTTCAACTTCTTCTTCATTATCGCCCAAAACTTTTCGATCGGACGAAGTTCTGGTGTATTTGGCATGTTCGCCTCCTTCGGGACCACATTAACGCCCTTCACTTCGTACCAATCCATTACAGGCTTGACGTAATAGCACGAAGCGAGATCCAGCCAGAACAGCATAGGAGCACGGTGAGAGCGGAGGAAGGGCAACAAGCGCTTCTGCAACCATTCTTCTTGATAAATCTGCCCGTTTATGGTGCCGGGTGTAACGAACGGGTACTTCTTCGCAAATTTGTCCATCTTTCTCTTCCGGAACTTTTCCGGAACCACCATGCGGGACGTACCGACAAAAAACTCGAGGCCGGGGATTTGTATGGTGTCCGCCTTGATATATGTCTCGTCGTCCATGACGAGACAGCCTGCCTTGACCAGCCACTCACGGTACAGCTTCCGCGCATGCAATTTGGCCACCGTGTCTTACTTGTCAGTCCGGTTTAGCGCCTTCCTGACCTTAAAAACACGTAGCCCAGCCCGCTTCATGGTAAAAAGTACTGCCTTATCTTCCGCGCCTTCTCTGGGTATTCCGTTTTCGGGTTTCGGTCGCTTTCAGCGCACCCCTCGATGGTCTTCGTCTCCTCGAACATCTTCACAACGCGGGACACGGTGGAATGGACTGACCAGGATTATCGATCACCGCGCCCAAGATTTGCTGGCGTAGCTCTTTCTTGTTTCGAATGCATCTTGAAAACTACTTCACAGATCGCAATAAACTTTTGCACACATTAACATAACACACTAAACTAGTAATACTCAAAATTTCATTAATTTTTACCCACGCGATAAGAACGTGACACCCAAAACAAAGTGTCGCATTTTTTCCGAGTCCAATCTTTATTTACTAAGTTATGCAGACAACAGGCCACAGTTTGGAACAATGAAAAGAATATGTCCCAAACATTGGTGGACCCTGGGGTTTTCTTCTTGGATCATTGTTATTTGATCCGTGTGAACTGATAGTTTATAACGTGTGAATATTTTCTGTACATCTAAGCTGCATTTTTCGGTTTATCGGTTCATTTCAGGCAATTTAGATCATTCAAAGATCAAATTTAGATCATTTAGATGTTTTATTGTGATAGA
>JASCZW010005204.1:0-73001 GCA_034211315.2 Aedes japonicus
CAAGTTCCATGATCCATAATTTCGAGATGCGTCAATCAATCGAGAAAAACTTTTCATCAATTTATTTGTCAATAAAACACCAACAAATGCCTGTCAAATTTGTTTTGTTCCAACCACCAGGGACGCGGTGGTGTATTAAACCGCGTGTCCAGATTTACTTTGAATCGAGCTTTAGATGGAAGAACGATGGCTTGAAAGCATCATACATAGGAGCAGGAATGTTCACTTTAAAAACATACCATAGCAAGACTTAACATTTTGAGCGTTTGTTGTCTTTGATATAAGAGATTTATGAAATTATCACGTTTTTCATTCGTTAACTAACATGTTTATTTTCTCTCAAAACATCGAAAATGGTATTGAAAACATGAAGTTCAAGTATATTACCATAAACTCGATGCAGAATGTTTTTTTTTGAGCAGCTAGTTTTAAGTTGAACATTGAACTACAATTTCACCTATGTTTATAAACTAGCCATGGGTTTGTGTCATCTTCGACAAAGAACAGGATATCTTTTTTTCAGCCAGATAGCGCCCCTACCAACAACCTAGAGGTACTTCAATGTGACGGAAGCTGAGCTTGAAACTTCAGCTAATTGATCCTTTTGAAATCTTTTTTAATGCTTTTCATGGCCAGGCTATGTCTTGAATCCTTCTATCAAAATATTATCGTTCAGTAAACTACACTGATAGGCAACACAAAGTGCCCACCTCATCGTTTTTTCAATTTCTCTCATTAACTTGGTTAAAATTAAAGTAAACACACTGTATTTTTTTTATTATCTTAATTTTTATATTCTTTTTAAGTTTCACTTATGGACTACTGCAAAAAAAGGAGCTTTACTTAAAGAAAAAAAATCAATTTGTGTTGAAAAAAAAAACAGTGGCAAAATAAAGTGCCCACTTCATTTAGGCTACAGAAAACAAAAATTAAAGTAAAATAAAAGCATTTCAATAATTGATGTGTCCTCCTTTGGCCTTCAGGACCTCCTGCAGGCGCATCGACATGCTCTCGATCAGGTTCTTTAGGTGCTGTGGATCTAGCTCTTCCCAAGCGCGCTCCAGGGCTTCAACATAGTTATTTTTATTGGTAACACCAGTTTTGTCAACCCTGGCATCGAGAATCGCCCACAAATTCTCGATGGGATTGAGGTCCGGGCTTTGTGGAGGCCATTCCAGCGGTTTGATCCGACAAGACCGGAAGAAAGACTTGGTCTTCTTGGCAGTATGCTTCGGGCCATTGTCCTGCTGGAATACGAACTTCTCTTCAAGGCCCGTCTGGATCAGCGAAACCTCCAGATTTTCTCGACCATCACATTTCCTCCTCCATGCTTTATCGTGCCTTGGATGTAGCGCTCCTGAAGCTCCTCTCCCGATCTGCACCAAACACGAACCCGCCGCTTTCGGTTAAACAGCTCGAATTTTGATTCGTCCGTCCAGAGAACCGTTTTCCAGAACTCTAGGGGCTTATCAGCATGCTCCTTAGCAAACTTAAGCCGTTTGGCTTTGTTTGCCTTGCTGATAAATGGGCGCTTCCGGGCAAGTTTGCTATTCAACCCCTGTGCTACGAGACGGTGACGAACAGTTCGACCGGAAACTGAAGGGTTTCCTAGATCTCGCGGACAGTTACCTTCGGGTTCTCCTTGACTTCGCGCATGATCTTGGTGTCCGTTCTTGCATCCGTTTTCCGCTTCCTGTCTCTGCCTGTGCGATCCACCACTGATCCAAACGTTTTAAGCTTCAGAAGAATTTTGTCAACCGCTGCCTTACTGATACTGTACTTCTTAGCGACAGCCCGGTGCGATTCACCGTTTTGCACATCACGAACGACCAATTTTCGGATACACAAGGGAATTGCTTTCGAAAGCACTGCGTTCTCCATTTTTTTCAATTGAATCAAATGCGATCACGTATACAAATGCACCAGGTTGAGCCGTTTGCTTCAAAACATGTCAAAATATCAAAACATAAACAATCGAGGGGTCTTCCAATGGAAACTTATCGAAAACATATCGATTTTTGAAGTGGGCACTGTTTTTTTCAACACAAATTGATTTTTTTTAAAGTAAAACTCCTTTTTTCATAAGTGAAACTATATTCCATTCCATAAGTGAAACTTAAAAAGAATATAAAAAATAAAATAAGAAAAAAACTACACTGTGTTTACTTTAATTTGAACCAAGTAAATGAGAGAAATTGAAAAAACGAAGAGGTGGGCACATTATTTTGCCTAGCAGTGTACCATTTTCAAGAATTTTTGGGAAGTAGCACACTAGAAACAATTTCCACTGCCTAAATGATGGCCACTTTTTGGAAACCAAGGCAATATTTACATCAAATAATAGCTGGCATGAAGAAAAAAAAATGATTTAAATTTGTAAAAAACAGAATTCAAGATATTTCATTTTTTAGAGCGCACCCTGTACACTTGTTATTGGGAGACTTTCAGTTTTTATTCAAAATTCATATTTCATTGGAATTTCAAATCAATGTGGATCACAAAAAAAAGTTACACCGAATCGGCCCCTCCAACCTAGGTTTGATTTATAATTTAGCCTTTTCCATCAGAGCTGAGGAAGTCGCTTACGGTTAGCTGTTTACTAAATGCAGAACCAAATACCACCATTGTTGTTCTTTAAAGACCATTATTCTCGTTCAACTTATACAAACTAAAACAAATTCGGCTAACTTTTCTCTCAACTCTAAAATTTCCGCCTGTAGCATACCATTGCAATACCACGTCCGTTGTGTGTAAGTTCAGTTCAGATGTTTTCGGAGCACACCTCTTGTGTTGAGCTCGGTATGTATAGTTCGGTAAAAAATACGAGAAAATACGGGCCAAACGAACTTCAATACAGCGTACTATCGATAAAGTTAGCGTATCGATTATCTTCACACAACGATGGAAATTGACAACAGTTTGCTCTCGGAAGAGCAACTTTTCGCACAGCTCAAAAGTTTCTATGTTTGGTTGTACGGTGTACAAGGAAGCTGAGCTGGTCGTAAGATGAAAAAAAAACCAAGATTCGTCGAACTAGTCCCGTGGGTGATAGTCATTCCGCAACACGAGGTTGTGTTTACATCTACATGTTGGTACCTTCATTAAATTTTCCTCTTCAGGAGTAGTTATTTTTTCTTTCTTGTGCAGTTTATCGTACCCTGATAGTTCGATTCAGGATTAAGGATATATTTATGGATGGTTTCGATAAAATAAATGGCTCATTAAAGTGAAAACATTTTCGGACTTTACTACTCGGTGTAACAGTTTCTTTATTTTGGAGCTTCATTAAGTTCCAGGTTATGTTCGAGTATGCTGCAGTGCTTCAGGTGGCTATGAAAGAGGAATCAGTTTTCTGTTTTGATGCAGCTAATTCACACAAACTTAGTTACTATTTTTTCCTGCATAATGAAAAATAATTTGATTTGCTGTATAATAGAAGCTATATTTCGAATGTAAGATATATTATCATATTTTATGTTATTGTTATCAAATAGTTTAATCATGTTTAACCTCTTTATTATCATATATTTTTAATATTGCCATATTATCATTGAAATGTTTTTTTTATTGTCTGCACTCGGTCTGGATTGTATACCAACTTTTTGGCTAGAGTACAGCAAACTATTGTTCGTCAAAATTGCCATATTTTAATGTTATTTTGGCCTCTTACCATCTGACATATTGGTAAAGCTTCATTGGAGATTGCTAGTTTACACACTCTAAAATTTTACCAAATTCTCAACAGCTGAACGTTCGGTAATCCGATTTAAAGGTAAAATTCTACCGAAATCCGGTAAATGTTTTACAGATAACTGTAAAATGTCACCGGAATCCGTTAAATCGGATTACCGAACATTCAGTTGTTGAGAATTCGGTAAAATTTTACAGATTCCTGTAAAAAAATCTAAGTGTGTATAGTTGTCAACTATAAGGCTAATGTCGTAACAATAACGGAAACGGTCATCAGTAATTAGGGAAATGGTCCATGAATGGTTTGTGATTATGCGGGTCATTCTGTGTTAAACATGGAACTGGAAAATTGATATCATCTGAGTAGGCTGGATTAATAGCTTCCACTGTCAAACCCGACAATTCTACACAAATTTTTCATTAGGGCCTAACTGACAAACGTAAACAATGGCTTCTTCCTTAAATTTCTCGTTATTGAAAACTCGTCTAATCAATCCACCACGATCATTTCGAAGAGGAAGTGTTCACCTATCCGATAGAATTGGAGGCTTGCATTGGTAGCTTTTGTGCCACGAGAAATTTACGGAAGAAGCCATTGTTTACGTTTGTCAGTTAGGCCCTAATGAAAATTTTGTGTCGAATTGCCGCTAAGTCATTAATGGGTAAAATTTCACCCATATTTCGTACGTGTTCACAGCTGTCAAATGATGGGAAAATAAAAAAACACTAATATGGGTAAAATATTACACACAAAAAAAGTTCTTCTTATATTTCTTATCCGAAAATGGGTATTCAAAATATTTCAGCATCTCTTTTGTTTGCTTATAAACTGTATGGCGCTATAATGTGACGTAAAGCTTATGTTAAGTAAATCGTTGCTTGCGTTTGTTTCTCCACAAACGGTAGTAATCCAAAACCTATTAATGAGTAAAATATTACCAATTTAACAAAAACGAGAGTCGATTCATAAAATGAGTAAATTCGATTTAACTGTTATTTGTTTAATCTTTATTTTCAAAGATGGGTAAAATAATATCCATTTTTTACGTTTATGCCATATACTCATAGATGGGTAAGTCAAGTTTACCTATATATTGGGTCGAATCCCTTTTGGGGGAAATGGGTGAAATTTTAGTCATTGATGGGTTTTTGATTCTTACCATATATGGGAATTTGACAAGCAATACGGAAGAACCTATGGAAGTTAAACGATATGAGTCTAATTCCATTGATAAATGGTTGGGAAATGCATCCCGTGCACGTAGCCTCATGATCAGTTACTAAAGCAACTCTAAGCTAAGCAACAAGCTGGGTTCGCCTTTTATCGAAGTGTCAAATGAAAGGTACGTGCATTCGGAAACTACACATCCTATCGAAAAAAACAAAATATGTTGTATAAAACAGAATATAACAAAATATATTTGTATTTTGATGAACTATTGAATAAACATTTTACTGTTGATTTTCTCAAAAGTTTCTCTTAATACCACTACTTTTCCGCGACCTACCTTTTGCTCTGCACATTCTTTACTACAAGGAAGTGTATTCGGGTCTGTTTTTCATTCTATACATCAATGACAAACGACGAGTCTTGCGATTTTATGATATAATTTTTTTTGCTCATGATAACGTGTAATTACCTGCTGCCAAAAGGCGAAAGATTTATTCGACATTTGAAGAGAGACCAGAGTGTGCTGCCAAAAGTTTTTATGAGGCCGTTTAACACTTGAATGCTTATTAACGTTCTCTAAATAGATTGTTAAAGTATTAACAGTTAAAATAGAACATAAGTAAACTAATTGATGGTAACTTTACCACTGAATCGATTATTTGAAGACGTCTCTCACGAAATTGATTTGGACACGATTAGTCACATAGGTGAGATTTAATTTCTTGGCGTAATTATTGATGATAGATTAATATTTGACTTTGTGTTAAAAAAATAGTCAATAAGTATGGTTTCTCTACCGTTTGAAAAACAATTTAACTATTGCTAGTAAGAAACAATTATTCAAACCAATCATGACTCCTCACATTGACTTTTGCGCTACAAGTTTGTTTTTAGCTACTCGCGTTTAATTATCAAATTCAACAAATAGGACTAAAGTAAGTTTAAAGAAGAAAAATCCATTCCAGATTACATATTCTACGAGAAGATAATCTACCAGATTTACATAGTTAACTGATGATAAGTAACGGGTGGGAACTCAAGTTTTGGATTTTTTTTCGAAGCCATAGAGGCTCAACAACAGAAAGAAATGAGAGTAGCTTTCTCTCTCTTCTTTCTGCTCGCATTTTTTTATTTGTTTCTGCTCGCTCAGCTTTCCTCAAATTGCATTCGAAAAAATGAAGCATTTCACGAGCGCCTTGTACAGGTCTACGACTGCACAGAAATCTCGGCAAACAGTATACGGCACATCACTTTAAAAGCGAAAATGAAGCGGCTTTGACTGTGTACCGTATCCTAAGATCCCAAACAACTACTCGCAAGGAAAGTAGTTGAAGACCAGCCCTATTTATGGACGAAAAAGGACTTCGTTCTCTTGCTCGTGCCTTCAACAACAAGGATTCACTGAGTCAAAGGGATGCCACAAAAACGTTCAACTATTCTCACCAGTACATCTGCATAGCATTAAAAAGAGTCGGGATAATGAGCCGAAAAAAGAGAATAGCTCCGCAATACGCTGAGAAACAGGTTTTGAAGCTGAAATCTCTTAATAATCTCTTAATCTTTTAATCTCTTAATCTTAGTAAAAAAAAATATTCCGGAATATGTTTTGTTGTGGACGACGATACTTTCTTCCCTTTTTCGAAGACGTACATTCTCGGAAACGATCGAAACTATTTCATATAAAGTTCTACTGTATCTCTATAAGTTTAAACATATGTTTGAACAGAAACTGATGCTGTACATTGCCATTTCCGAGAGAGGTATTTTCAAGCCATGGTTCAAGCCCTGTAGTTTGGTTATCAATCAAGATGTGTACCAGAACGTATGTTTGAAGAAAATTTTGATCTTGTTTCTATAAAAATTTCATGAAGATGCACAATACGAGTTTTGGCCTGATAAAACATCTGAATACCCATTCAAGTTTTCAAGTTTTTATTTGATTTAATTATTAACAAAATAATGTGTTGTCCAAATGATAAAAAAACTATCTTAACGCTAACAAAAACTGTCTTCTCGTGTAGTTTCGCGCCATATTAAAATCAAAATCCGACAATTAAAGGCACGTTGCAAAGCAATCATTCCAGAGTTCGTCCCGTACACGGTTCCCCTGTGTGGAACTCTAAGTAGGGAGGTGTTTCGAAGGATACAGCTACGAGCCTGGATTGGAATATCGGCGAGCAACGAAGGGCAGTCTATTCAGATCAGATAGCTAAGTCGCGCCTTCGTGGCTTCACGACGAATTTGAAGAGTGTCCAAATGAATCATAAGGCAGCGACTCTCGCAACTCGGAAGGTTGAAAGGGTCCCTCGAAGGTAGTCTACGAAGAGCGTATCGGCTAAAACGTCGTTGAATTGATTCTATACGTTTGACACCATTTTGGAAATTCAGGGTTCCAGACCGGGGAAGCATACTCCAAGGTAGACCTCACCAATGAACAGTCCATCAAATTAAGGCAGTACACGTCTCGAAATTCTTTAGCTACACGATAAATGAAGCCGAGATTTCGGGAAGCTTTTGTTATGATGTAGGACATGTGAGGTTTGTACGTGAGTTTATCGTCGAGTATCACACCAAGGTCCTTTACCTGGATGTCTCTTTGCAGAGGAGTTCCAACCAAGGAATAACCGAAGATAATAGCAGGCTTCTTCCTCGAACAAGTGACAACGGTACACTTTCCCGGATTCAAGAGCATACAATCCATCTCGCACCATCTTTGTACTGTCTCTAAATCTTCTTGCAACTGTAAGGCGTCTTGTAGCGAATCCACGCGAGTGTAGATTTTAAGGTCGTCAGCAAAGCTTCGCCGATGAGATTTCAGCAACAGGTTGACATCGTTGAAATGCAAGAGAAAAATCAGCGGTTCAAGATGGCTGCCTTGGAGAATGCTGGACAAGGCGGGGAACGAAGAGGACAGCTCATCGCCAATTTTAACCTTGAGAGTTCTGCCACAAAGATACGATTTGATCAAGTGAAGCGAGGAGGCGCTCAAGCCAAGTCTTTCCAGTTTTGCCACAGCGATGTCATAGTTGATTCTGTCGAAGGCAGCAGATAGGTCCATGTAGACAACGTCCGTTTGTGAACTAGATGAAATCCCATCCATGATGAAGGAAGTGATTGATAAAAGGTTTGTAGTCGTTGAACGCTTCGGCATGAATCCATGTTGTTCGTCGCTGATATATTGCTTTGCGTGGAAAAACGCGGGTTCCAAAACGACCAGTTCAAACAGCTTAGAAGCTGCGCGCAAGCTCGAAATTCCGCGGTAGTTATCAGCATTTCTTCTAACTCCTTTTTTTCTGCACAGGAAACATGTACGCTTCCTTCCATAGTGTTGGAAACTCACCGGTCGTCAATGATGACCGATGGATGTGACATAATGCAATGCAATGTTTTAGAAACACGGATGGAATACCGTCCGGCCCAGTGCTGCTTGACGTCTTCAACTTGTTTGCAGTAGCAAGGATATCTGCATCGTCGATAGGGATTGCGTTTAAATACCGGTTAGACAAAGGGACGTTATTCGAAGTAACTTCGATTTGCGGTGACTGGACGGCATCGTTATAGAAAACATATGTAAACTTTTCCGAGAACATGCTACAGATGCCGACAACGGACTCAGCGATAACCCCGTTCAAAGAGGTGGATGAAGGTAAACCGTTTTTGATGCGTTGCTCATTGATGTGTCCCAGGAACACCTTAGGATTATGCTTCAGTTTGCTTTGCAGCTTGCGTTGGTGGACTGAGAAGCACCGTCGAGCCAACTGCTTGTATCGATGGTTGAGCGTCACGTAATGGATCCGTAATGCTATCGACTGGTGTTTCGATAACCTACGTAAAGCCGCCCTCTTTTTGATGACAGTCTGCGCAGGACATCTGTCTGTCATGGTACTTTTTTCGAGGCTGGAGAGACTTTCTTCGGAACATATCTGTCCATCATGTAGCTCAAGTTGTTGGAGAACGGGATGAGGCATTATTGACGTCGTTCATGTTGAGGATTTCATTCCAGTTAATACTGCTAAGCACATCGAGAATGCTGTCGTAATTTGCAGAGGTCATGGTAGGTGAATAACGGTACAATAGCTAGTTCGATCAGTTCACTAGTCATGAGATTGAGAAGAAGCGGTGGACGATGAGGCATTTGTTTTACGAGTGCAGATGGGGCTAGCATTATGCTTGATGGAATGTCGGCATCCACGAAGCAAAGGTCAAGAGATCGTCCATTTTCATTCATAATGTCGTTAATCTGACGTAAGGGCGCAACGGAATAATGATCAAGTATCGATACTGACCTCGCATGAATGCACGATTGATAAGGGTCGGGATGAAGGAAGCTGTTGGGTTCACCGGGGAGGTTGAAGTCCCGGATTATTACGATTTTGTCTTTAAAGGAGGCATTTACTGATTTTTTTTCAACTAACTGAAGGTGCACATTAATGAAATCATCGTCGCTAGCTCTGCCAGCGAGAAAGTAAATGGCACATAGATACAGGTTATGATCCTTGACATTCAACGAAATCCAAACATGCTTCGCCGACTTCCAAGATTCATTCTAGGCGGTAACGTACAGCGATCAAAACGCCTTCACCAGAAACCTTTCGACGATTTAGTGCACTTCTGTCGCACCGAAACACCTTATAGGACCAAAAGCATCTATGGAGGGAGTGCTATCATTGAGCCATGTGTCAGTAAGGAAGATTATGTCGAACGAACAATCCGAGCTAGCCAAAAAGTATTGGACAAGATTAGAGTTCATACAGCCGACATTCTGGTAGTAAACTTGCAGTTCGTGCACACTGAGATTACTACCAACCATTCGGTGGGAGGTCCCGGAGGAGTTAGCGCTTCTAGACGAGGTTGGTGAGCGGCCGTGACACCTACTGATCGCTAGTGGTGGAGTTTCGTTAACTTCGGTCATTGTGAGTCTGGCAGCAGATTCGAGTCGCCAATTAGCAGAGATAATGCGACGTTGGGTCGATGAAGGTTGACTGCAAACGGCGAATTGATCAGCGCATGAAATGTTAGAGATAGCAGCGTACTTTCCTGTAATCAGAGTTCTGAAGACCCGTCTTCCAAATCTGCTTCAGTGTCGCCAAATCGAAAATTTATTCGGGATGTTGAGCTCCTTGTTCTCCAAAAATAACCGGAGAGCCGCGAATTGCAAACACTTTATTGGTAGAATCAAAAGATGCATTCGCAAAGACATATAGGCCATACTACGCTCCGGTTCCGGCATCAAACGGAATCTTCGCTGAACAGCTGATTAAGGACCGTTTTCAAATATTCAATTTAATTTCAATAAATCAGATCTTCTTCAAGTATGTTTGTCTTTTTTTGAAAGCTTGAGAAATAAATTCCAAAATTTTAGTTGCCACCCGTTTGGCCGTTTACATTAGTAAGTGACGGTTCAGCTAATTTGCACAAATTTCGGTTCCCTATTTCTACTTCAGCACAACATTGGCACACTAGCCTCCAGCACACGAGCAAATTATGTCTACTTAACGATATTGACTACCCTTCCTTTCCTCGGAAATTCCCGGGAATTTAAAGTTGAAGTCAAGCATTGTGTGGGTACTAGGGTTTTGAATCGTTGCAAATTTCCATGTACAGATGGGCACAGTCGTTAACCATGAACAACCCTGGTGGGGGCTGGAAATTAACACAATTCAGTAGAAAGTGATCAATCAAAACAAAATCTACCCATCAAACGTAAAATAATATCGATAATCCTTGAAATATTGGCTTGAAGGCAGGTTGCTGAAAAAATACAGCTCACCGAACATTATCGAAGTTCCATGTAAATTTACGGTGCTAACGTAATGGTAGGGGACATATTCAACCTAATCGACCATCATTCTGCGATTTACTACCTTGTCAATAGATTTTTTGAAAGGATTAGGTTTAGAAAATTAATGGATATGTTCAAGGGCCAGCAGTTCTAACGTTACCATGGAGATGAAAAAACAATTGATGGTAAAGTAATTGCATATAAACATACTTCGTTAAACTAATATTCATTCCTCCGACCATGTCGAGCGGTTTTCTCAAAATTTTCTTAAATGCCATTTATCTGCTGTCTAATCGGCACTTATCTAATGTTAAGCAATAAACCACACAACAGAATGAAATTTTCGGCGAGAACCCTCATCAAACAGTGATGAATCATTATTGGTTTACTGTATGTAACCACAGCAGAAAGGTTATTTTTTTTATTCCAATGAAAAGCGACCCTTTTTGGTGTGATTGATTTATCATGTGTAACGTGCCAATGTACTTTTTTTTTCGTCAGGATTGAAATATGACAAATTACGTTCACCGGGGATTTCTGTTGGGAATTGCCCTCCAGCTTGAGTACTGTAGAATGTTTAAAGTGGATCCTAACCGGACAAAACAGACCGACTAGTAGGCTGGAATGGGTAGGTAGGCACGTTAGGTACATGTGTGTTTTTAATTTCATCGTTGGTTGGACAAAGGCTTGAAATAGTTGAAAGCGAAATATTTGGTACCCGCGTAGGGTTGGCAAAAAAATATGGAGTAAAACAGTCACTTGCAACATACAGCTACAGCAAACAACATTGCTTCTATTCCCACGACAGGAGGCTGGATATTGAACCGGACGAGCTCACCATGTATGTAACATGAGGACCAACAAGACTGGTGTGAGGTGTGAGTAGAAGCGTTGGTGTCCGGTAAATGAAAACTGGTCCACAATTGGCCATGGCATGTTTGAGTTAGAGGCTCTTTTGGCCATATGGCAAGTACAAATGAAAAAGCTTCAATTGTTTCAAATTTATTATCTCTGAGCCATTTCGGGACAGGTTCAGATTTAATGCGATTCGTTTCAATATAACCAGCTCTCTCCAGAGTGGCTCGAGTATCAGTGTTTCCGGTGCGGTAGAGACGGAAATCAGGGACTGTGATGGCTGGGACTGAAATTCTGTGGAAACGATAGGTTCTCTCATGGCAAATGAAGTCAAGAGGCTCTTTTGCATTGGGAGTATAGATCGGCTGTGGGTATTTGCCATATGCATTTTAAATCTCGGCATGAAGAGTATTGTCTCTAATTCTCCGTAAATAATCATTGGTTTTGTTTCATTTCCGAAATGGAAAGTATTGTCTCCTGTACAAATTGTTCTTTGTGATAAATTTCATCGAGCTCGAGAGAAGAGTGATACACACTGTACAGTTTGTTATGTAGATAGTATGAAGTGTACATTTTAGGACTTACCCATCCGACACAGTGCAGTGCGTATCGAACTTATCGTCCAACGATGCATAGTGTTCAGCTTTGTGATGTGGTTCTTCAGTCTCTGTCCCTGTTCTTGACGGACTGCCGTAATCGAAATGCTGTCTTACCGGAAATAATTGACTTTCGTGCACGTAAGTACCGTACTGGGTGGTGAAGGAACCATAAGGGCTAGCGGCAGGAGACAGCAGATTGAAGTGAGGGCTTAACTCGTATGGTGTTTGGTATGTGGGCCAACTTTCTACACTACTTGGTGGAGTTACGGTCGTCGTTTGCGGAAACTGTGTGAACGTAGTGCCAATCGGCCCGTTCATTGGCGTTGATGGACTGTTATTGCCCATATAGGCTGACTTCCTGGGTGGTTCGCGTTTCCTCCATTTGGCACGGCGGTTCTGTAGGGGGAAATGCGTCCGAGAGGATGTTAATTGAAATGTTTGTAGTAGTAAATTTCTTCACAGCTTGTTCTACGCACCTGAAACCAGACTTGCACTCGAGATTCACTTAAGTTGAGCTTCATAGCAAGCTCTTCTCGTGCAAAAACATCAGGATATGGTGCTCGTTCGAAAGCCCTCTCCAACTCTTCTAGCTGGTATGCCGTGAAAGTAGTCCTGGAAAAGAATGGTCACAAAATGATTGAGAAACAAGATTCACTAGCAGATCCAGATAACGACAAAGTTCAAGCTATATTGAAGATTGAGATGCATCTAGTTTATGCAAAGCGATAAATGTAAATTTTGGCCGATAGATGCAGCCCCTGTGCATTGTGACTAAAGGGAAAAGATTTGCTCGAATTGAGAGCTCAAACAATGCCGAGAATGCAGCTCGTTTCATACATTGTCCTTTTGCTGTCATTTCTTGCCAGGATAGTACAACTTGTTTCATGGTTGTTCTGACGCACTGTGGAGTGATTTTCAATTCTATTCTAATCGCATTTTCCAGCAGACACACAAATACTTTCTAAAAGGACAAGTTGGTCCTGCCGTTTCGAATGTTGTGCTCACATTGTAGCTGTGCTGCAGCCAATACAGAGCACCAGCATGGCAAAGGAATCGCAATAACGTTGTTCTATTTATTTTAACAGCAGCTTTTATGTACTGTTACTTATACCAGTGTTAGAAGAAGGAATGTTTATCTTGCTCCGATATAAATGAATACAAATTTTCTGCTCTTGATGTTGTCATCTTACCGTACCGGCGGGAGATTCTCAATACTCCTGTCTCGATCTCGATAGAGGTTTTGCTATTTGTTGTATTGTACCGTAATTTGAGGACAAACTGATCACATGAATTAAATTAATTATTGTGTGTTGCGTTTACAGTTGCTATGAAGAAAATGTATTGTTATAGAGCATTTGAACTTGATAGAATTTCACCATAGAGCAGCGATGTTTGCTGAATTAGGACTCATTATTCAACACAGTAAGTATATGTTAATTTGAATTAATTGAACAAGGCGATTGATCTGTTAAGAAATCAATGACATTATTTAATTCCTACTGTATTGTCATTCATTCATAGTCATAATTGAAAACAATCCGCACTTCATACATCATAACTTATACAGAACTGTTTTATTTTAATAGCATAGAAATTGAAAAATATTCTTTATGATCATATTGTTGAAAATATGTATTCATGCAAATGATTGATCACTACTTTGCTCCAGCTAACGGTACGTATGATCAACCGCACGACTCAACTACACTCGGTTCACCTTCGACTTGGAATTTTGATTGTCAAACATTCCTCATAATGTGCTTTGTGTCTTTACTAGACAAGTGCAAACAAATGGGATGATTAGACGATACTGTCCGACAATTCGGATTGCTGATGTCGAATGTTTGTATATTTTAAGGAACTTATATTAGACTTTTCGTTACTAGTGAGTAGTCAAGGTAGACTATGTGACTTTGTTTGGTCTTCATTATACGATTTACATGTGCAATAGCTAAATATGGTTAGTTTCCTAACCAAGCAAGCTATTTAATAATCAATCAGGATTTAGAATATTTTAACAGATATTTTTTTCTGAAAATTATGATAATTTTAGATTTCCTTTTGTTTTATAGATAAAAGTTGAAGTTACTTGAAGAGCAATCGTAATTAAATTAAATTAAACTTAACTGGGACTTAAACCCCACGATTGATATCCGGGGGGTTATCGTTGAAATCTACCGTGTGGAAAAGTCCATTGGAACGATATGTTTTAAAGGTTTGAAATTGTGACGAGCATAATATAAAATACATGAAAATGTGAGTTTGGGAGAGGTGGTTAAAACGGATAATTTCTGCGTTACGTACTTAACATATGTTCCCTTTGTGATGTTCTCAAACGTTCGAAAGGAACATAGTTAACTGAGAAATGGCACTTACGATCGGCAACTAATTGGAATGTTCATAGAAAAATCAGGGCAAATCCAAGACTTCCGGATTGTGATGTTGCACTACAATTCAGAAAGCAACACAATGGGATTTTGAAGTGTAACATATACATGGAAACAAATCCATTTTTGTTTTCATGAATATAAAATTATGAAACGAACTCTTACCTTTTTATATGAAATCATGCCACTTATTCGTGGTTGCATAATTTGAACGGCAAATGACAGTCGTGATTTTTGGAAGCGTTGACTTGCCTCTAATATAAAGTTGTGTATAGTAATCAAACCCATTAATCAAGAAGCTATACTGAAAAATTTCAAGAATCTATACTTAAATTTTGTTTGTATTAAGAAATCGAAGGTAGGACTAACAAATCTATTCGTTGTTTTCTGCAACGAAACTGATTAGTTCTTTTTAAGAAAACACCCTAGTATTCAATGCACACTTCAAAAGCACGAAGCATGAATAATATGTTACCAATAATATAGAAACGTCTGTCTGGTGGTTGCACGAACGACTGAAAGATCTAATATATCGACTTAAAATATAATTAAAAAAAACAACTAAATCACGAGAAGTTGTTCAGCGTATTATTTTTTATTGTCTCTGACAAGGGGTTCGATCTTATATCTAAAGAAAATCGTCAAAAGGTCGAAAGTAACAATTGTAAACAATGACTTAAAACGTAAATTTCCTAGAAATACTAGGTTGCTAACATCTACATCTACTACCGATAGGAAGGTAATAATTTCCTGCATCTGTTTCTAGTGCTTTTTGGTTTGCGGGAGCAAGCAAATCCCAGAAAAATCCGCTAGAAGTAATTGTTTACAAATGTTACTTTCGACCTTTTGACTATTTTGTCTAGATATTTAAAGGAAGCGCTGTTGTTTGGTCTGTGGTTGATCTCACTAAACCATGTTGACTCGTGAGAAGTTACTCGATTAATAAGCATGAGGCTGTAACTTTTGACAACGCTTTAATTTATATTTAGGGAAATAGAATCCCTGCAGGAACACCAACATTACGATCGAAGAGAAGCAGCGATTGGCTGGTCTTCACGAAATTTATTTTGTGCATTGTACAAAAAGGTGTAATGATAGCAACCTGTTAGACGACAAACAATATGAATGTTGCATACAATTTACGAGACATTTGTTCTTTGTACAAAATCCATGTTTACGAAACGAGTGAAGGCTAATTAACGAACATAAATTTTCAGTGTATTTACCAATAACATAAGCGTTGTAAGTTCACCCATCACAGCTTTTCACATCAAATTCTGACGCTATTTTTTTTTTTCATGTTTACATTTAGAATAAAGAAGATCTGAAAGTTTCATGAATCATGTTTTCAGTTTCAGGAATACAGCTCGTGGTTTTAAATCGATTTATTCACGATTTCATGCAATGGAAATATGACGGAAACAATCCATGTAATTATTAATATTTTTCATTGTGTACATTCATAACTTATTTATGGGGCAGTTGAATTGAACGTTTAAGGGAACAATTCCATGCTGGGATTACCGTGTCACCGAAATAACAACGGACAAAACAACGCTTTGGTTGGTGTACAATGTGTGTTCGATAGTGTTGCTGCCGTTTTGGAGTTTAATTTGTCCCGAGAAATAATCCGTCGTAATTTTACCTGTGTTTATTTTTTCTAGAAACAAGGTGCCGTAAATATTTGCAGCATCAATTATAGTAACCCATAAGTCAGCAGACAAAATATGACAGCTCTATCAGTCGAACTCTAACCATGATGGCAAAAACAGTGAAGCAACTCCTTTCAGAAGTGTGCGCGTTCAAAGAACGGCATCCCGCCGCGTCGAAAACGGACATGGTGCGGCACTTTGTGGACGTCGGATACTTTTTAGACAACATAATCGGATAATGAACGGGGAAATTTACAATACGAAATGTCTGCCGGTTGAGTCGTTCATCAAGAAATACCAGTGCAAAGTGCAAGTACAAGTGCAAAGACGCGGTATTCTGGCCGGCTCTGGTGTCGACCCACAACTAGAAGCGATCGTTTAAGGAGATGGAGCAGCTGAATATCTATGTGGTGAATCCTAGAGGGTTTGAGCTGTTTAGTGGAATACTTGTAACTATAAATTAGAAGAAAAATTAGTAATCTCCATTTAATTCCAACTACCTTTGCTTATCTTCGACAGATACGCGTATTTCGTCTACAATGTGCAGACTTCTTCAGTGTCTCGTACTAATAACTCGACTGTCGAGTCGAGTCGAGTTATTAGTACGAGACACTGAAGAAGTCTGCACATTATAGACGAAATACGCGTATCTGTCGAAGATAAGCAAAGGTAGTTGAATTAAATGGAGATTACTAATTTTTCTTCTAATCTATGTGGTACCCAAGTCGGTGAACCTGACTAACGTCCCCCAGCTGCGTCCCATCGGGAATTCCTGGGCCAACCTGAAGCGTAACATCTACTCCAACAATTTTGTCGCGAAAACTGAGGAGGAATTGATAAATAAAACGAAGAAAGAACACCTACACGCATGTTTTCGTCCGCCATGCCGAATGTTCCAGTTAACTGCCGAGAGGCCGTTCGCTAGAGGGTTGATTCTTTTTGATGGGAAATTTATCAAAAACAAATCTCTGTCTTAGCTTTTTTTATCACCATCCGAAAAAAGTCAATTTTTTAATGCAAACGTTACGAAAAAACTTGAAAGCATGCTCGAGGATCATAGTGACGTGCTGATGAAATTACAATGATTTTTGCTAGTGGAAGTTGAGAATAATTTTGGAACATCCAATAACACAATTCCAGGAACCACCAGGGTCCTTTAACGGGGTAGTACCATGTGGCATTTGAGATGATTAATTTGAAAATATAACATCCTGAAATCACTTGGAATAGTTTTCAGCAGATATGGTCATTCGACTTATGCAAATTTTGAAATGTTTGCTCGTACGTAAGCGAATCTTAATCACGTCTTGAATTTTCTCTTGAACTTTAAGCACATTTGTTAAAAATTTGAATCTGTACACACCCTTTGAAGATATTATGTTAATTACTATTGGTAAAGCATGCTTTTCTGACCAAAATTTCTACGCTTTGATACCACATAAAATATCCTTTGTAATAACATCGTTAAGATACCAAATTAGTCAAGAGTAAACATTTAACAGAAACAACTATATCCTTTAAAAACAACGAATTTTGTGAAGCTCCGTAAAAAAAATATGGTGTTCTAACATCTTTCTAATTTCTAGTGTAATATCTAAGAATATAACTTCCCCTTTTAATTCGATTACACAAATATCGAGGCAGTAAACCGTTCATTTCATTAAAAATCAACACCATTGTCAAATACATGACGCTCTGCTTCACCGATAGCCACTGAGGGTATCTAACAAAAAAAAGAGGAAGGGAACCTATTACATCTCAAGATCAAACGCATTATCTTATTTTGCAAACGCTGTATTCTCTATATTTGTGTTTAATTAGCTAAAAACAAAATAGAAGAGCAAAATTGAATGTGAGGAGAGATGATTGATTTGTACAATTGTCATAGAATACCATACTTCTTCGCTATTTTCGTCAATGTGAGAGTCAAATTTTAATCTATCATCAATAATCACGGCACGATTTTTAATTTCACTAACGCGATCATTTGTCTCAGCATCAATTTTAGAAGAGACGTCTTGAATTCCGCTAAATTACCATGAATTTCGTTTTACTTATGATAAAGTAGAGAACGTAAATCTGCATTTAAATGTGGAACGGCCTCATCAAGGCATTTAGCTGCAATGAACAACACGATATCAACACCAAATTGATTAATAGCACAAAATCGCATGACTCATCGCATGTCATTAATATATATAGAATGAATAAAATGGGCCCTAATACACTCCCTTGTGGTATGCCTAGACTATTCTCCACAGGACTCGAAAAAGAATAATTAAAAGCAGTCTATTGAGTTCTGTCAGCCAAATAGCTTTCAAACCATCTTTATGTAGAACCCGAAAATTCAAAGCGCTTGATTGTTTCTAACAACAAGAGCCAATAAATCGTTTCAAAAACGCGTTTCAGATAAAAAAACAGCAACATTCGTATCTTTACACTCTATATTTTCTTTCCATTTTGCTAACACTAAATTTAACACTGTTTCACAAGAATGACCTTCGCGATATCCCGATTGTTCCAGCGCAATCAAATTATTACTATTTAAGTACGTTATCAGCTGACAATTTCCGCAATTTAAACCCTTTGAGGAGTGAGAGCACTCTTTAAAGGCGCGCCCCTTTGTCAGTCAAAACCGGATTTATTGCAAAGAAAACAAACAATGACTCCGATACTGACCATGCATCATAACCCTAGTCATAACCAATTCCAACTATAGAACTTCAAATAGAAAATGAGAATTGAATGAAGACTGACCATGTGTTTCTTATTCCAAGCTCGTCCACGGTGATGCAATCCGAGTATTGTAGGTTTTCACAAGATTTAACATGTAATAAGGACAAAGATGTGTTCCTTTGAGCATTTGAGTACAAAAACAAATATGTTTCCTAATTTGAATTAGTTCGGACTAGGGTACTTTGGTTGATCTGATACCCCGTAACTCACTACGAAAAGGTGATCTATCAGCGGTATGAGCCGTATAGTATGTACCGTGAAATTTAGGCTTTAAAGTTCGAATCGATTTATCGTACCATATACGATTGAAACATGCCAGAGGCATAAGCAGTGGTCAAGGGATCTCATGGTTCATGGTTCGATATTCAGAAGCTGACTTGTTGGTGCAAGTTGTTGTTGCAAGAACAAGTAAGACCTCTTCAATTTATTGTACTTATTATGCTAACATTGCACTGAAAAAAATGTATCGCAACCTCTGCGTATGTGGTTTACACTAACATCTGCTGATAAAATATCTAACATAACTGTAAGAGAACCTGTAATGCACTGATAGGGTGAAGCCAGTTTCCTAGATCACCAGTAGCAAAAAATGATTGCATTAATTCAAAACGAAAGTTCAAGATTAGTACATGACTGTTGGCCACTCTATTGTCACTTATTGTCACAACTATTATTGTACTACATTACAAAGGAGTAAACATTAGTTGTATCACAAAGCGCGGTTCGAATTTTATACCCAACAACTCGACAGTTTTCTGTATATTGATTTGTAAGATCGTTTTTTTGCATAGATTGCTAGAAATGATTAACAGCTTACTTTGAAGAATAGTCTGATATTGCATTATGATCCATGAAAACTGATTGGCATTGCTCCAGTTGCGATTCTTCCTTTCTGAAATTGTGATCTGTCAAGCATTTTCATTATACCTACGTTGATGGACATCGTCTTACTCGAGATTGATATCTCAATGTGGAAGTGTTGAACCAGCCAGCTGAAAGGCACGTTCATGAAGATAGAAAAAAGTTCAGTAAGTAGCGTTGAATAAAATTTACTATCCACGCAATACAAAGCAATAGCAATTGAAAATAAGTGATGAACCAGTTTTGGAGCAAACAACAAAACTTTTCTTCGAGTTTTGGATTATGACTAATCTAATAATGTTCTGGTGCGTGAGTATATTTTTATAATTTACAAAAGTCAAATAAATATGATAAAACAGAAATTAGCAATCCTTCCATTCCATATTAGATGCACTTATTTACCAGGATTTTGACGAATGATTGTTTGATTTTCCAAATGGTTGTACAAAAAGTTCAACTAAAGATACCACATAACAATCATGTCAACATTAGAATAGCTGGAATGGTTTGCAAAATAATACGGGACTACCTCAACTTGCATATGTTGGAGATGCAAATCTCAGATTCTATACCAGACAAGCCCTTTTCCACATTACGTTAGAAACAGTAATGCGTCCTAAGTTGTTTAAAATAAAGCTCAATGTGTCAACCAAATATTAAAAATCGCAGTTACGCTGAAGTAGAACAGCTACATTTCAAATGAAAGACGTTTTCTAGTTGAGTTGACTATCACATAAAGAAGATTCAACCTTCGAAAGCTAAGTTAACAATGTCCAGTCAAAGATATTATGAAAATACTTCACTTCGCGTTCAGCTTTTATTAAAAAAAAAAAACTTTTACGAGCGGATTAGTAGAGCGAAAATAAGGAAAATTTAAATTAACCGATCACTGGAAAAAATAACCTGGAACACTTTTTTAGACTATCCCTAGTGAACGCGAGAAAAAAATCCTTTGAAAAAGCTCAACACATGAAGAAGTCAGTAGGTTGTAACCGATATAGACTTATCTGTCAATAGATAAACTTTTTATAGGGGAATCTATAGCAATTTGCCCGCATCTACTAGGAGTTGTGTAGAAAAGTTCTCCATTTTGTTTAAATTTTTATTTTTTTTAAAGTGATCAGGTCAGTTAAAATTTTCGTTGTTTTCCCATTAAAATACTTCAGTTTTGCTTTGAAAGATGTATCACGAGCTTTGCTACTGCAAGGGTTTATTTAGATACAATTTTGTTCGTCGACACAAATCCCCGCTACACCATTAAACGAACTTTTTTCACACCATTAAACGAACTTTTGCGTCACTCAGCACCCAGAAATCTAGGAAAAGCTGGTTCAGGATTTGTAAGTGTTAGCTCATCTGCCCTGCCATAGAAGAATGACCAGATACCCATAAAAGAAGGACAATGTTGCAGGCGCAAATTGCACTGCAATTGCTTTATTGTCAAATAACTCCGCTTGGATATCAGTACAGTATCTACCAAGTGAGTAAAACTATTTTAAATTTAGCTCACGGGAGCAAACCAGGTAATCAATAAGCATTAGCATATGCAGTAATCAACCCTGAATCTGCATTTCAGATGCTACAAGCTTTATATAAACATCATATCAGAATCTTGAATGCTGTCTGTTGTAAAGTAGGATTTCAAATGCTATTTAAATGCTTGTAGCCTGTATAATAAGCATTTTGAATGTAAAATAGCATTATTGCAGCATTATAATAGCATTGCAGTAAAGCAGCCGCATATTGGGCCAAAACTGGCATTTATGTTTAAGGCGACTTAATGGCTTGATAGGCTCCCAAGTAGCACACTATGGTCATAATTAGTTGTAGTAATTTGATTATGACTTAGCAAATAATATTTATGTTATCTCAACAAAATGGCAACAAGTGTGCTACTAGGGCTGCCGTATAGACGTTCTGGAAATGCTTATTGGTTATCTGGGTCTATTAAACAGTATCACAAACTATACACTGAGATAATTATTTCTATTTATCCAGAGGTTCACTCATCCTGTAAGGGGAATCGTGATGAAAATGTTATCTATGTTAAAATACTATTCAAGTCGCTAGGTACCTGTCCCATTAAATTAAGTGGAGTGGAGTGGAGTTATGATTCACAGGACTTGCATATCATAAACAGTGCCCACAGTTGGTATGCCACATTGAGCTGACCAAGCCTTGACTGTGGCAGCAGCAGTTGACGAAAACGCCATAAACAAGGCTATGAGTCATATCCGTTGATGTTGACTCAATTTCGACAGGACAACCGTGTGTCATATTGGACGAACATCAAGATGCTTCTATGTTCTTAGGTTTTATTCCCCATGATTTCCCAATGCTTCCTTTACACTTGACAAATGCCATACACGCTTTTTGCTATGTTAAATAAACTTATATCTTGAATGTGATGATCAGTAATACATTCCAAACATTTAGGAAGAAACAAACTGTCTAAGCTTATTGGTCTGAAACTTTTTGCTTCTTATTACAACGAACATCCTTTTATCAGAATGCATTTAACTGTTTTGTCACATCAGGTTTCAAAGATTTACTACGTTGAAAAATTGCTAATGATGACATCACTACGTTGAAAAACTGCTTATCAAGCTTCCTTTTGGAGCAAAATTGTATAAGCCTTGTTCGCGACAAAATCTGAACACCCCTGAATACGTATATCTCTGGAAATTCTTCATCAACGCGTGAAATATTTCGCAAACTGATGAACGTATGTCTGTTCATAGTGTAAAATCAATTTTTGGTGATACTACACGTTTTTAGATCTAAGATGGCGTCGAAAGAAGTGCAAGTGCGAAAATCACGATCTGTCAGTAAGAAAACTTGCAAAAAAGCTTGGTTTTCCTGCAAGCACTGTCCATAACGTTCTAAAATCTTTAGATACACGTTTAAAAACAGCAAAGAAGGACCAAAGACGGATCTCAGGAACCACCAAAAGCACGCGAAGGTGAAGAAAATATGACAGAAGAGACCAGATCTTTCGGTACGTACTGTGGCTAGGAAAATAAAAATGTCCCCAACTTTCATGCATACTCCCAAGCACCGGCAAGGTATAAAGTCGTTCAAGGTGAAAACTATACCAAACCGTAATGATAAAAGTAATGTGACGGGTAAAACCTGAGCTCGCAAGTTGTTTCGCGAATATTTGACGAAGTTTTCCTGCGTGATAATGGACGATGAACCTTATGTGCTGGAAGACTTTAAGCAGCTTCTCGGAATGTCTTATTATGCAACGGAACGGCGTAAAGAAGCCTTTTTTGCATGAAAAAAGGCCAAGTTTCCCAAAAAAATATTTGGTTTGGCAGGCAATATGCAACTGTGGTCGAGCAAGCTAAACCACAACCGGAACGGTAAACAGGGAAATATACCGCGAAGAATACCTAAAAAAGCGATTGTCACCATTCCTACGCAGCCATGACGCTCCTTCGCTATGCTGGCCTGATTTGGCATCTTGTCACTACGCCATAGATATTTTGGAAAGGTATAAAGCAAATGAAGTCCATGTTGTACCGAAAGAGACAAATGCTTCTAACTGCGCGGAGTTGCGACCTATCAATCGATATTGGGCTTTCGTGAAGAGAGAACTGAGTGAGTGACTGAGTTCCTCGATTATCGAGATTTTCAGCCCTGATCTGGTTCATCTCCTGTCGTAGTCACTCAAATACTTTTTGGGTATTTTCGTAACTTGTCCGGGGGTGAGAATCGAACTCGTGACTTTGGCGTGAGAGCTATGGGTGTTAACCTCTCCGCCAAGGTCGCCCCGAAGAGAGAACTCTCTCAATATAAACAAAAAGCTACAACTATAGAAAAATTTCGAAAATCTTGAGCAAAACCAGCTAAATCGGTTGCAGAAAAGTCTGAACAGACCTTAATGGCTGGAGTAAACTCAAAAGTAGTTAGAGTAGTTTCTTCATGCAGCCCAATAAAGTAACTGTTATTAGTTTTAAGATGACAAATAATGCACAATTAAATGAATAAAAATTGTCTCTTGGAAATTTGTTTGACTCCAAATTTAATTTCTCCAGATTTTGTCCCAAACAAGCCTTATACGCCATACCGGACATAGGCCGCCATGTTGTATCCAAAACGAACATTTCCCATACGATTTGCCAGTTGTTTTGGATACATCCATTGTCGCCAGAATCACGTTGTCCGGTCTATTACTTGAGTGTCTATAGAGATTTCTACAGAGCAAAGATATTTAGTGGTTAGCTTCCATGATAGTAATCCTGTGGGCTTGGATTCGATATTCCCTGAAAAGACACTTGTTTTATCAGATAATGTCGAAATCTGGAAAATGTGCGTTCAGTTTTCGAATCTCGTTAACTTTTGAAGCTCTTTGTTTTATTCCAAATTTAATCTGTCCAGATTTTGTCACGAACAAGCCTTATATGCCATTCGCCTCAGGAGATTTCCATGGAGTTTCCATGGCCTCAGGAGTTTCCATGGTAACAATCCCGTGGGCTTGGACTCAAGTTTAAAAATTTCCTGAAAAGACAGAATCTCGTTAACTTTAGAAGCTATCGATCTTGCCAGAATTGTATTTAATTGGCTGCCTCACTCAGACTGAAAATATTTGTTTTATTGTTTTTCCATCCGCATTGCTCATCAGACCGAAGAGCTCTCTGAGCGACATCTGTTCCAAGACGTTTTAAACTGTTTCCTCAGCTTGGCTAAAGCAGAGTTCCACCAAAGTTTTCCTTGAGTAGTTTTGACTCTTTGCAAAGGGAAAACTAATTCGTCGGCTTCAATTATTTAAGACATTGTAATATCAACGGTATTATCAAAAGCATACAGAGTTTCTATAGTTATACAGTTAGGGTACATCCATGAAATTTGGTAGTTAGTTGCTTAGAATATAGATCCCAGTTTGAGGAACAATTTTTCTGAAGTTCAATGTTTTTGAAGCAACATCTAACTGTTCAAAGTAAATGTATCTATGATCAGATAATGTTTTCTATAAGTCACCGTGAAAGTTAGCTGATATCCTATATTCAAAATAGCAAGATTACTACTACTCAAGTATTCCATCAAACTGAAGCTTCTCGGACTTATATCTGCGCTACTCCAGATGTGGTGGGCATTTGTATTACTGCTTCAGGGCAACGGAAGAATGTTGTATCACAATAGGCAATAACATGTTTGAAATCACGCATCGGGGGACCATCCAACAGTAAACGCATTTCCTATGAAGATTTTTTAGGGTGGCAACAATAGTAGCAGCGTAATCATTTCTGGTTGTTGCTCCAAAGATTAGATAAGCGATGAATGCGTTATTGACAAAATTCTCAAATTTGTTATGTTAATTTTTCTAAAAGTAGTGAAATTGGAATTCACTACGTTGCCTGTATAAGAATTTCCTTTACGAAACTAAGGTTCTTGTACGAGAGCACTTATAGCTTATGTCATTTTGCATTAATCTACATAGATTTATCGTTGCTATTGAGATTGCTTAATTAACAGTACTCATGACTCATATCTACTCAAGACTTCGAATTCCAGCATAAACTAAACAGCAACGCCCCCTAACCACCCAAGTAGCACACCTCGATCATAATTAGTTGAGTCAACTTGATTATGACTAACTAAGGCACATTTATGTTTTCTCAACTTAATTGCAACATGTGTGCTACTAGGGTAATGATCCATTGGCACAGTAAGCCAGAGGTCGCTTAACTCCGTAAATTCTACCACCGGAACAGGCAATCCGTAGTACTATTCTTAGTAGATATTAAGGATTACTACCGACACTGCACGGTTTGTCTAGGCTGTTTAGTTATAGTAGATAATAAGGCCTAATTAACTTTTTTGTGACCGAATCCAGTGAAACTAAAAATATATGGAGGCGACCACGGCTTTTACACAGCTAATATTTCATAAGATACAAAAACATTATTAACGTTGTTCAAACAGCTATGATAAGGGATGAACCTGCCCGAGGGTAAATCCTTCATAATAGACTTAAAAAGATAGACCTTAACATTTATCTACATTCTTGTGAATCTAGAAGTTTTTATTTTTTGTTAACAGTTTTTGTAGGTTATTCGATTCACTTTTACCGACAAATTGCAGATCTTAAAATGACTAGGAAAAAATAAGTGTACAACAGTGTAAACTATGTTATCTTAGGTGCATTATCACCTTCAGTTGTTGCAGAGTGCTGAAAACTGTACCCCTCAGTAGAATGTCCAAAAATCAGCCAACTCGACAGTTAGTTTTGCTGAATCTTAATAATTTATTCGCTGAGTCTCAGTAAATTCAAATTACAAAGTTTCCGGCTGATTTTTGTCCAGAAAAGCTAATAAATAACCTTACTTCCATGAGATAGAAGTCCAATAATCGCTACACAATTTACGGTGCAATAATAGCTACACATTTCCATTAGGGAAGGTAAAATTTAACATTAGTTCCTAGTTCCTGTAGTAGTGCAATCTATTGATTTATAATGGAATCCACCGTTATAGAAACAGTACCATCACCGTAGAAGTATTTTTTTAAAGTAAACTTATTGTTATTAAAAGTTTTTGAGTTAACGTTCAAAGAAAAACTTGTTCAATCACAAATTTTGAGCATCATCAAACAAATCTTCTATTGTAGCTAGCATATCGTTCATGAAACCCCACGAAAATCCCATACCCCCACTATGGGTACTAACTCATGGTGCTTTTACCCTTTTCTATCAAATAAACCGGTAGCCCCTGGGATAGTTGTTTTCAGACTTATTTACCTTGTTTTCTTTTTCTTGATGCCGTTAGGGTCTGCTTTTTTCTTATCGTTCTTCTTATTGGAACTTGATGCACAATCACTTCCATTGCCGTTGGTAATTGGCGTACTCGTGGTAGGAGTTGATGATCCAGATGCACTGTTAGCTTCATCACTTTTCCGTTTGCTTGGATCGTTTAATCCATTAAGCGAGGTGGGATTCATTGGAGGAGGTTGCTGGAACATTGTCATGGTGGTTTCATATTCCAGTTTGCCATTTCCGTAGTCTGTCGCTTTCGAAGGGGGCGAATACTCCATTCGGCCATTGGCATTATAATCTAGGGTTTTAACATATTCTATTTTATTCGGATTATTATTGACATTGAGTGGCGGAGGGAAATATTCAAGCTTACAGTTGATGTATTCCATTTTGCCGGAATTGGGTGAGTATTGAGAATCAATTTTTCCATTTGGGTGGTAGTCCACTTTATTCAAATTAGTATAATCGATGCTTTTATAACTCGGCGAACCTGCCGCTAGAATACTATTCACTTCGGGCAACCGCTGCGTGCAGGAATCCGGTGATGGGTGATTTATTCCCAGCACCACCTGTATATTATGACCACTTTGTCCTCCAGCTTGAATCGCTTTCGCACTTAGCGGGCTGAGGGTATCATTAAAATCACTAAATATTTGATCATCAAAACCAGCTGATTCCATTTTCTAGCTATTTCATTAAAACCAATCAGCTTCAATTAAATTTCAATTAACGCTAATTTTAATTGTATCACTTTGCTAAATCACTGCAGTATTTTCACTAAGTCAATAAATAACACTGTAATTAATAGAGGCACACTGATTTATCTTAATAAAGGCCGCGAATGCGCGAGGAGAGAGTGGAACCGCGCGGAACAATCATCCCGTTCCTATGAGGACGAAAGTGAATTTGCTTCAAATATTAATGGTACAAACTGTCGATCAAAGGCACGGACTCAATCTGAGAGCAACGTGGTATCAGGGTAAATGCAAAATTATCAATGAATTAAGCATAGAGCTTGATCAGCTTTTTATACTCAATTAAAATCAATAAAGATACTCCTCCCTAGCAACCAATCCAAGCAGCCATTTTTGAACCCCTGATGGCGTGGAGGCGGAGCTATGATCTGTATAGTTTGCTCTGTTTTCTTCATTCTCATTGCGGTGAAATATGCTGTGTATGAGAATGATGGTGGTTGCATTACTCATCGCACTCATCTCCCGCCTGGCGTTTTACGGAGGAAACATAAAGCGAAAAATACCCGCACGGACTACGCATGACTTGTGTGTATGGCTTAAGTGAGGGCCTCACGGCCTACGATATGTTGTATGTTGAAAAATCTTTCGAACAGCAGTTCACATAAGGGTCACGTGCATAAGTCGATCGTGTTCTGAGCGTGGCGGTGCTATTCGATTTCGGCATCTCTCTTATTGCTTGTTGAGCGTCATTCCCATGTTGGTACAGTGAAGGTTCTTTATGGTCCTTTGAATTTTCGTATGATGTGGGATTTTAACAGAATGATATTTGGCATCATACGGGTTAAAGTTGAAACATCATATATTTCTATTTGAACCGTTCTTCTCCCCCTTGGATTGATACCCATTTCGAATGTGTTTTTACTGTTCCTGCAGGGACTAGCATTGTATAGACGTCGAAAAATGTAGCTCTTGAGGAGTGATGATCTGCGCTGATGAATTAATTTTCCCATACCACACCAGCGATTTGGAACAACGTGGTGCGTAGCAAACAGTGTTTATTCGATGTTGAGCTTACTTTACGTTAATGATTGGATTTAAATTTCGAAACGTTATCAAACATTTGTTGTAATCAAATTATGGTTGCTGAGAAAAGTTTAAATAATGTTTGTGAAGCTTCAAAAACAGGTTCGGTTATAACAATTCTAAATTTTCAAATATTTGATATCGCTACTTGAGGTGAACCATGACAAACATAAATATTGTGTGAATGATTTGTCAAATTGTATTTTAATTTAAACTTTCCAGAGTTTGGTAATGTATACACTATTACCAAGAGATTTCATAAATTCAAAGTTCTTTAAATTTTGTTTATTTCCCATGAAATTCTCTTCTTTTTCAACAAAATCAATTTCCTACTAGAGAATTATGAAGTAAGGTGTGGCCCAGTTAGAATTGGAACATAGACGATTGCGCATATTTCAGATATACATTAACAAAATAGTATTCTGTTTTAACTAAAATGTTCGACTTTATGTGAACTTTAGAAGGAAAGTACAAACAAAAATAATCATCTTGATTTCGAAGAAATTTGCGGACTATTCCCGGAATACGTTTCATTACCCGGCGCACATTTTTTCTCATCCATCGTTTTGGCAATCTTATTCCACCAATTGAGAACCAATTCATTGATGTTTTTGACGACACTGCCATTCACCTTCAGTTTCCTCTTCATAACAGCCCAAAATCTCTCTACCGGTCTGAGATGGGGACTTTTTGTGGGTTGAGTTCTTTCGGTATAAAGTGAGTCCCGTTGGTTTCACACCACAGTAGCACTGTTTTACTGTAGTGATCGCTTGCAAGATTTGGCCAAAACATGCAGGTTCATTGTGGGATCTGATGAATGGCAATACCTGCGTTTGAGACATTCCGTTCTGTACAACTCAGAATTAAATGTTGGTCTCCCTACAGCTGCTTTGCCAAATCATGTACTCACGTGCAAATTTATCTGCAAACACAAACTTGAATTTGGCAGGAACATCTCCCCAAGCCGTAGCCAAATAAATTTTTTATCCCGGTAGCTGTTTGAAATCGGCCTTAACATAGGTTTCATCATCCATGAAGAGACAGCAATTGAATTTTATCAACACCTATTCATACAGTTTCCTGTCTCGGATTCTGGCCGCATTGTTCTGCTTTTGATCCTTATTTGATTGTCTACAGGCACGGTATGACTTGAAGCCTTCCCGGAGACGAATCCGTTGCACGGTACTGCGTGCGGCGCGAAACTTTTTGGTCAAATCGCGATCTGAGATGTTGGGGTTTGCCTTAATGTTCTTGATGACTTTCTTCCGCAGTTGAAGGTTGACAGTGCCCGCCCGTCGCTTGCTTTAAGGCTTGCGATCCGTCGACAAAGTGTCTCTGTACTTTTTCAAAACACGCTACACGGTATTTCAGGGAAAACCCAACATTTTATCAAGTTTTGGCACAGACTACGAAGGGTTTTCCAAATGATTGCGCACAATAATTTTTCTTCTTTCTTCTTCCATTTTGTGTTTATCTGAGACACTGTAGTTCGAACGTGTCGTGAAAACAACTGATGTTGTTATTGTTATAGGGAACACACAAGATGTCATAGTTTGCAAATACGACCGCTAGGGTCGCTGTATGAATCAAAAATGTTTGTTCCAATACTAAATGGGCCACACCTTACTGCTCCTTAGAAAAAAAAGTTACCATGTTGGACAGAAATCTGTACATCTGGGTAAATTTCTATAGATCCATCAATCAAAATAAGATAATCTGATACAATTTATTATTCTTTTGTTTACTTGCATGATGTATATTAATTGTACTTAACGTATACATAAAAACCCGAATTAATCTACCAATGGTGAGATTGAACCCTTCTTAAAGATTGTACTCGAAAAAAATGCAACAGACAAAAATGATTTCCAAAAATTCATTTGTAGTTGGATGTTTTTGAAACGCTCAGGAAAATAATGAACACATATTCGCTATATTTTTATTAAACCTCTTCTTCTAGGCTGAATGCCCGCACCTTGAACTTAACGCTACCCATCAAATCCTGAGAATTATTTTTAGCATTGTCGCGATCGTTCAACTGTACGTTTAAGGACCGCTGCTAATTTGCATATTTTGCGCTGTGAAATTGGTGAAAAATCCTTCTTTGTTTCGGTCATTTTGTGCCCACTGCGTTGTTATTGTTGTGTTGTTGTGATCAGAGGCACTGCTGAATTCAATTGCACCGTTCGACGCGTCATCTTCATTTTAGACACAGTATTCTCGCTACAGTTCAAAACCGGAAAAAATCACTCGTGCTAGTACCAATTTTTCCGATCCTCGGCCCGCAAATAGCTATTTTGTTTCGTTCTGCTACCGTACTTGCTAGAGGTCAGTGGTGTTCGCCCGTGTGTCCCTGTGTGTGCTATTTATCTCCGAGAGCTATAGTTTCTTCGACACGCGGTGGTCTTGCTGGTTGATTTCAAGAGTAACGGTTGAAAAGGACCCATGCGCAAAATGTCCCTAGTGTGCCTATCTTGTGCAGGTGATATCGGTGAAATTCAAATTGAATGTCAATGATTTTGCAAGGCAATTTTCCATCCTCGTTGCTGTGGTGTGGCGTGAGATGTGATCGAATCAGTGATGAGAAATCATCAAGTGTTGTGGTTCTGTCCATCCATCGTGTACAACATTAATGAAGAATATTCGTTTCCGTAATACTACTCGTGCTGCCTACGAGGCTGGTCAGGTACAAGCACTCAACTCCCATAGTGATGGCATGATGCAATTCAAGACGGATATAATGGAAGAATTGAAAACCGAGATCCGTACGAATTTCGCTAAGTTAGTCAACTCTAGCTCTTGCACTCCGAAATCATCCAAGCGCGTTGGCGTTCCTGCCAGCGACCAACTGCCGTCCCGGCCCTGTACTTGGTGTTGAAAAAGAGGTCTTCCGAGCTCTAAACATCGGCAAGTATGAACAGCCTCCAAACTCTTTAGTACCTGATAGTGTCCCAACTTCCAGGTTAACTATCTCCGGACGACTAAGACCGGACATCGCTGTCTATTATCAAAACGTTGGTGGAATGAAGCCTTATTGACGACTATCGCTTAGCAGCCTCGGATCAGTGTTACGACATCATAGTCCTAACTGAGACGTGGCTCCAGTCTCGAACCCATACTGATCATGTTTTTGGAGAAGGGTACGAATTGTTCCGCTGCGACCGCAACTCAAACAATAGCAGGAAAACTACTGGAGGTGGTGTACTTATTGCAGTTAGTTCCACGCTAAAAGCCAGAGCCATCGATGACGACTCTGGAACACGGTCGAACGTTTTGATAGCTACAAGCTTGGGGATCGAGATACCTGTTCATTTGCGCAGTCTACATGCCGCCGGATCGAACTCGAGGCATTGAGCTCATCGACACTCATTGTCGCTCAATCTCTTTCTTATCGAAAAATGCAGCTCCATGTGACGAAATAATGGTTTTGGGCGACTTTAGTCTGGTGGGCATTGCCTGGACTAAAATCCATAGCGGATTCTACCGCCCTGATTATGAGCTCTCGTCTTTCCACTCAGCAGCGACTAAACTTCTTGACAGCTATAGCATCGCGACTCTCTCTCAAATCAACGGCGTGACGAACGAGAATGATCGCTCCCTTGATCTTTGCTTTGTAAGCGGCTGCGAAACGGCTCCCTTCATCTGCATGGCATCCGCGCCATTAGTAAAGTTTGTTCCACATCATCCACCTCTGCTTGTTACAGTTGCGAACAACGTTGCTCAGGATTTCGTCCGCACTTCAACTACAGGGTTGCGGCTTATCATTTTTGACTCAGGCATATTCATTTGCCAATATCTCCTTTCAGAGGGTCAATTTCAAAATATGATGTATGTAATGTAACTTGTAGTGCATGGAAGTAGACCTACAACTTTTGTGTAACAGTACATTGCTCTAACTCCTATATCTTCGACATGAGGCGTATATTCACAGTGATCTTCACGACGATATTCGCGTGATCTTCACCGCGAATATCATCGCGAAGATCACTGCGAATATATGCTCTTATTCCTCAGATATAAGAGATAGAGCTATGTACTGTTGAACAAAGTTGTAGTTCTACTCAAGCACCATAAGAAATTGAGCTGTCGGCAAATGAATATGGACAAGTAAAAAATGATAAGCCGCATCCTTGTTCAACTATTGTGTCGTACGACTTCCGAAGGGACGACCACCAAAGTATAGACATTTTTTTTGTCTCAATTAGAATGGGAGCGCATTCTAGATCCCGGAGATGTTAACCAAGCTGCACAAACGTTTTCGCATGTCTTGGCCTATGTCATTGACATGTATGTCCCGAAAAAGACTGTCCGTGCTGATTCTCGTGTACCTTGGATGACCAACGAACTTCGGTCGCTAAAGACTACTAAGTGAGCTGCCTTCAAGAGGTTCAGTAAGTACCGTACGCTTCCACTAAAACAATTTTACGTCAGGTTTAACCACGAGCACAAGTGCTTAAGCAAGTTCTGCTATCTTCGTCACCAAAGAGATATACAATGCAAGCTTAAATCGCATCCAAAATCTTTCTGGAATCACGTCAATAAGCAACGCAAGGAGTCCGGATTACCATCCTCTATGGTGCTCGATGGCATAACAGCTTCGTCGCAACCCGATATCTGCCATTTGTTCTCCATCAAGTATGCCAATGTTTTTACAGATGAGCTACTCTCCTCTGACCAAATTTCGCTTGCTGCACAGAATGTTCCGCTATACAATCAATCGATGAGTGGTGTGAACGTAACCGATGCAATGATTTCCAGCTCCGCGTTGTGACTTAAGACGTCGTTTAATAGCCAAAACATTTCCCAACGTTTATTGTTTGAAATCGCTCTACAGCTTTCTTGTGAGGTCCACGCTGGAGTACTGTTCTGCCGTTTGGAGCCCTTATCACAACAACGGTACGGAACGAATTGAATCGGTTCAACGTCGCTTTCTTCGTTTCGCTCTCCGAAGACTACCTTGGAGGGATCGGTTCTGATTGCCCAGCTACGAAAACCGTTGCCGTCTGATGAACCTGCAAACTTCGCGAGTGAGAAGGGACGTCAACAACGCATTGATCATCGTGGACGCCCTACAAGGCAGAATTGATTGCGGGGCGATTCTTGAAAATATCGACTTGAATGATCGTCCTCGGCCACTGCGAAATAATATAATGCTGAGGCCTCCGCTTCGTCGTACGAACTACGGACTAGAGGGTGCGATCAGCGGTTTGCAACGAGTGTTCAACAGAGTGGCTTCAATGTTCGACTTCCATCTTTTGCGTGCAGTTCTCCGTCGAAGATTTGCCGCTGCCTTCGAGCATCGCGGTAGCTGATAATGACTACGAAAAAATGTTTTTTGTGTGTCTATACTAGTATGTATTTTTTAAAGACTTGACTAATTCTGATTTGCTCGTTTATGGATGTGATAATTTTTGTAACATTGTTTTTTTTACATGCTTTACCAACATCATTGGGGCTGCCGAAAGCCTGTTGATGTAAATTTATAAATAAACAAATAAACAAATTAATAAACAAATCCTGTGCAACACTTGTGCCATTTTTCTTATAAACTTTCATCCACTTTACATTCATGTCCTTGTCCTTTTTTTGAAGATCTCGTTGGCTTCGTACTACTCCATCACCGGTTTCACGTAATGGCATGATGTCAAATCCGGGAAAAATAGAATGTCATCTTCGTGAGACCGGAGGAAAGGCAGCTGGTGGAGTCATTTTTTGTTTTATTTGGTCGTTCATAGGTCATGGTTCCGGTCGTTATGTTCGGCTTATTCAATTTGTCGCATCCACAGATTGTCTGCCACACCAAATACTTCTTGGCAAATTTGTTGACCTTCTTTTTGCGGAACTTCTCCGGAAAATCCAGGTGGGACTTGCCGACGAAAAACTCCAGGCCGGGGATATGCTTGGCGTCCGCTTTAATGTATGTCTCGTCATCCACTACGATGCATTTCGGCTGCATCAACCACTCGTGGTATAGCTTCTTGGCGTGGGATTTGGACACCATATTCTGTTTATTGGCTCGGTTAGGCGCATTCCTTACCTTGAAGACATGAAGTCCGGCCTGCCATCGTCTGCTGGACGAACCAGACTGAAGAATTGACCTTCTTGGCCACGTCCTAAATTGAATGGTTCCGATTACGCATGATGTAATACCTCACCTTCCTTACCTTCACGGGGTCAATCGTCTTCACTTTTCTTCCACTGTCAACTAACCGCTGGGTTGTTTGGGTCACCTTGAACGATTTTAATTTTTTTGACGAAGCACTTATTGGGCACTAATTGGCTGTGAAGTAGCTCTATACTAGAGCTGCTGCTATGTCCCACTAGGCGTCACTTTTCCTCCTGTTCATCCCTGTTTCCCATGTCGCGACTGCTAACGGCTTCATGATGGATCCCGAGCCGTATGTCATAGCGAAGGTTAACCCAGTTTTGAGTCGATTTTGGCTCAATTTTGTCAAGTGGAGTCACTCAAATTTGAGTTAATGTAGCTGGTATTGATAAGTCGACAAACCAAAAACATCGACTTAAATAAGACGGATGTTTTCGATTTGTCCACTTGTCAATCCGAGTTACATTTACTCAAATTTGAGTGAATCCACTTTTGACGAAATTGAGTAAAAAATGACTCAAAACTGAGTTAAAATGGATTGCCGTGCAGGTGCTATTCTGTCGAAGAATAGAATTTTGTCTGTTCCGTGCCTCTATGTACCGTTCTACATTTACGCTGTTGGAGAATTCTTGTCCGTGATGCATTATTCTTCTCTACTGACTGCTTGTGTTCGCCGTCAATCCACTCATTTTTTTCGGTTTGATGCAGTCGTATCTAGTTTCGTTTACCGATGACGATATATCTTTCCAGTCATCTTCAAGAGTAGCTGCACCAAGTTGCTCTTCCGTTGGTAGGTCTGCTTGCAGCTGTTGCACGTCTTTCTGGGCCACTCTTGTTTCTCGTAGTAACTAAAGACATCATCAGTTATGAACGTTGATGATATCGGAGAAGAATTTACCTTTGATTAGAACATGGTTGATTTGATTCTCTGTTCGTTAGTCAAGTGAACTCCAAGTGGCTTTGTTGATGTTTTGCGAGGAAAGAAGGTACTTCGGACTTTTAAACCCCGGTTGACGTTGAATGCTTCATTTTCAACATCGGGTCTCCCTGTGGGCAATGAACGTTGATGATGCTATAGTTCAAGTAACGGCTCTAGATCCTAAGCTTGCACATTCTCGCATTGATAGGAAACAATTCAACTACGCGTAGACGCATTTTACCCAAAACTACAAAGCCGGTGTCTAGCTCATTGGTCATGCCACAGCTCTGGAAAAAGTCCCGTCCAGCAAACTAGATTATGCCATCGCAACCAGGGAAGCAGAGGGCGGTTCCATGTTCCGAGTTTCCAATTTTAGTCCTGATTTTGTCACTTAGGTCTTTGTCGATTGATTTGGTCCATATTAACTTCTGTATTGTTTTAAGGGTGGCTTGTTGCTTCCTCAACCCCCTGTCTTGCCAGAGGACCTCCGTGCCCAGCATTGTTTTGAGCCTTTTGCTGGCTTGAGGGCTGCTTGATCCAGCTGTTCCTTTCTGCGGAGAACAGACGAGTGCTCTTAACCAAACTGACGGCGTGGAAACACAGACGCCCAGAGTGAGACCGCACCCTGTTAAAGGGAGTCGGCCCTCATTCCAGTCCAGCACGCGACCAAGGGTTTCACCCTGGTTGATTACCCGATCCTTTCTAGTGGTAACCTCGCATACTCCATGGGAATCTAGTGGACAGGGAGTTACTCGACAAGAGGCCAGCGGTCACTGTGGGATCTATTCTATACCTACATGTACTCAAAGAACATATGGTTCGCGTTGTCTTATCATATACCGAACAAATCGTCCGCTTAGTTAAAAAACACTTTTGGATTAATCCTAGAGGATTTGAGCTGTTTACCTGTAACTAGAAATTAGAAGAAAAATTAGTATCTTCCATTTAAAGGGTGATACGGTCAAAATTTGGTCAAGGGAAAACGCGTGTAAATCGGTGAAATCGTTTATTTAAAAAATCAAATTAAATTTCTTTTTCAAGTTCAATTAGTATAAAATTCAGGAAAAATATTCAGTTAGGCTTCCGCTTTTCCAAATCCGAATTGCCGGGCCTTACGCTTGACCCCTGCCATCAGATTTTGTACAGCCACCTTGTCCACCTTCTTCGCCGCAGAAAGCCAGTTTGCCTTGAACTGCTGCTCGTCCTTAGCAGTTTTTTTGGTCTTCTTTAGGTTCCGCTTGACAATAGCCCAGTATTTCTCAATTTGGCGGAGCTCTGGCGTGTTGGGAGGGTTCTTGTCCTTGGGAACCACCTGCACGTTGTTGGCGGCGTACCACTCCATGGCCTTTTTACCGTAATGGCAAGATGCCAAATCCGGCCAAAACAGTACGGAACAACCGTGTTTCTTCAGGAAAGGCAGCAGACGTTTATTCAAACACTCTTTCACGTAAATTTCTTGGTTGACAGTCCCGGAAGCTATGAAAATGCTGCTTTTCAAGCCACAGGTACAGATGGCTTTGCCAAACCAGATATTTCTTTGCGAACTTTGACAGTTTCGTGTGCTTGAAAATATCTGCTACCTTTCCTTCCTTTTGCCGTATAAAACTCCTGTCCCGGAAGCTGCTTGTAGTCGGCTTTGACGTAGGTTTCGTCGTCCATTACCACGCAGTCAAACTTCGTCAGCATCGTCGTGTACAGCCTCCGGGATCGCGCTTTGGCCGTCGTATTTTGTTTATCATCGCGATTTGGAGTCACTACCTTCTTGTAAGTCGATAGTCCGGCTCGTTTTTTGGCTCGATGCACGGTTGTAGACGATACACCCAGCTTATTTGCGGCATCTCGGAGAGATAGGTTAGGGTTTCGCTTGAAACTACCGGCAACTCTCTTTGTCGTCTCAGCGGCTTCCGGTTTTCGATTTCCCCCCGATCCAGACTTCCTGGCTGTCGACAAACGTTCCCCAAACACTTTAATTACATTTGTAACGGTTGATTTGGCAACTTTTAGCGATTTTGCCAACTTTGCGTGCGAGTAGCTCGGATTTTCGCGATGCGCGAGCAAAATTTTGATACGCTGCTCTTCTTGCCTGGACGGCATTTTGACAACTGATGAGTGAATTCCAAAATCAAAATAGGAGCAACATTCTACACACACACACCTTCAAAATGAGGGGTGTTCAGGTTTTTTAAATGCAAAATTGAAGGAAATACGTCAAGTTGATATTGACCAAATTTTGACCGTATCGCCCTTTAATTCCAACTACCTTTGCTTATCTTCGACAGATACGCGTATTTCGACTACAATGTGCAGACTTCTTCAGTCTCTGGTACGTAAGTCGAGTTATTAGTACGAGACACTTCTAATTTCTAGTTACTTTTGGATTTGATTTTTATTAGTTTCTACTATTTTGTTGTGTTCACATATGCTTACGAATTCAAGGGATCTACAAAATTCTTTATATTATCTTTATTTGCTCTACTCTTTTTATATTTTTCTAAGTTTTACTTCTTTTTTACACTCTATGCTCTTTGTGTTTCCGACTTAACAGATTTTTGTTTTCTCGTATATACCATACTAGGTGTTTGTAGCTTAACAATATTTTCATTTTTCTTTTTTGGTAATGTACTGGAAGCGATAATTCATTCTGAGAAAATATCTTCAAAAAAAAATGCGTATTGGCCCGCAGTGGAAAACTAGGAGGGCCAGATTTGCTGCTGGTTATTGACAGGTGGGCAACAACAGCATCAAGCGGTTGATCGACGCCCAATATTTGTTTGTGTACCATTCAATAACTCTCTAAATACGACTCCGTTAACCGTATCGCAGTGGAAATGATCAGCACCTTTAATTACAAGAAAATTCAAAAATGAGTTTTTTGGTAGTCAAACCGAATGCCAGTACCACATTTAGAAGGCGCAGATTCCACCATTTGTAATTATTTCAGGTTTATATTATAAAAATTGATAAATTCACACCATTTTCTCATTGCGAAGTGAAATTCAAAACATTTACGGGAAAACGGGTTTCGATTTGGGTTTTTAGTTCTGTCCCGAAAAAAACATCGTTCTGGTGACGTAAATAGGTAAAACTAACTTCACTCAAAAGTATTAATTTGAACAAAACAATATGTGTTGAACATGTGCAGTAAAATTTCTCAACATATGGAAAACATAGTTTTTTACTTGAAGTTGACAAAAAATCTAGCATCATTTCGTCTTTCCCATATATATCACCTAATGACTCATTTGTGGTATTCATTTACAAGCTTTAAAGTGGAAGATTTATGCCTTCATCGACGTATTGAGCTACTGCACCACACACAAAAAATCTGACATCGCTATATCTCTCGATTGAAAATAAACAAAAAGATAAACTGTTTTCAGAAAACAGAAGAAAAAAAAACATCACGATCCCCACAGGAAAATCAATAACACAGCAATAAAAGCCCTCTTCCAATCTTCTTCGCTTTTAGTGCTCCATGCTGGTATATTCCTGATGATGTCCTTCTAGCTCTGCCAGGCTACGGATGATTCTGAGCCCAAATCCGTTTTCATCATTGTTAAAGCGTTCGGCATTTACTAGATTTTCCCATTGCGGTGGCGGTGGGAGTATCAGATCATTCTCGTAAGGTTCGCGTTGGTCGACGGTTCGCGTAGCTGTTGATTGAGGAGCTGGTAGGGGAATCAGCAATAGTATTAGCCGTCATGGTACGATGAGAATGTGTCGAATCACGACTGCTGAGCACAATAAAAGTCGTGCTTTATATATAAAGGGCAGGATAGTATGAGCGGCATTTGCTTAATTGTGCCCCTGGAGCCTAAATCAATGTTTTGTTTTTGCTCTTGAGAGAATGTAAGCCTGCTTTATCTCCTCTGGGACCAGAGCGGAAAGTTAATTGGGGCTCCAAGACTTTCGTATATATTCTACGGGTGACAAACGGTATATGTAACGGATATCAATTAGAAATGCAATAGATTTAAATTTTAACTTTCAATTACACAATAAATATTGAAAATAGTGGTGCAAGAAAAAGTAATCACAGCACACATAGATCTCTCCAGAATGTGTCTGGTTCAAGATCGAATACTTCTTCTTTTGAATTTTGTAATTATGTTTGTTATTATTGTTGTTTGAAGGTAACCTTGCCAAAGCGTGAGGCAAATACATATTTCCGGTTACAATAACTTTGGCAATGAAAAACATCATTACTTGGATCATTAACGATTCACTTCAGATCTGCTGAATATATAATTGAAAACTTTCACCATTTTTGTGGAACAGCCATTAAAAATACATCAGTTCGTGCAAAATCGGGACACATTATTTTCGGAATAAAAAAAAATTGTTTAAACAATAATTTATGCAACGTTGAAAATTAAAATACAAAGTAACATTGCTCAATTGAGCTCAACAATTAACCATTTTTTTACGCTAAGTCATAAAGGGTTAGCGCAGACTCTGAAACCGATTTAGCTGCTTCCCGAGCAAAGGATTATACCAAATCGATAACAAATTCTAATACCTGGTTATTATTTTTGATCACTGAATATGTTCTCATTCAGGCTGAATAAACAGCCAAAATAACAGAATGAATAACAAAACAACACTCTTTGAATATCATAATAATAACTTATTTTGTTAGCACTGCGAACAACTTGATAACAAATCCGGTATTGTAAGCAAATTTATTGAAATAGTTTCAAATTATGTTATCAATTTGAAATCAAATTCTCATGCTAATAACTGAAAAAAAATTTTTTTGATTATAAGCAAAATTTCTAGTTCAAATATGCTGGTAATATTTATAGTTTTATAATTCAACTTATAACGTTCAAAAAATTAGTGTGTTCAAAATGATAATATATGATAACAAAATTTGCCAATGGTGATAACTAATTTTGTTATGCGATAACAGCGGAAATCAAAACAACAGAACTTGTTACTTATATGAAAATTTGGTCATATATTCGTAACAAAACTTACGAGTACGTATTTCAGCTGTAACATTCTCCAAAAACCATCGCGAAAATCAGTGAATTGGGGTACTAATTGTTGCACTAATTGTTCTGAATTGACTAATTGTTGTTACTAATTGTTCATAAACCGAAAAGGTTATAGCCTTTATTAGAGAAGTATTTTGCAGTCCTACCAGAAAGTCCCGTTCGTGATGGGCCAACAAAGTTGGAAGATCGTTGGACCAAGTTTATTGATCTTATGGGAGACTATACTATATAGACTATAGAGACTATATATATTTCCCCAAAAAAATGTATTTTCATTTCTGCTTTCAAAACTTTTTGACTAACTTAGTAGTTCCGCATCATTGGACTAATTATGGTCACATCAACCCACTTGATTAATGTCTTCGAGCGTTTAATAATGTTCGTGACGAATTTGATTTAAACCTGTCTAGAAAATAGTTGAATGATTTACATGAAACAAACGCCAAATAAAAGATATAGTGGTTCCATTTTACGCTTTTGAATGTTACTGGGTTAGCTCAACAGATACATTCGTTTTTGTGTAGCATGAATACGAGTGGACCAATAATACGCGATTCACCCGTGGTTAATACAGGTGGCATATTTTTGGGATGAAATCGCTAGGGTCTATACAAAATTTATCTATACATATACAAAAATAAATTTCTGTCTGTCTGAACCTTATAGACTTGAAAATTACTGAACCGATCGGCGTGACATTTTGTATGGAGAGGTTTTTGGGGCCAGGAAATAGAAACAAAACATAAATATCAACCAAAAATGAGAATTATCCAGGTTACTAAAACACAAAATGTGTATTTCTCGGGTAAGAAGCATATGATAAAAGTTTGTACTCCTGCTAAGTCAAGAAAAAAACTCGACCCCAATAAACAATCATGAACGTAACTAGAAATTAGAAGAAAAATTAGTATTTTCCATTTAATTCCAACTACCTTTGCTTATCTTGACAGATACGCGTATTTCGTCTACAATGTGCAGACTTCTTCAGTGTCTCGTACTAATAACTCGACTTACGAGACACTGAAGAAGTCTGTACATTATAGACGAAATACGCGTATCAGTCAACATAAACAAAGGTAGTTGGAATTAAATGGAAAATACTAATTTTTCTTCTAATTTCCAGATACAGGTATTCCACTAAACAGCTCAAACCCTCTAGGATTCAATGGATATGTTTTGTTTTAAAGCTTTGATTTGAGGTTAAGTTCACATTTTTTAGTTCACATTGTTAATTAAAAATCATTATAAGTTCACATTGTTAATTAAAAACATTAACAGTTCACATTGTTAACTAAGCAAAACTGATAAAATTATTATCTACAACAAACCTTTTTGGTCCTATTTGGCCTTTATGGAAACGAAGCCATAAATGAGGATCAACTTTCGGCTTACTACACTAGAAAGGAAGAAGCCTACCAAGTTTCAGCTCAATTGAAAATAGTAGATCAGCTTCAGTTCCTGAATAGTCTACACTCCCGCTTCACTTAACTCAATTTTTGAGTACAATTGTATGCTATCTCTTTTTCTCTCACGGATATGTTACTCAATTTTCGTAAAAAAGTAGATCAACTCAATTTTTGATTAGATCCACTTTTTAAGAAAATTGAGTAACATTTCCGTGAGAGAAATAGAGATAGCATACAGTTGTACTCAAAAATTGAGTAAAGTGAAGCAAGAGTGTAGGAATGCCTTCTATGGTAGGGTAAGGGGATGTATTGTTAGCCTAGTTCCTTCATTCGGCCTATGTACCAAATGTATCATTAATTTTGCGATAATCAACAAAATCATGTTGCTATTAGGATGACAGATGTAATCCAAAGCAATTGAGCAATTCACTTCCGCGTAATTTTCGGTTTCTCGAACTTTTGGGGCAAAATGATTTCACTGGTTTTGCTGAACAGATGATCTACACGATATCAAGTGATCTAAATTTGGCTAAATTGAATCGATAAATCAAGTAGTCTGTAGTGCAGTAAAGGCAGTCTGGTTGTACAGAAAATAGTTACACGTTACAAGCTAACTGTTCATAGAGCTGAAATAACAATGATGTTTCAAGAAAATCGTAGACCCAATGTTGGGTACATATTTTTTTGTATGTTCCCAACTATGGCCTGTTGTATCACTAACGTAGTAAAAAGGTTGTTATTGGTAAAATTTCAAGTGGAAATGCATGAATTTGCGGTTGTTTATATTCAAGTGGCTCATCTAAACACAAATCGAAGAGGAAAAATCATTGTATAGTGAATTATATTTTTTCATTATTGAAAGGCTGATAAATCATATATCAACATCATTTAAGTGTTTCGAGGCAGTTTTACTTTAGTTTGTTTTGTGAAATGTTGTATTAAGTAAATCCAGTACAGCTTACAATGCCTTAAATCATATAATTAGAAAGAAAAAATCGTACAAAGACTGCATTTAGTAATAAATCCATCGAATGGGATGAAGTTGCATCCACGAATAGACCCAATTTGGTGCTTATAGACCGACATTAAATCCACATCCCTTGAAAGTTTATGGCATTATAAAAATAGTTGTGTAACATTTAGTGATACATGCTACCAAATATCTTATCAAACTTATCTTAGCAAGTGTATAACTAGTTGAATCTCGCTTACAGCTTAAAAACTTCATGAGTTATAATGAAAAATGTGATCGCTGGTTGCTTAATAGGCTGAGTCAAGGGACACATACCCTATATGCACAAATTTATTATTGGAATTAATTTTTGCAATTGCATTTTATTCCATGGTAAGAAAACGGTTACTTTGATTCGCAAACAGCTCTATGTCGTGTTATTTATCTGTTCCTTGTTTCGAAATCAACATCAAAAGTAACGAACAGCACTCTTAGACATAGCAATGACTGTTTGAGTCTGAATATTCAATTGTTAGTTTTGTACCTTCGAATAGAGCATTGACTTTGCGAATTTGACTGTATTTTTTCCCGGCATTTGGCAGCTATTTGAGACTGCAAACAGCAATTATGAGTGAAATCATCATTAATAATACACTTTCTTTGGTGACTGTGATATACTTTTCTAGGTGTTTTGGAAATAATCTTGATATATTCAAGTGTAAATAATTTATGCCAGTAAATATTTTATTAAAAAATGTGTTAGTATTGATTTCTTGGCGTTGATTTATTATTTACCTCGGTTTCGAAGCGTTCTCATAGACATTTTAAATAAAACAGATTTCCTGCAGGTATTCGAGGTAGTTTCTTTACAAAGTAATGTTTCCTTGCTTTGTTTTCCAAAGAGCAAACAAACATGAAGAGAGTGTTCATGGACGCCTCGTGCCTTCTTCCAAGGTAATTTAAAATCTTTCTCTGCTTGCTACTTCAGCTTTGTGTGAAACCAAACACAAGCTATTGTAGTAGGGTGTTCCAAGATTGCACTTTGTCAGAAAAAGGAAGGATCGTCCCCCTCAACTGATAGCTTAGGGTGATACAAGAAAAACCTTTTTATGACAACAATCCTGGAAAATGTTGTTAACAGGTATCCTAAGGAGAATTTTGTGAAAAGTTCCTTATCAACTATGTATAAATATTTTTTCTATGACTTTTGAAAATTTGTAGAACCAAAAACTCCTATATTTTTTGCCGATCGCTTAGGGTTAGAACTATGGGAAGAATATATGTCATGACCTGCTTTATGGATTGATTTTGTTATAATTTCTTTCGCTCCATAAACCGATGGTTGTTTAATGTTAATATTGACCTAAATCATCAAAAGTGGGTATCAAAAATTATGCTGTGATTCATGTTACTCAATAGAATGATGGGAGATTTTATGGGGAAAAACTAAACCTAAAATAAAAAGGGATGTATATCGTCCTATTTCCATTCGGTGAAAAGATATATGTGATTTACCGTGGAACGAAAAGATAATTTTTGCATCTTTGCTTCTATTGTAAAAAGTTATTCACCATCATAAACAATAAAAACTATTAAACTATATATCTTTAAATGTGATATGCGAAATAATTACCTGAGGAGGTTTTGATTTTGGTAGTTTTCTGCTGTACACATATGTATCTCATGGTCGTCAATATGAAAAAAGTGTGACTGTTACACCCTTAGCGAATGGACCGGAAAAGCTGGAAAGGTTTTTCTGGCCAACTACAATTTTGGGACACCCTAGTGCTTAGGCCGTGATACGGAAACAGTTTGCACAATTATGTTTTGTGCTCTCGATTGGCACCTTACGATTCAACCCTCTTCTTTAGAAATGTGCTTCGACTAAGGTACTTGGCACCGTTAAATTTGCTTCTAAACGCTTTCGTGCAAAAGCATGTTAACACGCCGTACCATCTTTGATCATCAGTCTCATTGCTTGGTTATACGGTTGTTATGCCGTTGGTGTAATCGATTCACGTCATCTGTTTTTACACGTGTAATCGCGCTTTTAACGTGGTACAGCCGCATATTAGTTTTGGCTCCATAACCGGGTTTCAAAAGATGTGTTATTTTCACCTGAATGCACGACTATTTATCTAGATATTTATGGAAATTGGGATGTCTTTGCCCGTGTGATGAAATTCATCCTCATGTAACCAATTTGGAAAATATCATAGTAGGAGCACTTTCCCACTTGATAATTTCTTGACTTGATAATTTTGGTAAAATTGGTATCTATTTTTAGCATACGTTTTGAATGGGTTTCAACATTTATATTTTACAGGAATGTGAATGAATGCAAAATCTTTTGTACATATACTTAATAAGCACTCTTGATGTATACTCTAATATCAAATATCTACTCGCAATCTAATCTTAATAAAAATGGGATGGATGTTACGCCACTACAGACTATAATATACTCATGAAACTAAACCGTTCCAATACCGACAATGACAAATCAACTTTTTTTTTTTTTGTATCCGGTCGCTGCCACATTTGTGAATAAATTATCCAGACCCGCGTTACAGAACCTTGCTCTTGTTCTGCTCTTTTGTTTTAGATTTTCTGCTGCTTATAAATCTTCAGTTTGTTTCGTTGGTTTTTTTTTGTATTCCTTGGATCAATCTGATGCTCGTTACCGCTCTGTTGATATCAAATCATGAATCAACACAGATTTGATCTTCGTAAGTAGAGTTACCGCTTTCTGATCCAGTTTCGGGTTGCCAGAATAGTGATCTAGTTTCGGGTTGGCAGATACGGGCATTCCCAGGAATAGTGTTTCCTATGCTTGGTTACTGATGGGTTTCGAAGCGAACAAATACGTGCGTACAAGGGAAATGTATAAGGATAACTTATTTCCGATAAATTATTTAGTTCAGGAGGCTGTTCTCAATGTTCTCATCCATCCTCCGGTTGCCCAACATCCTGTCATCACCACAAAGTTTGGAACAACCCTAGTTTATTTTAAACGCTCGCACTTTGAAATTCTTCATTAAATTCTGCACAGCTGCTTTTGTGACTTTCCTGGTGGCTGCTGTGCAGGTTTCATGGAACTCCTGCATGTTTTGGGATACTGTACCCTCTTTCCGAAAGGGCCACTTCACGATCGTCCGATACCGTTCAATTGACCGAAGATCCGGAAAGTTCGATGTCAATTTTCACGAATTGTACATGGACGTTCCCTACATTAATTATGTCACTCAAAAAGTGCCTTTTTATAACCTCCTCACTTGTCACGTTTTTTGTATGGACCTTAAAATTTGTTTGTTTGGATTGTCACGTCTCTCCCCACTCCTTACTGCGTGACATAATTTAAGGACCATCCCTTAGTGTTTGCCAATCATTGTAGAACCGACTGGGCGTAGTGAGCGGAAACCAATGGATTGTTTTGTGACAACTTCTCTCAGCTTCTTTATGACAAAAGATGTTCATTATACTCGCTTTATTGGAAGCCGAGGAGTCATTCGAACTTCCATGAGAGATCCCTGGTATGTTGGTTATCTAAAGGCTGTTCCGATCAAAATTTGATCAAACAGTAATGTGTGTCAGTCGGTCAAAGTTTTTATCAATAAGTCAAATTATTTTTTTTCAAGTTCAGTTAATACAGAATACAGGAGAAATATTCAGCTTAGCTTCCTTTTAACCGAATGCGAATTGCCGGGTTTTTCGTTTAATACCTGCCATAAGATTTTGTATAGTCTCCTTGTCCACTTTATTCGCCGCAGAACACCAGTTTGCCTTGAACTGTTTCTCGCTCACAACAGCTTTTCGAGTCATCTTAAGGTTCCGTTTGATGATGGCCCAATATTGTTCAATTGGGCGGAGCTCTGGCGTGTTGGTAGGGTTCTTGTCCTTGGGCACCACATGAACGTTGTTGGCAGCATTACACTCCATGGCCTTTCCGTAATGGCAAGATGCCAAATCCGGCCAAAATAGAACGGAACAATTGTGTCGCTTCAGGAAAGGCAGAAAACGTTTTTGTAGGCACTCGCTCAGATAAATTTCCTGGTTGATGGTTCTGATCGCAATCTAAACGTTGCTTTTCAAGCCACAGGTACAGATGGCACGCCACACCAGATATTTCTTCGCGATTGATAGTTTGATGTGCTTGAAAATATCTACCACCTTTCCCCGTCCGAAGCTGTTTAAAGTCTGCCTTGACGTAAGTTTCATCGTCCTGCACCACGCAATCAAACTTCGTCAGCATCTTCGTGTACAACTTTCGCGATCGTGCTTTGGCCGCCGTGTTTTGTTTATCGACGCGATTTGGAGTCACCACTTCAAGTCGACAGTCCATCTCGATTTTAGCGCTATCCTCGGTTCAAGGTGCCACTCTTAGCTTCTTTGCGACATCTCGGACGGAGAGGTTGGGGTTCTCCACCGAAAAAAAACAAATTTGCACTTTTGGCGTAAAATCCGCATTTTTTCCGCTATTTTATAACATTTTTCCGTATTTAATAATAAAAAATTACACTAATTTTTGACTCATATAGATGGTAAAACTATATATAAGAAATCCTTTAAGTTTCAGCTCAATCGAATAATTAGTTTTCGAGTTATCACCGGCATAAACTCCGAAAATGCTGTTTTGAGTAAAACGCGTTGAAAGTTTTAATTACCGGTCTGCGCGCGAAGAAGGCGTCTTCGAAAAACGATGCAACGAAACACTTGAAGTTCGAATTTGGAAAAAAGGGTTTCAGGAGTGTATTCTACGGAAAATTTACTAACTTTTTATGCAAAAAAAATGAAATTATTGGTCAATCTAACTGAATATCCCTCTTTAAGACTCTCCTTTGAAGATGATTATAGATCATTATATAACATCCACGATGCTTTTTTCTTACAAAAACTACTCGATCTTTAACTAACTGATGTGAATGGAATTTTATAAATGTTTTGCTAATGACTTCGATTGCAAGATTGTCTTTGAAGGAAAATTATTATCAAAGATCTCGGTGTATTATTAGACTTCTAATTACATTTCAAGGAACACATAATTTTCATTACTTCTAAGGCCTTTCGAACTTAGGTTTTATATTTTGAGTTGCAACAACTTTGAAATTATCCATTGCTTGAACTGCTTTCCTTGGTAAGATCGATATTAGAGTATTCAACCGTTGTTTTTGCTCCTTACTTTTATTAGAATAATATTTTTATGCATTGAATCAATTCAGCGCAACGTTTTCTCCCAAGTAACAATCCTGCCAATCTGCCATTTTATGAAGACCGTAGTAACCTTAACGGTCTAGAACTGCTAAGTGTTCGCTTTGATGTCTCAAGATCGTTATTTATAGCCGATCTTTTACATTAAAAAAATAGTTGAGTTCCCTTGTTGTCTTAGTTAGATTTGAAATGGAATTATTTGAAAGAAGCCATTCTTATTTTTTATCTGCGACATTCAAACCAATTACGGGTGAACAAGCCATTTTCAAACGTGGGGCGCCTTTTCAATTAATTTCGATAAGAGACGAAACATTCTAAGAAAAAGTTTGCAATAACTTTGTTCAATCCTGTAAAAAGCAATCCATAAATTGAATTTGTTGGTGTTGAATACCTATAGATAGAATCATATATAATTATATAATTAAAACTTAATATAGAATTAAGTAATATAAGCTTGTAAATAGCCTTAAGTAATATCGTATCATCATATAGTTATTGCATTTCGCTCATTTAAGAAATTTAAAAAAGACCTTTCAAAACATTTGATGCAAGTGGGCTTTGCCTAATACAGGGTGCGGCAGAAAATAATGCGAAAATTTGATCTATTTCTTTCAAATCCCATTTTCAACTAATTCAAGCAATAATTTACACATTTTCGAGTGCAGTTATCTTTATGAAGTCCTTTTAAACAAATTTATTCAATGTGTACTCCATTTTTATTAATAACATCCTCGAGCCGACACCGGAAGCCAGAGCATGCTTTTCGGACGTAGTCCTCCGACATTGACTGCCATATGCGTGTTATGGTTGACTTCAGAGTTTTCACACTAGGGTGTTATGTTTTGCAGGCTCGTGCTTCAACATATGCCCAAATCGAATAATCCAACGGATTAGGATCTGGACTGCTAGGGGGCCACAAATCCTTCGACCAAAACTTCATATTATCGTATAACCATTGTTGGGTTCGATTGGGCGTGTGACACAGCGCTGATGATGATGATGATGATGATGGTCCCGCCACTTACCCCTACAAAGGTTTGAGCTAGACGATTTATCTATTAGATAATTTATTTAAAGCAATTCAACCAGTTATGCAAAAAAACGAACTGATTTCATCTACAGATATAAACTTCTTCCAAAACTGTTCATTTGCTTTACAGCGATATAATTGTGAAAAGCTATTGATGTCAACCACAAATGTTCGCAAGTATTCCCAGCGATCGGGAAATCCTATTACAATTCAAATCACAGAATCCCGTTTAAGGACATTATCAAAAGACAAGCCAATATCCGATCCTACCCGCTACAGAGCCAATGCAGTTCCAACACTAATGGAGCCACCAGCTTAGTTTTGGGTTGACCAAGGATATCCCCAACCAGGGAAATCAAGAAAATTTCCAAACCGAAAAAATCCTGGACCGGCCCTTGTCAAACTTTTACGTTCAACCACAAAAGAATTGGCAAGGAATTCCCCGACAATCAGCCAAACAACCCACTACTATTTCATGGTATCTTCTCAAGCATAAGAGGCCAGTTTTTTTTTCATGAATTCAAAAAGAAGTCCTTTATACCTGTATACCGCGCGCGAGGCTCAAACAATTGTAGACTACTTTCTTTATTTTTTTTTTTAACTACAACAACATGAAACAAATTTCCATCATCATCACCGTGACGAACAAAATAGTTTGTAGTGTTGATAAAAGTGAGAAAAAAAAAGTATGTAAAAAGAAAATAGCCAACTCATTATAATCCGTTTGTAAAAAACTTCGTCAAAATACAATCTTCATTTAAAAAAACAAAAAAAAAAGTAACATAACCGTACAAGAAATAGTCCATACAAAATAATCCGTTTTATATCAGTAAAACATCGTCAGTTACAATTTTCATAAATGATTAAAAAAAAATTCGCTTACTGTTTAGCATACACTTTTAACGTGTGAAATACATAGTCTTTTAAATTCTGAAAGTGTTGGCGCACGTTTAATGTGTCTTGGCATCGAATTGAAAACATTTATTCCTTTAAAATATAATGAGTTTTGTGAAGCACATGTCAAAAAATTCGGTGTTCTTATTTCATACGCGTTTCTAGTATTATATCTATGAATATCACTTCCTCTTTCAATTCGATCACACAAATATCGAGGCAGCAAACCATTAACTACTTTAAAAATGAACACCATAGTCAAATATACAATTCTCTGCTTCACCGATAACCATTGCAACGCGTCTAACATTAAAGTCGAGGAAGTGAATCTGTTACATCTCAAAATCAAACGCATTATTTTATTCTGCAAACGCTGTAGCCTCAGTATTTGTGTTTTATTGGCCAAAAATAAAATGGAAGGGCAAAAGTCCAAATGAGGAGAGATGATTGATTTGTATAGCTGTATTTTACTGCAAGTAGTTAAATCGTTTTTCAATCGGCATAGAATTCCATACTTTTTGGCAATTTTCTTGATGACATTGTCAATGTGAGCGTTGAACTTTAGCTTGTCATCAATAATCACGCCAAGATATTTAATCTCCCGAACGCGATCAATTGCCTTCATCATCAATCGTAACTGAGACATTCTCATTTACTCGATTCTGTGAAATTACCATAAATTTAGTTTTAGTTATATTCAATTTCAATTGCTTACATTTCAACCATCTACTTAGAAAACGCAAATCTTCGTTCAAATTGGTAACGGCTTCATTTAAATCTTTAGCTGCAATGAACAACACAGTGTCATCTGCAAACAGATTAATGTCACAAAATCGTAAAACACGTCGCATGTCATTAATATACATAATAAACAAAAGGGGCCCTAATACACTTCCCTGGGGCACCCGCAAGTTATTCCCACGGGATTAGAAACAGAATCATTAAAAACAGTCCGTTGAGTTCTGTCAGACAAATAGCTCTCAAACCATCTGTATGCAGTACTCGAAATTCCAAAGCGCTGTATTGTTTTCAACAACAAGGGCCTAGAAATTGTTTCAAAAGCGCGTTTCAGATCCAAAAAAAACAGCAACAATCGTATCTCTACTCTCCAAGTTATTTTTCCATTTTGCTAATACTAAATTCAACGCGGTTTCACAAGAATGGCCTTCCCGGTAGCCAGATTGTTCCGGTATCAACAAAGAATTACTATTTAAATATTCCAGCAACTGGCCTTTCACAACAAGTTCTAAAATTTTCTCTAATGTGTGTTGATAGGACGAAACTCTTCGGCTTTAATCGTTCCAGCAACCTTTTGAATCGGAACAACCAACGATTCTCTCCACACTTCAGGCACGTGCCCAGTTTGTAATGATTCATTAATAAGGTCCAGTAAAGTGTGACCAATGACATGAAAGCAATCTTGAATAACTCTAGCATTAACATTATCTACTCCAGCCGATTTTCCTAATGAAAAGCAAATATTTCTAAGTTCATCTATTGTGATCGGGTGAAAACCTTCAAATCTGCAATTACTATTAATTGGCTGCTTTATTTCATCAGGTTCATCAACCAATTCAATAGATTGATTGATCAATGAAACACTATTGACGAAATAATCATTAAACTTAGACGCAATTGCTTGTTCAGACTGTTCTATTGTGCCGTCAAAAGTTATGGATCACATATTTTCCGTACCATTTCACAATTTAAACAATTGAAGCAAATACCACATTGATCCTTTATTTATATAGCGCAATTTTTTTTTGATTGAATCTTAAATCGATAAGCCTTGTTTTTAATTCTTTATTAATGCAGATCTTGTTAACAAAACAAAACATAAATAATTGAAGTACTTGCCATTTAAGGCAGCAGGAACATTGTCACACATCAACGGCAATAATGCGGTCATAGTTCGTACTCAATTCTGACTTTTGTATTGAAAATATTCGATATACCATGAATTGTCAATGAACTGAAATGCTGTTATGATTTTCATGTTCTTATGTGAAGTAAATTCAATTGATGCTAGTATCCAGTTTGCGTCCAACTCCAGCGCGGCAATAAATCATTCTGTGACTACGTAGTGATTCGGCTAATCTAACCATTCAAAATGTTGAATTAATTATCTGCTATCACCACAAGTTTCAGTTGTGTTCGAAAAGTTGGGCTCTGTCATTTGTACAACCGAGTGTTAATTACTTTATTTGTAATCACCTAACACATTGTTGCGGTTCTGTCTGACTTCCTACACCGATGCTCCATCGTTGCCAAAATGGAAGGAACATAGTCAGTAGCGTTATCTAGCCGCGGTCAGGAAGGTTCGGATCATTAAAATATAATTAATAGGATAAATGTTACCAAACCGCCCTCGAGAGCGACCCGTGAGCACTGCTAGCCTGATGATAATGACGAGTCTTTGTATGTGCTGATTCACAATAGATTGGAGAGGTGTGAAAGGATTTCAGGAGTAGTGTTTTCGGTATGTTTTTCAATTTCCCCTAGTCTAGATACGGTAGAAACGCTGTTTCACACCTTTTTGCACATATCGAAAGATTGAAACACACGATTACACTAATGATTTTTCCTAATTCTTGAAAACATTATTCTACCTTACCACATTATTTCATTCTCCTCAGCGGATGTCACGTGGAGTAGCCAGGTTGGGTTCGGATGATCGGTTTTGCCTTTTGTGTACGGGTGCATGTATGTCATGGGATCAGGGGTAATAGAACGCAGTTAATTTGATAATCATTTACCGAAGGTTCTCACCATTAGGGATATTGCCACCCTATCGATAGATGTTCGAGTGTGAAAAGGCAAGCCCACTAATCTGATGTACATGGGGCGCCGGCATAACTTTGTGAAGAGTCTTATCTGTCCTCAGCCATCTTTCACTGCTTGATAACGAGGTACTTTCGTTGTGTACGATATTTCAGTTGCATGCTTCGGAACCGTTGCTGGTGCAAAACGGTGGATACGGTTCAACAATAGTATTTGTGAATCGAAGGACCGTTTACAGTTTGCGGTACAATGACTACGATAGTGAATCCCCAAATCATGCAATCGAATCGATGGCTTCATATTGTGATACAAGGTCGCTTTGTTTTACAAATCTATTCAGCTCATTCACCAACAGCAACACATATTCTCCACATCCACCGGAGAGAAATTCGCATGTTTCTGTGTACCCTAATGGCTTTTCAGCTAATACCTTCCTACACATACCAACTTCATGAGATCGAAATCGTATCTGAAACATCGAGCATCAAAGAGGATGTGAAGGATAACGAAATTACGGACATAAATTATTTTCACTCTACCAGCATGGGAAACGATAGAATTAGACCCTGAAGCATGGCAACCTGTGAGACTTTTCATTTTTTTTTGTTCTGGGAAGCATAACATCATATTGAGCTAAGGTTAATCATGAGAAAGATAGGGAAAGAGTTGAAGTTAACCGTGTGCGTTTTTTTTAGGTTTGTTAATGGCATTTTAACCCTTTTATTTGAATATCCCTGAAAAAATCTCTCTCGTTATCAAGTGTGTAATTGTCTCGTTATCAAGTGTGTAATTGTCTCGTTTGACTATCTGTAACTTGCAAAAGCGAAGATTTATAAAGCGTAACTGCTCGTATATTAATCTCGTTGTTCCTGTATTTATCTTTTGCTGAATCAATAAATTTAATTGCAAATAGACTGATTTCATTTCGTAATACTGTATGCATACGCTTAATGAATACAAACATAACAAATCAAAGTCATACGATAATCCTCTGTTTTCAAAAACAATAAATATAATGATGTACTAATTGTTTGGACCGACTTTTTAACGCGTTCATTATATGAATCCCATAAGGTAGAAAATAACCGACCATGGTGGTTTTGCCTTTTACATGTACGATGCTTACATTTAAATTGACGATTAGATTCCATACGAAAAACCAACAAATCAAATCGGGGAAGAATCTATTTGGGAAGGTCCATCAATTATGTCACGCATTTAGGGGGGGGGTGTTTGAAAAACGTGACAATCCATACAAAAAAAATTGAAGGTCCATACAAAAAACGAGACATTTTTTGCGTGACATAATTAATGGACGTTCCCTTTGTGCAGAGTAAACCATCAATACCTGCTTTGAAATACACATAAAAAGTGAAGTAAACTGTTTCTCCTCGTAGGATTCCAAGCCAACGAAGGCGCAAGCAACGAAATTGTTTGCCATCTCTTATGCGCCATAGAACAATATTTGAAATCTTTCAAACAGTAGGCTAGATTCAGGCGTTATCTGGCTTAAATTTACATGAAATATCTCATTGTATTTTCTGCCAAGTATAGCATTCCCTTATCGTGCATAAGATAACGCAGAAAATTTTATATTTCTTTTTGTCTGTGTAGCTTATTCTTCGGAAAAGTTTCAAACAATCATTGAGATCAAAGAGGGGATGTTTTGTCAAGTATTGCCTTCTATTTCTGATTTAGACGTTCTAAGATTTTGGTGGCTTTTATTTATTACGTGTTTCATTAGAATAGAGGCAGGTTTTAAGGTGCTAGTTTAAAGTCTGCAATTGACCGCCGTCATGGCAATAATATCAACATTTTGCAACACTGCAACCATTGCTAGAAGCACACATTTTGATGTTTTCTGAGATGTGAATTTTGAATCTGCCATTAATGTGGCCATTTGTGAATTCAATTGTACTATTTTATTCATCATTATACTGCGCACATATCCATTTATTTATTAATATACTTATTTATTGGCATCCGCCAGTAGTAGACCATTTTAATTACATAACATTCTTAACGTCTATGTATATCTCACTTATTCACGTTTATTATTGCCTCGCGAACCAAAACAAGAAGGTTTTTAAAGGTATTTCTGTCCATAGTTGTATCAATTATTTCACAATATGTATTATATCATGCCATCATTGATATAAAACGAGTTTCTATTTATTATTGCGCGAAAAGGAGCATGAAAGTTCGTATGTTCCTGAATGACTGGAATATATACTATTTACGTAATAAAATTGTTTATTAAGGGCATACTTGGATCAAGTACCTATGACTTCGAAGTTTTCTGAGCATAAAGCTCAAACATTATTAGGACTTATGGCGTGAAATTTCCAAGAATTGTTTGCTCCACTGGACCATCCATCGGTTAGCAATTTCAGTGTTGTTTGTTTTGTTTTGCTTGTGATTTTTGCTCTAAAAAATCGTGAAGTGATGATTAACCTAATCTATAAATTTCTCCAGTTTCATTTGAAGGTTATCATTGCAAACTCTCTTCGTTTTGTATGTATGTCTAAATGAATCAGCATGCATCGTGAATCATAAGACGAAAATGATAAGCTCACCCATCCTAACTACCGTAAAGCAAACAACAAAACCCGTTCTTGTACTGATTCAATAATATTTACATGTGAACCGTGATATGGAGCCGAGAGTATGCTACAACATTCAAGGATGGGTCTAACATATGCTCCGTACAATGTTTTGATTGTGTTGGGATCCTTGAAACGAAAACTTAACTTTTTGATAAAACTAAGCATGTTGGTTGCCTTGTAGATAATTTTATTGTAATGCTCAACAAAGGATAATCTGGAGTCGAGTATAACATCTAGGTCTAAAAAACAACTGCATCCTTCAACTGGCTTGTGGACAATAATTACTGCCTCTTGCCCTATAATGTGCTTCCGAAGAATGAAAATTTTGCGTTGAAATATTACCAAATCAGATGCTTTACACATTTTAAGGAAATGTTGTATGTCTTCAGCGTATATGTAAACGCATTCAAATGCTTATAAATCAGCTCTACATCGTTGACGAACAAAATAAATATGTAGTAATGCTCCAAGATGTGAACCTTGAAGACTGACGACAAATTTCCGTCAAATCTTACCCTCTGTATTCTACCAGTCAAGTATGATTGGACCCATTTCAGTATTCTCGGAAATACTGAACCTGGCCTCGATAATATCAATAGCAACAAAAGATTATGAACTCCATCAAACGATTTAATAAAGTCAGTACACAACGCTTCAACGTTAATAGAAAACAAATTCAAAATTCAACAAATTAATAGTCATTGATCGCCCTTGAACGAAACCGTGATGTTTGAATGACTTCTTAACTTGTGAGAAAGTTAGTTAAGTTTTGATTGAAATAACTTAGGAATACAAGATAATATCGCAATTCTACGATAATTTTTTCGATTTTTGACTCATATTAAAATCGGTATCAAAGAAGATTTCTTCCTAAACGACGGAAAAATACTACAGAGTATCTCTCAATAGGTGTCACCTTTTTTCAGTCTTGGTTTATTTCAGCTGGGTAATTTTAACAGTGATTGTACCCGTTTCGAGTGTATTTTTTGAGAGATTATCTCTGAAGATAAATTAGCAAATCCGTTTGTTTATATTCATCAGCTACCATGGAAGCCATACGGAAGCAAGTTTTAAAATTACATCTGCAAAAGCTTAGACCGTGTCAGATATTCAATAGCTTTTAGCAGTTCGGAGTGAGCAAGCGTTTTGTTTTTTGTAACTTGAAACGGTTTAAGGAAACTGTAAATGTCCATATTCAACACAAAGGACGTGCCAAACGAATTGACAAAACGAAGAAAAAGATCAAATGTGTGAGGGAGCGAATAAGACGTAATCTGGCCGAATCTGGTCGTAAATTGAGCAAAACAATTCAAAATGTCCCCTGCTTTAATGAACAGGCTCTTGGGCATGATCTGAAATGCAAGTCGTACAAGAAACAACTAGTTCACGGGTTGACGGAGCATCCAAAGCAAGCCAGGGTCCAAAGAAGCAGAAATCTTTTAGTTCGGCACGGTAGCTGCGAGATTTTATTTTCAGATGAAAAGCTTTTCCTCCTTCAGGACAGTCATAATCAACAAAATGATCGTGTATATGGCAAAAGTCCTGCCAATATTCCAAGAGATAAACTAGCTGTAGAACGCTGTTAGAATGTATCGAAAATCATGGTATGGGGGGCCGTTTCGCGAAAATTAATACTTCCTCTTCTTTTCATTGAACGTAACGTAACAATTAACACTGAATATTACGTCGAGCAGGTTTGAAGAACCATCTGCTTCCTCATGCCTCAACGTTGTATGAAAATACACCATTTTGTTTCCAACAGGACTTAGCTCCAGCTCACAAGGCAAAGAAGTGCGCGGAAAATTTGCACGATTTTATCACAAGCGAATTTTCCTGCATCTTCACCGGAGATCAACCCATATGACTACATTTTTTGGGGTTATATGTTTCAACATATAGGCCCTACAAAAGGGCTTACTTTAGATAGATACAAAAAACATTTGGTAGATATTTGGGACCAAATTTCTCAGGAAATCGGGCTTGTCAGGTGCGATGGGTTTACAAAGCGTTTGCGCAAAGTTATCAAGGAAAAGGTCGAGAGATTCGAATTGAGTTAATATGGTTTATTTTTAAACATGCATCTCTCAAATGAAAAATAAATGCCTTTGTTTTGCTGTAATCCATTTTGTTTTAGCGATACCTATTGTGAGGCTCCCTGTAAATTCAAGGGATGAATTAAATAGCCAAAAACAAAGGTTTCCCTAACTCTTTCGATACTACTTTTATGAAAGCTAGCGGCAGACCATCAAGTCCAGCACTTTTGGAAGCATCCAAGGTATTTATTGAAGGTAGAACTTCATAAAGTGATATGTTATTAACTGTGACATCTCTGGTTGGATCACGAAGGAACGAGAAATACTTATATTCGCGATCATTGTCCTCATGAGTAGTGTGCACATCCTGGACAAAATCTGCGAATATAGTACTAATTTTGTTGGTTCATTTTTACTGTCTTTCTTTTGATGAGAATTATTCGACTTTTGTTCGGCCTTTATGTTATTTTATTCATACTTCAATGTTGTATTCCTCATACGCATTTTTTATTTGTAAGTTCAGCTGGTAAGCTCAAATATGTTGTGAGGTTTGAATCATTTTTATCTTTTTCGTAAGCTGTATGTGCTTTTTATTTGTTTGTTTTTTTCAGGTTGCTTATTATTATACCATTCAGGTGCTTTAGATTTATTTGATATTTCCTTTGCTTCTTAGGTACACTTGCATTTTTGTCCATGTTACGATCCGTTACGACAAATGAATCAAAACCATGGGAAATTCCATTACTATCTTGCTTTTTTATTTTGAGTGTACCATCAATTGGATATTTTTATAGTGTTTACACTTCCATTATCTTAACATGTTCGGTTATGATAATGGCGCGTATTTAGTAGTATGAATTTAATATCTATTTATACTTGCTTACATCTCATTACTAATGTATGATGATTCCTTGCTGATCTCCGTTTGTTCAATTTTAAATATTTTTCCGTAGCTCTTGGGTGTCTAGAGTTTCAGCAGTAATTTCTCCTTGAGTGTACCTAGGTGATCGTCAAATCCATATCCTTCAGCTTTCTTCCTCAGGCGTTTGACAAATGCATCAATTTTTCCCCTTCTCGCTGTCACAAAGTATTGAGTTCGACGCGTTTCACTCTTTTATCCCGCTTTGGAACGAAAATTGCAACATCAATCAGTTATCGACCGGAAGGCGTAACGCTTCAAAATAAAAGCAAACAGAACCGCAAAAACAGCGATTCGTTCACAGCGAACCATGGCTTAATGTGTACTACTTTCCGGTGAAGAATCCTCCTCAATTAACACTGGCATTATCAGAGAGTCGTTTGCAATAAAAACAGCATTTAAAAAATTATGGATTTCATCAGAACAAAAATGACAGCAAAGGAAAAACACGTCTTCTCGCAGCCAGAGCCTACTTCACTTTTCGTATATGAGATGAATCTAGCATATTTCAAAATTCCAAAAATGTACAAGCACACCAGCACCGCATGGCGGGAAAATTGAGTACTGATGGTTAGTAATGAAAAGATCTTGTTCCATTTAAAAACTTAAAGACTGGACTTGGAAAACATGAGACACACAAAAATTATCACCAAAAATTCATTTTAAATCGGATTCTTTTCAAATTTTCAGGGTTTAAATAACTATATATTAGCTATGTTTGGCATAATTTATTTATTGAATTTCCTCCCCCAAGCTGAATGCTCGTATATTTCTCTTAACACTGCTCATTAGATCTTGGGCGAGGTTTTGTCCATCTTCCTTAAACAATTTCTCCCAGTTTTTCTTCAAAGCTTCATTGATTTTGAATGTTTTTCCGCTTTTCTTCAACTTCTTCTTCATTATCGCCCAAAACTTTTCGATCGGACGAAGTTCTGCTGTATTTGGCGGGTTCGCCTCCTTCGGGACCACATTAATGCCCTTCGCTTCGTACCAATCCATTACAGACTTGGCGTAATGGCAAGAAGCGAGATCCGGCCAGAGCTGCATGGGACTACGGTGAGTGTGGAGGAAACATTTCTGCAAGCATTCCTCTCGATAAATCTGCCCGTTTATGGTGCCGGTTGTAACAAACGGCTTGCTGTACCGTCCGCACTGGCAGATCCCCTGCCACAACAGGTACTTTTTCGCGAATTTGTCCATCTTTCTCTTCCGGAACTTTTCCGGAACCTCCATGCGGGACGTATCGACAAAAAACTCGAGGCCGGGGATTAGTTTGGTGTCCGCCTTGATATATGTCTCGTCGTCCATGGCGAGTCAGCCTGGCTTGACCAGCCACTCATGGTACAGCTTCAGCGCACGCAATTTGGCCACCGTGTTTTGATTGTCAGTCCGGTTTGGCGCCTTCCTGACCTTAAAAACACGTTGCCCAGCCCGCTTCATGGTCTGCTGGATGAACCACTTCGACGAATTGAACTTTTCGGCCACGTCTCGGGTGGAAAGGTTCAGGTTATTCATAAAATACTGCCTTATCCTTCTCTGGGCATTCCGTTTTTTGTTTTCGGCCGCTCGATGGTTTTCGTCTCCTGGAACATCTTCACAACGCGAGACACGGTGAAATGGTGGATTCCAAGCCTTTGGCCGATCCATCTGTGCGACTGACCAGGATTATCGGTCACCGCGCCCAAGATTTGCTGGCGTAGCTTTTCTTATTTCGAATGCGTCTTGAAAACTACTTGACAGATCGCGATAAAATGTTTGCACACATAAACATAACACTCTAAACTAGTACTACCCGAAGTTTCATTAATGTTTACCCACGCGATAAAAAATTACACCCAAAACAAAGTGTGGCATTTTTTCCGAGTCCCATCTTTATTCTAAGGTAACATCTTTCCAAATGGCCAGGATCCAGATGCATAGCACCTTCAGGAAATTCATATACACACGAGCGCCACGTAGCGAGAAAGTTTCGAACTGATGGTCGCCTTTCAAAAGATGTTGACCGCTGAACAACATTTTATCTGAACATTATACCAAGATATAGCTTGTTCCTTAATATTATTAGCACACCAGCGCCACGTAACAGAAATATTGTGAATTGCTGATCATCATTCAAGCAGTTTTGTTCCACTTAACATTATTGTCGAAAACAGAAACATTCTATCTGGTCAAGATACCAAGATATAATCGTATATTTAAGAAAATAATACTAGCGTAGCGTAGTGAAAAGATCCTAATCTGTTCGCCAATAATAGGGCTTGACATACAGAATAAAATAGCTGAAAATAGTAAAATTCTATGTAATCCGTATCACGAGATATTCCGGGGAGGAACGTGTTGTACAAAGTACAACGCGTGAGTGCTCGTGTTACAAAAATTATCTGGGTATTGTTTTGCTCACTTAAAATGCAGTGAATAACAATCTATGGTTCATTTAATTTTGCTGTGTAATATTCTAGTACTGTTTCGCAATAGAATTATACTTTGTGTTTAATTATTTTGGTATTTGTAGCTGTTTCCACCTTTACCTTGTCAATAGCGGTGTAAGAAACGTAATATCCTTGGATCTTATTTACAATCCAATTTTTATCAAACATTTTTACGGGCGTATTAGAAGAACGATTATAAATGGAAAATAAGGAAAATTCAAATTAACAAAACATTAAAAATTGAAACACTCATTCAAACGTTCACTAGTAAAGGGCGAACACGAAATTATTGCGACACCGAAAATGGCATGCCAATTTTCTTATAATGTTTAGAATCAAACCAAAATGTTAGGGTAGTTTTATACATATATTTACTTCAAAAATCAAAAGAAAAGTTAATCGATGGAGCCTTGAGTGTAAAATTGAACGCATTTTCGCTTTATGCCCTCCATCAAAGTCTTTACAGTGTCATCCGGTACCAGTTTCTCAGTTTTTTTTTTTCCATTTTCTTAACATGTCCTTCTCGTCTTTGACTGTCTTCTTGCTCTTCCGAAGTTCCCGCTTCATCATTGCCCAGTACTGCTCCACCGGGCGCAGCTCCGTACAGTTTGGTCGATTAATGTCCTTTGGAACAAAATGGACAGAATTGGCCTCATACCACTCCAGGACACTTTTAGAATAGTGGCATGATGCCAAATCTGGCCAAAATAGCGGAACTTCGTCGTCCTGCTGCAAGAACGGCAAAAGGCGCTTCTCGAGGCACTCAGATTTGTAGATCTCGCCATTTACTGTGCTCTTTGTCACGAAAGGCTCACTCCTCAGTCCGCAAGAGCAGATGGCCTGCCAAATGAGATATTTGGAGGCGAACTTCGACATTTTCTTCTTCTTAAATTTGTCGTCCACACAGAACTTGCTCTTGCCGGTGAAAAACTCCAACCCCGGAATTTGCTTAAAATCGGCTTTTATATACGTTTCGTCGTCCATCACACAGAAGCCATATTTTGTCAGCATCTTCTCGTAGAGCTTCCATGCCCGAGTTTTAGCCGTCGATTGTTGCCGCTCATCGCGGTTTGGGAAGTTCTGTACCTTGTATGTATGTAGTCCAGCTCTCTTCTTTGCATTCTGGACGTAGCTCTGCGACATGCCGATCTTTTTAGCCAAATCACGGCTTGAGACGTTGGGATTTGCTTTAATCATCCGCTACACCTTTCCCTCCGTCTTTTTGTTCTCCGGCCCCGGTTTTCTTCCAGCTCCTTTGCCGTGGTCCAACGTCAACCGCTAATGGAACCGCTTCAACACTCTGGAGACGGTTGAATGGTGAATGTTCAACATTTTTCCCAACTTCCGGTGCGACAGGTCAGGAAATTCCAGGTGTTTGGAAAGAATTTGTTCTCTCGACTCGCGTTGGTTCACCTCCATTATCGTTGAATCGAAAAACATGACTTCGAGTTTGACAGCATGTAAACAATACACATCAATGAGAAAGTGTGCAAAATTTGGTTGATTTTTACCCAATGGTAAAAAAGTTATGCCCTGTTGAATGTGTCGCAATAATTTCGTGTTCGCCCTTTAAATGCCAGAAAATTTCTTTAAATTCCACTAGAAATAGCTAATCTTCTGACAGGTAGGCCTATTTCGACTGTGACTTACAGACTTCTTCAGTGTCGAGTGCTCGATTTGAAAGACGTTTTTCGGTTGGAGGCGACAGTCTCAGCTTATTTATAACACCTCGAACGGAGTAGTTAAGGTTCCAAATTAATACGGTGGTCACTCTTTTGTCACTGTGGCTCCCAGTTTGCCATTTCCGCTGGCTTCCGAACGTTTCCCTTACTTTTTAATTACGTTGATGACAGTTGATTTGGAAACTTTTACCGAGTACACCAACTCGGCGTGGGAGCAGATTGGAGAATCGCGATACGTGAGTCAAAGTTTGATGCTTTTCCCTAATACTAGGATGCCTTTTTGGTAAAACAGACGCATCATACTGCACTTATATGCTTTCAAAACGAGGGTTGTTTAAGGGAGCTTTAAATACATTTAATTAAAACTTTTATGCTTGAAAAAAGGAAAATAGTTTTTAGTCTTTTTTAGTAAAAATTAGAAATCAATAGAATTCTCAAAACAAAAACTTAAATTTTGCCTTTATCTCACTTTAATCATAAGTTCCTCCTTTTTTCTCAATTTTACTCTAATCTCTGGCAGATAAAGTTGGGTAATTTAAGAGAGTTTTAACAACATCAATAAAACACTTGACTTATTAAATGGCCATCAATGTGCCTTTAAATTAAGGATTGGTTAACACACATCTTCATTGTACAGTTAAAAACAACTATGGGAGTATAAGGCTTTTTCCCTAGGTGCTGTTTGAATTGTATTGAAATTTTCGATTAGAGGACTTTTGATATGTCTGCAGAAGGTTGTATTGGGCCTACCACAAACAAGCAACACCGCACAGATGAATCTACCGACGCTTCAAACTGGGGTTCCCCACTGCATTGGTTGCATTTTGCGTTAACATGATAGCTTTTAGTGTCATGCAATGCATTGCGTTGGCTTGTATGTCCATTTAGCCTTCTATAAGTGGGTACGTGCCAGCATATCAAATGTGCGAAGGGTGCGTCTCCGATTTCTGTTGAATTGGAAGCGGACCGTCCGATCCCCTATAGGTATTGCACAAAAGGACAACTTGGCAGTGTATGACATTCGCTACCTGTATGACGTCCACTGTTGCACCCCGGAAGCGAATATATCCTACAGAGTCATTCATGTAATAACGAACCGGCGAGTCAGCAAGTGAGAGATAATGTTTGTTCTAAATTAGGGGTGAACTCGCAATGACTTTAGAGCGTCATCACGGACTCATATGGGCTCGTGCAGGATTTAATGTAGTGAGATGATTTGAAATTGATAGGCATGTTTCGGGTTTCGTGGATATTGACATTGTTTTAATTATTATAGTTATTATAGTATAGTTAACATTTCTCACTCCTTCACATGTACAGTTTCATTTAAAAATCGGACAAAAATTACAAAATATAACAAATCAGTTTCAAAACAGAAGTTTCTGAAGTTTGAGCAGTTTTCTATTTAATAAGAATTTCATTCTTCCACACGTTTGACATTTTGTGTCACCGTCTGTAGTTGAATTTCAGCAGTTACTTTAGAAGATGAAGCAAACGATTATGTTCGCCTCATTTTCCTCCATTATATCTCAATATGTCAATCCAAAAGCTACCCATGATAAGATAATTCAAAAAGGTTCACAACCGCTAAGCTTTTTCACGCGTTAATTTGGGCAAGAATATAAAGGCGGAATTTGAACGACCGACCGAAAGCCGCAGCATTCAAAGAACACAACAGGGTCTGTTTCGAAAGAGCTGAATTATAATATTTCACAATTTATACATCATTATTTGAGAGCTCGTCATCATAAAAGACTACATAGACTACATAATAATACTGGCTGTCGTTCCTTGCTTCGATGAGAGAACACTACCCGGAATATTTTCAAGTCCTCTTTTTATTGTCGTGTATGCTATTTTCCGTTCGACGGTCGGCTCAGATCTGTAGATGAGGACAGAGCAGAATGTCAACGTTGGGCCCGTCATGCCCGCAGAGGACCCATTAAATAATTAAAGCCAATTGAAATCAATTAAGGAGCACTGCCATTCCGTACGTAAACCACGCTCGAAGCTGTCATCTGAGTGTTGTTGATGCTTTTTTCACTTGTTTGTGTTGTCGTACACGCAAAATTCGACTCAATAGAATATTGAAATTGATCGAAGAGTTGTTTTGATGATTATGACTGGAACTATAAGTGTATGTAGATTTTTGCCTTACTGTTTCATTAGCCGTAATTTTAAGCAAAACAGCTTGTTTTTAGTTTATTTTTTCCAAACGCGTAACAAACTACGTAACAAAGTATATAGGGTATGTGTCCCTTGACTCAGCCTATTATGCAACCAGCGATCACATTTTTCATTATAACTCATAAAGTTTTTAAGCTGTAAGCGAGATTCAACTAGTTATACACTTGCAAAGATAAGTTTGATAAGACATTTGGTAGCATGTATCACTAAAAGTTACACAAATATTTTTATAATGCCATAAACTTTCAAGGGATGTGGATTTAATGTCGGTCTATAAGCACCAAACTGGGTCTATTCGTGGATGCAACTTCGTCCCATTCGATGGATTTATTACTAAATGCAGTCTTTGTACGGTTTTATTTTCTAGCTCTATGAATTAAGACATTGCTAGCTGTATTTCATTTACTTAATACAACATTTCACAAAACAAACTCAAGTAAAACTACCTCGAAACAGTTAAGTGATGTTCATATATGATTTATTAGCCATTCAATAATGAAAACATCATAATTCACTATGCAATGATTTTGTTCCTTCGGTTTGTATTTAGATGAGCCACTTGAATATAAGCTACCGCAAATTCATGCATTTCCACTTGAAATTTTACCAATAACAACCTTTTTACTACGTTACAATAGGCCATAGTTGGGAACATACTAAAAAATATGTACTCAACATTGGGTCTACGATTTTTTCTTGTAAAATCATTGTTATTTAAGCTATGTGAACAGTTAGTTTGAAACGAGTAACTATGTTCTGCACATCCAGACTGCATTACTTGCTTTATCGATTCAATTAAGCCAAATTTAGATCACTTGAGATCGTGTAGATCATTTGTTCAGCATAACCAGTGAAATCATGATGCAGCAAAAGTTCAAGAAACCGAAAATTACGCGGAAGTGAACAACTATAAGATGATTAATATTGTCTCAATTGCTTTTGATTACATCTATCATGCTAATAGCAACATGATTTTCTTGGTTATCGCTCAATTAATGACTCATTTGGTACATAGGCCGATTCAAGGAGCTAGGCTAACATTACATCCCCTTACCCTAGTTCCTCAAAAGGTCATGTCAGATTACATTAATTTTTGAATTTGAAACTACTAATTTTGTACTAATTTAATTATCTTCGTATCGCTGGTAGATTACATTTTCTCGGGCGTTGCGGAGTTTCAAATCCACCAATCAACCCAAGTACGAATGACTACAAACTAGGGAACAATTTTGTTTTTGTGGTCAAACGAACAGGTGATGAATGATGGATACCACTAGGCCGAATACCATTAGGCTGATTGGGGCATTTGACCGAATAGGCCATAAGAGCGAATTGGACACTTGGTCGCCTGAGTGTATAACATTTATTTTTGGATTGGAATCTGCTGAAAGGACTTAACAAGGCATGTTATCTGATAAAACCTTTTAAAATTAAAAGGAACTGCTCATGATTGTAAGAAGGATGGATCTCATAAGAAAATATTAGTTTCTTATCCCAAAAATTACGAGAAATACTTAATCGAATCCTTAACTAGACATGTTAGTAAATTGAAATAGTTTGATTGGACACGATTGATAGATTTCATGTCGTAAATATCTCAAGTTAAATGATTAAATTCCGAGTTATTAAATTAGAAGGAACTGCTCATTATTGAAAGAACCCCCCAAGTAGATTGTTGCTTCAATTCCCAATGATTTAAAAATATATTAAGTACTCATTTCAACTGCTAGTAGATAACGAGATTTGGAAGAAGAGAAAAATCAATCATCCAAAAGTCATGGTAGCAAATTCAAAGTGTTTAAATCAGAGTGAACTGCTCAACTTGCTTTCAAGTGTGTGTGTGTGTGTGTGTGTGTGTGTGTGTGTGTGTGTGTGTGTGTGTGTGTGTGTGTGTGTGTGTGTGTGTGTGTGTGTGTGTGTGTGTGTGTGTGTGTGTGTGTGTGTGTGTGTGTGTGTGTGTGTGTGTGTGTGTGTGTGTGTGTGTGTGTGTGTGTGTGTGTGTGTGTGTGTGTGTTTTTTTTTTATAATAAGGTTGAAAATAGCTTCAAAAGCCTGGCCTGTAGTGTATTTGGCACTGTGTGGGACTCACTCAAGCGGTAATGGGACTCGCTTCCGTGCCTAACCACTAAAAAACATTCCTTATATCTCTTTGCCGTCTCCCCCCGGGACCACGATGAAGCGACTACTTCAGGGGGCGGCTGTGTTCATGCACCTCTCTGTTGTCTTGGCTCTTGCAACTCTCGCCGTTATTTTGTGCTGTTTTATGCACCCATCGAGGCGTGTACCGATATGGAGTAGCCGGCCGTCATAACGTGCCCTCCTTCACAGTCACCCTCGTAGGACACCGACGCTGCTTGACCGCTGATGTTCCCTCCATTTGCGCTGCAGCTCAGTCATAATTTGCGTCACTACACTATTAACGGCATTCCAAGTGCTCTCCTCTCGACACATTTCCTTGATGATGTTCTCCGTATTAAGTACTGGCATCTCCCTCCGAACTTCCTCAAACCTTGGGCAATCGAAGATCACGTGCTCCGGTGTTTCTTCTACGTGTCTACACGCTGGACAGACGGGTGACGTTGCGTGTCCAAACCGATGCAGATACTTTCTGAAACATCCATGACCAGATAGGAACTGTGTCAAGTGAAAGTTAATTTCGCCATGTTTCCTGTTTGTCCAAGACGACAGAACCGGTATAAGACGGTGTGTCCACCTACCATTTCTCGCCGTGTTCCACTCCTGCTGCCATTTCGCCATCGATGCCGCTCGCATGATCTTCCGAACACCATTGGTTTCCTTTCTCGTGTAGCACTCACTGTCCTCGACCAGGATAATGTCGATAGGAATCATTTCGGCGATAACACATACTGCTTCCAAAGAGATGGTCCTATAAGCGCTCGCAACTCGCATGGCCATGAGACGATGCGTTCTGTTTAGTTTAGCACGATTTTTCTTGCTTTCCAACGCCGAGATCCAGGCTGGCCCACCGTACCTCAGTATTGAAGAGGAAACGCTAGCTAGTAGACGCCGCTTACTACTGGTAGGTCCGTAGCTATTCGGCATAATTCTGGCTATTGCGTTAATAACCTTTGCCGCTTTTTCGCAGGCATAATCGACGTGGCTGTTGAAGTTCAGCCGGTCGTCGATCATCACTCCCAAGTACTTCAGTGCTCGCTTCGAGGCTATTACATGCCCTCCAACGACGATTTCCGCCCGTTTCACCGCTTTGCAATTGCTGACCACTAGCAGCTCCGTTTTGTGGTGTGCTATCTGCAATTTAGCTTCGCGCATCCAGTTCTCAACCATACCAATCGCTTCGGTCGCCAACAACTCAACTTCCTCTAGCGTCTCGCCTGAAACTGTCAGGACAATATCGTCTGCAAAACCAACGATCTTGACTCCCGTTGGCAACTTCAATGTTAACACACCATTGTACATTGCGTTCCAAAGCGTCGGTCCAAGGATGGAACCTTGTGGCACTCCCGCCGTGATCCTTGTCGACTTCTGGCCCATTTGTGTATCGTACAGCAAAACCCGGTTCTGGAAGTAGCTACTCAAAATTTTGCACAGATAGTCAGGCACCTTGATTCTGTGTAGCGCTTCGGCGATGGCTTCCCAGCTAGCGCTATTAAAGGCATTCTTGACGTCTATCGTTATCACCGCACAATATCGATTACCTCTCCTCTGCTGCTTGTGTGCCTTATACGCACTGTCGATGACAATCCGAATTGCATCCACCGTTGACTTTCCTTTCCGGAACCCGAATTGGTTTGTTGACAAGCCATGCTCGTTCTCCGTGCACTTCATCAACCTGTTTAGGATGATCTTTTCCAACAGCTTGCCAAGTACATCCAACAAGCATATGGGTCGATACGATGCTGGTTCCCCTGGCGTCTTTCCTGGCTTTGGTAGTAGCACCAGCTTCGAATCTTCCACCTGTCTGGAAATCTCCCTCTTCTAGACAGTTCTGCAACACACTCCTAAAAATGTCGGGATACCTCTGCAGTGCCGTTTTCAATGCCATGTTGGGAATTCCATCCGGACCCGGAGCTTTGTTCACCTTCAGCCCTTTTGCCACTGACAAGAGCTCATCGTTGAAGACTCGTGTACCACCAGTTGCTCCTGCCACTTCATTGCCGTACGGTGTTGGTGGCCATGCCGTAGGGTCGTGCTGCGGGAAGAGACCATCCACGATCGTCTTCAGCTTGTCCGGGCATCCTTCAACCGGTGTCGCTTGACCCTTAAACTTTGCCATCACTACTCGGTAAGCGTTGCCCCATGGGTTTGCATCGACATCTTGGCACAGTTCTTGGAAACAGCTGGACTTGCTTCTCCGTACTTCTCGTTTTAATGCGGTTCTGGCCGCCCGGAATGCCACCCTACGCACTTCTCTATCCGCTTCCGTTTTTGCTCGCTGAACTCGCCTTCTGGCTTTGAGACAACTAGCACGAAGGTTACTGATTGCCTCGTTCCACCAGTATACTGGGCGCCGTTTGTTTTTTGGCTTCGTCTTCCTCGGCATGGTGGTGTCACATGCCGCAGCCAGCCATGCTGTCAGCTCTTCCGCGTCCGAGGGGGTGCTTTCTACACGCAGTGCTTCTGTGAAAAGGTCGCTATCGAACTCCTTTGTCCTCCAGTTTCGTTCGTTCGTATTCATCCGTCGTACTGAAACTGAGTTCCCTTTGCCGATTGTGTACCTGATCGCCTGATGATCGCTATTTGTGTACTCCTCGCTCACTCTCCAATACATGTTTCTCATCAGCGACGGACTGCAAAAAGTAACGTCGATAATGGACTCACGACCATCTCTGCGGAAAAGTGCTAACGGTGCCTTCATTGACCAGCTGAACCTCCAACTTTACTAGCGCTTCCAGAAGGCTGAACCCACGGGCGTTGGTACATCTGCTGTGTGTGTGTGTGTGTGTGTGTGTGTGTGTGTGTGTGTGTGTGTGTGTGTGTGTGTGTGTGTGTGTGTGTTTGTGTGTGTGTGTGAGTGTATGTGTGTGTTTGTGTGTGTGTGTGTGTGTGTGTGTGTGTGTGTGTGTGTGTGTGTGTGTGTGTGTGTGTGTGTGTGTGTGTGTGTGTGTGTGTGTGTGTGTGTGTGTGTGTGTGTGTGAGAGTGTGTGTGTGTGTGTGTGTGTGTGTGTGTGTCACAATTAAATCTCTAATGCTGAGCTGCATCGTCGATGCCAACAGAAACCGATATCAGTGGATATTCGAGAACGAAAGTGTTATCGTGGATCGCCCACACCCTACGAAGAAGCGGAAACGAAATCTACAAACAAGCGCTGGATTGGAACCAACCAGGACGTCACAGCAGAGGCTGACTCAGCGGCTCGTGGCGTCGGAGCCTCAATAAGGAAATATTGGAAGTCGATCGAAATCTGACCTTGGCCCAGGTCTAGGCTAAAGCGAGCAGCCACCCAGTCGTCTTTCACGTTAGCCCTATGCAACCCTAGGGATGGACAGGAGACTTAAGTAAGTAAGTAAGTTTCAAGACTCAAAATTTTCATGAAATACTATGATCTATCTTTAACCCTTATCTGTCCGGATTTCCGGAAAAACGGACGCAGTTAGCAAAGCAACGATGGATCGAGTGATGTGTGTCGTCCGAATATTAAGGACACTCTCGAGTTCCTTTGAATCTCGGAGAGGATTACGGCAAGATGGATTGTCGTGATCGTTGTTTAACATTGCATTGGAGAGTGTGATTTGTAGAGCTGGGATAGGCACGTGTGGCACAGGAAGTCTATTTGATTTCACCAACGACGTTGATATCGTAGCAGGTAACGATGCCGGAAACGTACATCAGCCTTGAGGCTAAAGCTGATAGGATTGGGCTTGTGAACAATGCGTTGAAAACAAAATACATGATGGGAAGAGGCTCACGAGAAGACAATGTTAGCCTTCCACCACGAGTTCAGATTGTCGGTGATGAAATCGAGGCAGTAGACAAATTCGTGTATCTGGGCTCATTGGTGATCGCCGATAACGACACCAGCAGAGAGATACAAAGGCGCATTATGGCAGGCAATCGTGCCTACTTTGGACTCCGAAGGACGCTAAGATCGAACAAAGTTCGCCGAACAACAAAGTTGACCATCTACAAGACATTAATTAGACCGGTAGCTCTCTGCGGCCACGAAACATGGACATTGCTAGTGGAGGACCAACGCGCCCTTGGTGTCTTTGAACGGAAGGTGCTACGTACGATCTACGGTGGCAGATGGAAGACGGAACGTGGAGAAAGCATCAAATTGCATCAATTGCCGGGAGAACCTCCCATCGTATACATCGCAAAAATCGGTCGGTTACGATGGGCTGGGCATGTCGTTAGAATGTTAAATGACACAACCCTGTTAAAATATTTCTCGGAATAGAACCGACGCGTAAAAGAAGAAGAGGCGCGCAACGAGCAATGTGGATCGATCAAGTAGCGAGGCTGGCGAGGTACAGCCATGGACCGATTACAACGGAGGCAACTTCTGTACAGCAGATGCACCACCGGCCTTGGTCTGATTGGTAAGGTAAGTTAGTGTTTGACAATAAACACGATTAAGACTGTAACTCTGGCAATTTTTCTTCAAAACAGAAAAAAAACACGCTGGCACCGTTTGATTCAAGAACATACGCTTCATGTATATCATCAGCAATGTCCGTTTGGATTCATGTGGTTCAAAAAAATCCGGGTTTTCGGTGCTGTGTTTCGGTACAGAGACACAATTTGGGAATATCAATTGATTTTTTGGGAATGGATGGCACAATCTTTGGAATAATTCCTAGAAACTATTTCAATTCCATTGTGAGCCATTTGCCGACTTGTATCTGGAACGGCAATTCTGTAACAGGTTCTCGTGGGACACTCTTAAAGCTGAAGAAATTAACTATGAGAAAATGAAAATCGTTTTATAGAAAACGCATATTTGACCCATAAGACTCTAGTGAAAATCCCAAAAAAAAAATAGAAATGATCCTTAAAAATCATCAATTTGATCCTTACTTTCAACAAAGTTTAGCGAGAAATGTCTAAAATGAACCGTTATATATCAAAGAAATGGTATACAAAATTTATAGGATTACCCATAAACATACTGCAAATGATCCTTAAAAGGTTCAATAACTTTTTTTAAACTATCAAAACTGATCCACAGAATGTAACATTTGCGCACTACCCAACAAACATCGGTGTTGAATTAGAGCTTGTTCAAACAAATTTGGAGAAGCTATTCAGCTATTCTAGAAGAAACAGCTGAATAGCTTCTCCAAATTTGCTTGAACAAGCTCTAATTCAACACCGATGTTTGTTGGGTAACACATGTGCATATCATCCGCAAATTATTGAAAATGTTCCATAAATAAATTGCCAATGATCTACAATAGTTTTTTTAACCAACCATAATCTGCAAAAAATGATTCATAACAAACCAACTTTGTGCACCTCTCTGATCTCCTCGCAACTACGATAATTTTTTGTCAAAACAATTATGCACATATGCACAAATATGCACCTAAAAAACTACTGGTCAAATTCAAGAGCATGAGAATGATTGACCGCCCCAGGTTGCTACTCCGTTGTTGCCAGATTAGCTGTTATTACACAGAGAACCAACAGATGATGCTTGTGACTAACATACATCTTCAACGTGTAAGAACTGGTGATCCCACTCTATAGCAATACCGGCGCCGGCCCCGCCCGAATGCAGGTCAAGTAAGGAAAGGGTAGGAAAATGCTGACGTGATACTCGCTTTATTGGAAGCCGCGGAATCCACTGCACTTCCGCGAGACATCACTGGGATTTTGGATAACAGGATTTGGTAGCAGCAGGGTTCGTTTTGGTTAACGATAAGCTGTCAAGTTAAATATTTGAAAATTAGGAGTGACTTCCGATTTGAACCGATTTAAACCAACAGTAAGAAAGCTATTGGGGCCACTCACACAGTGAGATAGTGGTATTTCATTATGAAAACTAGGCAATTCATCTCAACGTCAGAGAGCCAACTTGGACCTATCAACACCAACAGTACGGATGTCGCTGGAGTCACCTACAACATTGGATAGTGGTTTATTTGTTCCAGGATAGGGTGGCCTGATGAGCATGGCGAACGAATAATTTGAATCACAATCAATTATGTACCTCTCCACCGACCCATCTTACCCAGCGAACCACGACTTCTCATACTCTCTCGCGCAACGAACAATAGGCAACCGAAACAATAGACAAAACGCTACGCCCGATAACAAAATATTACGGAACAACGTATCGATACAACCGATTCAACCGATTCAACTGATGGTCGACGCAAACCTTTTAAAAAGGACATAGATACTGTGTGGGTTTCCAGGGATGTGTTTCGGTACGGAGACACTATTTGGGAATATAAATTGAAATTCCGGGAATGGATGGCAGAATATTTGGAATAATTTGACTATTTCAATTCCATTTTGGGCCATTTTTTGACCTGTGCCTTCTTTAACAGGTTCCCCTGGGGCCTGTGATGTGATAAGAACCCACCATCAGTGCAAGAATTACCTATGGCTGCAGGCAATCCCAGTTATATGTATGTTGTTATAGGAACGGTG
>JASCZW010005205.1:0-45030 GCA_034211315.2 Aedes japonicus
GTTGTTGCATTGCCAGAAAAGCAGGAGAACAGCTATCAAAATGAGTATCGGTTGAGGACGCCACATTCAGAAGACATCAAGCAGAAAATCGATGACTGAGGTTGATGGTATCACTGCTGTGTTTCACTGATCAATGATTCTGTATCATCAATTTCCTTAGAAAAAAATATCCATTTTACTGTATGTTAGTTTAGGGAAATACCATAAATACATTTTGTTTTTATTAAATGATCGTTGTATCAGCTATTTAAATAAATGGTTCTGATATAAAAGAAGAAAGAATGGGCATGCGGTAGGTCAAAATATGATGATAAGTGCAGGGAAAATTGAGCGAAAAGGGCATGTGTACAGTGGTACTGAAAATGTTCATGGCCAATTTTGAGTCTTACGAACCTTGTTCGATTGACTCAACTTGAGGACAATCATCAGATAGCGAAAATGCTTATAAATAGCCACTAAGAAATTTCATAATTTTGACACCACATTAAGTGGTGTACTTTTTGGTTATGTTCTATGAAGCATCAGAGGCCCTCACGGGAACCTGTTACAGAATTGGCTGTGCCAGAATAAGTCAGAGCATGTTCAAGAATGGAATAGAATGGTTTCTTATATATTCTATGATTTTGACATCCATTTTTAATTTAATAGTTACCCAAATAGTGCTCTACCTGATTCACAGTTCTGAACTCGTGATTTACGGGAACTGATGAATTCAAATGGTCACGGCGATAATGAATCCCAGTTTGTCAGAGTTTTAAATTTACGGGTGCCAAAAAGACCAAAATCGGCTCAATAGCTGAAGAGTTAGAACTATTAACTTTGGTGGGTACCCGTACCCTGTCGATCACTTAAAGGTGTTTTTTTGCCGGATCACATATATAACGGAAATGTTCAATCTGTGTAACCTTAAGAGGGAATATACAAACAAAATTAAATCATTCCTGATTTTGGAAGAAATCTTCAGATTTTTTGAAGGTGTTTCATCAATCGGCGCAATTTTTCTCTCATCCATCATGGCAAACTATATTCCAAATTTGGTTCTCAATTCATTGATGTTGACGACTGTTATTCATTTCAGCTTCCTTCTAATAGTCACAATTTCTGCATTGGTCTGAGACAGTACAGTTTGTGTAGTTGAGTTCTTCATAAACTGACCTGTTATTGTACCACTTGTTACCGTTTTTACTGTAATGACAGTTTGCGGATCCTGATCAAAAGGTATATGTTAATTGTGGATCTGATGAATGGTAATATTTGATTTAAAATATCTTGTCTGAAATAGCTCAATTAATGAACTTATTCTTCCACTGCAATTTCCGCAAATCACAAACTGAATTGGCAGAACATCTCCGATTTTTACTATGAAATGCGTTGTCCTGGAAGCATGGAAACCGGTTTTGCTAGCAGTTTTAACACCTACAGGAGATAGCCAGTTTAATTTTATTAAAGTCATCCGATCATACAGTTTTGTGGCTTTGATTCAAAATGGCATTGTTCGCCTGATCGCATTGGTTATCGCGGCAAGAATGGTATGACGAAGCCTTGAGATTTAACCCGCAGATTTGTACTACGACTATGCGGAAACTTTGGGACAACGCGGTCTAATCCATCATTGAGGCCGCTGTAAGAATCACAATGGTATTCACACGCCAACAATGGCACCTTAATAGTTCTTTTACCAGCAGTATGTGTTTTACAGAAAATCAATTATTTTTAAGGAAGCAGGATACCCAAGAAGCGCCATGTTTGCAGTAGTTTGTTATACTGTCAATCTTCACTTTTCACCTGCGCTGTCGACAGCACCAGCGTAGTTTTGTCAGAATGAATTGTTCATTGATTTTTGGAAGCAGCAGGGAGCAACCGCTGATCATTTGGCGGTTGGATGTTGCCTGATTGAAAACTTTTCATCAGCATTGCACTTCCAACGACAGCGGTTTCGATAAGTACCAGGAGAACCTTTAGTTTTTCAACCGCATTGCCGCTGACATTTGCAAAAGTGATTCTGCATAGCTTGTATAACTGTTTCAGTGATAACTGTTGTTCTATAATCTCACATTGTGGAGCCCGAACGGTGCTTTTTCTTTCTTCTCTACGGCAATAACGAGGCCCAAGCTACAGTAATGCTTTGCTGTGCCAATCATCAGAGACTTTGCCATTCAGGCCTTTATAACGACGAACCTGTTTTTTCCGTTTAAAAAAGTTCGAATACACTCTACAACCTATTCGGTTTCATTTTACCTACGAATACAATTTACCAACCTGTCAGTAAAGAGTTTGTTTAACCTTGTATTGGCTTTCACGAATGAAGAAAATTGCTGGTTTGCTGATGTCTGCCGGATGTCTGCATGATACTGAAGACACCTGGGTGGTAGGGGGCATCACAGGTCGCACCCCATCACTTCGCCATTGTCAAAACGACTAGATTAACTGAAGCACCAACCATGGCAGTCTTTTTGATCACACTCGTGGAGGCGTGAGCTAGGAACCAGGAGACCAGTGGGCCTAACACACCTTTTCAATGCCAGTCCTCACCATTTGAAGCCCAAGTAGGCATTGGTAGATGTAGCTCACAACCACAGTCGATCGTGTTATGAAGCCTAATACTCCAATGCAAAGCTGATGACCTTAGTAACCTTTTCCAAATATTGACACTCTTTTGATTAAATAGGGCTACAAAGCTGCAAAGTATACCTTCAGCTGTTTCATTTTCAAATTGATAAAAACGACATTAGGATGATATCCGCTGGCCTCAATTTCGTTTTAAGTGACACTCAGCAAGAACAGTGACCATTAGCATGGGACAGAATTGAAATACCTGTTCCCTTTTGGTTTTTGGGAGCCTTTTGGGTCCTATTATAACTCTGTAAAATTTCAGCTTGATCGTTGAAACTATATTTGAGCACCCAGGGTTTTAATTTTTCCATTGGATTTTCTGTGGGAAAATGTACTTTAGCAGATAAAAATCTAGCGAAGAGACCCGTTGTCCGCTAAAAGTAATTCAATCCACCATCTCTCTGCCAAATCAAGACTTTTCTTAAGACTGCAAAGCAATCCGATCGACGGTGGAAACAGTTGTTAAGCTAAAACTGATTCGGATCCTAACGAACGTGCACCATGGGACTGTGCGCCAACAACACTGCCACCTGCAGCATGTCCTTGCAGCCTGCTGCTGCTCCGCAGTAAAAGCAACGCACGGGAGCCAGGGGCGTTCACAAGTGTTACAGCGTCCACGCTAGTGACCATTCATCAGACCAGTATTACGCTTCCCGAGTAACACTTCTTTCTTCTTTCTTAGCGTTGCAAGCTTATTGCTTGCACACAACTCAGTGTTCTAAATTCACTTCCACAATTATTAATTAAGAGCTTTTGATACAGGGCAGCCCTGACTGTGTGCCCGTGCGAGTCAGGAATTTTTCGCTTGACGAAAATTTCCAGGACCAGACCTGGAATCCAACCCAGTCACCGACTGAGCTAAGGGAGGACCGAGTACCACATCTTCTTTATAATCAAAATCTTGCCGGCGTAAAAGTACATTCAGCCGTTATAAAACTCGAGAGTAGCCATGCCTGTTTTCGCCGGACCAGCCATTGATCGTTCAACCCTGTGTGCCTCGTGTGTGATAGTCAACGACAGATGAATTTTGGAACGACTTTTGAGTCCGCTCGGCCATGCTGGAGGCATGCCAACAAGGTTGCTGCGTTCATGGTATAATTTGCAGACACCCTGTACAGACGATGGGGTAAGACAGTTCCTCATGGCGAGCAATTTCAGAGTTGCTTTTGAGGTACCTCGAGTAACTCACGTTGCTCAGAAAACGACCTACCATTTGTTTTCCCTCTCGGTATGCTGGGAGCTGCTCATAATTGGCAACAAGCTAATTTTTCTACTTCCTCGACGTAAGCCAGCTTTTGAAAATAACCTATATTTGCTCAAACTACATATTTGATATGCTCGTTCAATTTGGTATCGTATTTTCTACTGTTCATGTAAGCCTTTGCCTCTTTCGAGAAGAAGTTATTTTCATGTCTTCAATTAAGTCTTACTTTAAATAAACCCATCTATTGCAGCATCATTTCGCCAGACGGTCACCAAACTAAAATTGACAGACCGTCAACGACTATGAAATTTCAAGGCGCGTAGATGGCACCATCAACATACGATTCAACGGAAACTAACGGAAACGAGCTGTAATTTTAAAATAGCAGTTACAGAAATTTACACACGGAGGGCACTACAGCTTAATTGTCTGTTCTCTGTGCTGGTACTGTGGAATAAGGGCAGGAGAAGAGAAAAACGAACGCATCCCGCTGCATTCCGACGCAAGTTTCAAGCTTCTTAGAATCGATATTTAGCAGATTACCAATCTGTATACATCGTTTTAATACCTGATCATTGGACTTCAATAAATTCATTCGAATCGCGTATCGCATATTAAATATTCCTAGAACCATCATAGCCGTGGAATAGAGCTCACCGTTGTTCTATCTTCAATTGCCATTAGCAGAATGTTTAATATTTTTTCAAACAAATTGAAAATCAAACTTTTTGAAACCCTGGAAACCAAGAAAACCCGATGAGTTGGAAGCTTTATTGATTTACACGCAAGTTACTCGATGCATCAAAGCACCTCCAGGAGTATAACTGTCTCACCCCTAGATAAGACCTCTCATACAGATTAAAGACATTTTACAAATATTGCGATAAAGTTACAGATTTTAACAGACATCGATATGCATCAACAAAATGATAATTATTCCAAGAACGATTTTATTTTCCACTAAGCTGGGTCGGTACGAGCTTTGCTATGCTTGCCACTAGATGAATGATAATATAATAGAAATAGCGCTTATATGGGTTTCTTTAAGCAAATAGTATTGTTCAAATATTTTCGTTTGCTAATGTGCGTAATTTCTGCAAAGCTAAACGTAGGTGTGTGTGTGTGTGTGTTTCTAATGATACCCTCGGATCGTTAGTTTTGACCATGGTTTTTCATTCTGTGTAGAAGCATTAATCTGTCAAAACATTGATTTATGTTAACACAGACATTTAAACATTTATAACTACACTTTTGATTGTTATTTTTTGTGCACTCTCCCATGCGCGGAAGTAACGATCTTTGATGAAGTTTGCAGAAGCAGATACCTTCTGATCTCCATACGAAGCGCGCTAAAGGAGTGGATGCCCGGTCATTCGTGCAAAGGAGTTACGTGCCTGATCGGATACTACTGTTCAAATGCCCTCCGCTCGTTTTCAAACTTGTATCTTTCGCCTCTCAGAGCCTGCACGAGGCCCGTATACGGAACTATCAATACGCTTTCTCTTCATTTCTATTTTGTCTAGCAACAAATTGCCGTCCACTCCTAGCGCTTCGCACGGAGATGGTGTACCTCTCGCCTTTCTGCAAACTTCATCATTTAAAACTACGCCGTATCCTGTCAGTTTGAACGACAATTTCTCTTGCATAACCATAGATACACTTCTTGTGCATAATGTAGCACAGAGATTAAATCGCAAGCATCCCCCATTCTTGCTTATGCAAAGGGGTCAAAACTTCTGTCAGAACATACTGCTTACCCACCCAAGAAATACACATTTTGTGTTTTAGTTGCGTGGATGTTTGTCATGTTTAGTTGAAATTTCTGTCTCATTTGTATAAGAGACTCCCGCCCCTCCTTGATTGATTAGTTCTCGAGTTATACCAAATTTGGCTCCATTTTGCTATATTAGTTCTCGAGTTATGTAGAAATTTCAGATTCATTAGTATGATAACTCCCCCTTCTAAAGAGTAGAGAGATCTTGAATCACCATAGAAACATTTCTTGACTCCAGAAAACCTCACATGCCAAATTTGATTTCATTTTCTTGGTAAATTTTTGAGTTATGCAGATAATTGTGTTTCATTTCTTTTAATTTCGCTCATCTATTTGGTTCAAATTAGAGTAAACAAACTGTAGTCTTTTTTGATCTTATTGTCCATATTCTAAAAAAAGTTCACCTTAAAAAGAAAAAATCAATTCGTGTTGAAAATAAACAGTGACAAAAAAAGCCCACTTTATTTTGCTCGCGGGAAGATAAATTTAACTTAAAAAAGAGCGATTTAATAATTTATGTGTTCTGCTTTGGCCTTCAGGGCCAGCTGCAGGTGCTTTGGCATGCTCTCCACCAGGTTCCTTAGGTGCTGTGGATCAAGCTGTGGCGCACTTCAGGGCTTCAAAATAGTTGAATTTATTGGTAACACTAGTTTTTCAACCCTGGCATCTAGAACCGCCCTCAAATTCGCGATGGGGTTGAGATCCGGGATTTGTGGAAGCCAGCGGTTTGATCCGACCGGAAGAAAGATTCTTGGCCTTCTTGGGAGCATGCTTTGGGTCGGTGTCCGAATACGAACATTCTCTTTGGAGACCCGTTTGTATCAAGCGAAACCCCACGTAGCGTTCACCGTGCCGCGGATGTGGCGCTTCTGGAGCCCCTCGTCCGATATGCACCAACAATAACGAAGCCACCGCTTTCGAGGAAAAAGCTCGAATTTTTATTCGTCCGTCCAGAAAACCATTTTCCAGAACTCCACGGGTTTATCAGCAGGGTCAATTGCAAATCTGAGCCGTGTGGCTTTGTTTGGCTTTGTGATAAATGGGCGCTTCCGGGCAACCTGGCCAGTCAGCCCCTGTGTTACAAGACGGCTACGGGCAGTTCTTGCACAGAAACTGATAGCTGACGGGTTTTCCTGGATACTCGCTGGACAGTTACTTTTGGGTTTTCTTGACTTCGCGCATGATCTTGGTGTCCGTTCGTGTACCCGTTGTGCGCTCTCCTGCCTCTGCCTGGGCGATCCACCAATGATCCGAACGTTTTTTTTTGTTTCAGTAGAATTTTACCAACTGCTGCCTTGCTATAACTGTGCTTCCTAGCAACAGCTCGGTGCGATTCATCATTTTTCACATCACAAACCCCCCAATTTTCGGATATACAAGGGCATTGCTTTGGAAATCACTACGGTCTCCATTTTTTCAACTGAATCAAACGCGATCAGGTATAAAAATACACCAGGTCAAGCCGTTTGCTTCAAAACACGTCAAAATATCAAAACATACACAATCGAGGGGTCTTTCTACGGAAACTTATAAAAATCATATCGATTTTTGAAGTGGGTACTTTTTTCTGCCACTTTTGTTTTCAATGCAAATTGATTTTTTAGTTCTCTAAGTCGAAATCTTTTTTTATTATCATTATTTCTAAAGTGAAACTTGAAAAGAATACGAAAAATAAGATTTCAAAAATGACTACAGTGTGTTTACTTTAATTTGAAGGTGGGCACTTTATTTTGCCTATCAGTGTAGGTCGTATTTCTACAAAACCACAGAACCGAATGGCACCCAAATACGGCAAAATTAATGATATTATAATGTTTGCATTAAAAAAAATTCGAATGGTAATAAAAAAAAAAAGCTAAGACTGATAAATGCTTTTGATAATTTTCCAAAATTCTACGCCCTTGTGAGCGGCCTCCGAGCAGGTAACCGGAACATTCGCCATGATCTGAACGAAAACTTGCGTGTAGGCATGTTTTTGAGTGGTTTCTTTGTTTTATTTATCAATTCCTCCTCAGTTTTTGCGATGAATTGGTGGAGTAGATCTTAAACTTCAGGTAGGCCCGGAAATTCTCTGATGGGACGCAGCTGAGGGACGTTGGGCGGGTTCGCCGACTTGGGTGGTACCACATCGATGATTCAGCCGTCCAACTCCTCCACCGATCGCTTCAAGGTCGACGCCAGATCCGGCCAGAACACCACGTCTTCGCCCTCATGTTATTTCTTGATGAACGACGCCACTTCCGGCAGGCATTTCGTTCTATAATTTCCCCATTCACGGCCAGTCCGGAGCAAAAGAAGAGCGGCTTTGGCATCCCCTTCTCGCTGATTGTCAGCCACAGCAGCATCTTCTTGGGAAACTTGGTGGGTTAAATGAACTTCACCTCAGAGCTGACTTCCTTCGTGGGGAAGTAAAATACGAAGTGCCCTGCCAGTCGTTACCATCCAGGGTGAAATAGGTCTCATCACCACCGTCACGTCGCAATTCGCCGGGAAAATCGAGTTGAATAAGATCAGCCGCTTCCGCTGCGTCATTTCCTGAAGCTCCGAAACCAGTGGACGCGACCTCCGCTTCCTGACATGTATGTTCAGACAGGTAGTTTTACTGTTTGGCTGGTTGAATCGACCGCCGGCCAAGCTCGACGCAATACGTATGCCACTTTTCCCGGGTCTTCCTCTTCAGCATCCTTGGAGCTTCTTTGTCGCTCAGGGTCGTCTGCCAGTCCGGAATGCCGCTTCTTTCAATGCTCTGATTGTTGTCTAATAGTTCCAAGATGTTGTAGCGTATCCGGCGTCCTCAAAGTGCCGCACGATGTCCGTTTTCGACGCGGCGGGGCGCCGTTCTGTGAACGCGCGCGCGTCTGAACGGAGTTGCTTCACTGTTTTTGCCATCACAGTTAGAGTTCGACTGATAGAGCTGTCAAATTTTGTCTTCTGGCTCATGGGTTACTATGATTGATGCTGCATGTGGAGTTTCTTAAGTGCGGGTGAAGGTAAATCCATAAAAAATCGGGAGTTTATGTCCACTTTTTTTAATGCAAACGATTGTCACATATACTTCATATGAATTGCTTTGAAATAAGTCTAATTTATTTCAAAGATATGGCCAAACATTTCCAAACAAACAAAGTCCAAGGACCGAATTTGAAATCCTTCATTTAAAAAACTATTAATTCTTGATTACTTACTATTTACTATTCTGTTGTGAACATCACTAATATCCACCATTCAAAAAGTTGCTTACAGTACTGTGAATAGTTATTTCGACCCAATGTAATTCGTTTGCTTATCGGCTCGTTCCAGAAGCTGGGTTTCCAAATAACACGTATGATACGGTATACTTGATTATTTTCACAAGTTTGTCACACAATGCATCGCAACTTTAAAATCTAAGACGTGAGAGCGCCATATCGGAAAATTTGGATGATACAGTCTTGTCTAACAGTGCGTTACTCTAACTGGTATATAGAAAGTGTTATATAAATGTTGTAGGCGAACAACATTTATATAACACTTTCTATATACCAGTTAGAGTAACGCACTGTTAGACAAGGCTGTAGAATAAGTCAAGAGTTTAAATTTCAACCTACCCGATGTTCATAAACTCCTAATTCTGGAACAAGTTGATTTTCTTCTCATTTTCTAGTATTTTTTTCCCTATGAGTTGAAATGACTATTTACAGCACAGGTTGCTCGGCAGATTAAATGAGCCAACCCGCTGAAAGTATAACATTAACTAACGCCTTAATCACCTTAATTCAATACATCTCTCTAATGGATAACAAAACGCTATTTATGATAAAATAAACGATTACCCAAATTCAACATTTCAGCCTATAAAAAAGCGCAGTGGTGGTTATCCAAACATGTACTTTCGCCCAGTTACACATTATTTGAACAGCCCAAACTGGCTGCGCTCGTATGCGGTAACTTTTTCACCCCAAAGTTCAAAAGCTTCCAAGCTTAAATATTTTCACCTCAACACAAGCTTATCATCATCGCATTTGTTTTCATCGAATCTCACCACTGGCCAACCCTCGTATTCTATGTTTCGTTCAACCTTTCATGCTTCTTCTATTCACCACAGCAACAAGGAAACACCACTCCCGGCAAAGAACACCGTAATGGCCGTGTTCAGTCCCATGACGAAGTCTCTCGAGCGCGTGTCGGTTCCTCACCGGAACCCGACGACAAAACCATCAATGCCGCCGGGATGTAGGCCTGCCGGATGCCATCAAGGAAGCCCGCCGACTCGCAGTCACCCACTGCGAGGAGCAGTTTCGCTATGACCGTTGGAACTGTTCGATTGAAACACGAGGAAAGCGAAACATATTCAAGAAGGTCGGTTGGTAGATTAATTGCGGCCTTTTTCTCCTGATTAACTTTTAATTATTGAATCATCCCGATTTTTTCTCAGGTGTATCGCGAAACGGCATTCGTGCATGCTTTGACAGCGGCGGCCATCACCTATTCGGTGGCGTGCCTGTGCTAGAAGGAAGATGTCAAAGTGTCAGTGTGCGTCGGAGAAGAGGCCGGAAGCAACAAGGCTGGCGTGGAAATGGGGCGGCTGTAGCGATAACATAAAGCACGGCAAACGCGTGACGAGAAACTTTCTGGAGTTACAGCCGGCGGACGGTGACCCCGTGGCAGAGATGCTGCGCCATGATGAGTGAGTATGTATGATGGAGGAAGTTATAGTTGTTCAAGCTCGCCCGCTCAATTGGATAATTTGCAGGTTGGCATCAAGCCGTTACGTCTACTAGAATGACCGGTGCAAGTGTCACGGGTGTCAGGTTCATGCTCGCTCAAGACCTGTTGGAGAAAATTGGGAGATTTCAATGCCACGGCAGCCTCATAGATTCAAATACCATCATGCCATTCGGAAAATTCCGATCAACAACAAGACATCGAGAAGAGCAATACCCAAAGAGTTGCGGGACAGGGTAGTCTATGAATAAGCTATTGTAAAGGTCAATTAACATTCGAATTCAATGTTTTAGGATGGATCATACGACCAGCTGTACTACTTTGAGACGTGCGCCCACATTTTGTTCCGTTACACGTGGCCGTCGATGTCTGCATCCGGACAATTGCGCCACCTGTGCTGTGGCCGAGGCTAACGACCAGAGGTGATCAAAACCATCGAAAAGTGTCGCTGCCGATTTACGAACGGACGCTGCTGTCAAATAGTGTGTGATTACTGCGAGAGTACGAAGACCGATATTATTGTAAATCAGGCACTCACACCCAAAACACGAGCAGTTTACACATTTAAATAACTCCACACTAAGTATTATCAATTCATTTATTACAACTAGCGCATTAGGATCGAGAATAATGAATGTAGGACAGGAAAATAATAGCAATGTCGTGAACGTTTCATTTGAACAAGAACAAAGAAATTTCAATGCTCCACCTTTTAAATGTACTAGGTTGCAATCTCATCAATTCAAAGTAACATACAAAAAAATTCAAACAAATTTTATCTATTCGTGTTTATTCAAGTAATACTATAAACGTGTACCTAGAGCTAGTGTATGTCGGTGAGCTGTACGTGAATTTCGCTTAGAATTAGTGCACACGATAATTGTAACAAACTGTTTGTCGTACTCCTTGAATCCAATAAATTTCCACGTCTGGTAGATAGAACGCCGTCTGATTGGGAAACACCTTGTGAAATCTCATTGCCTCTTGACTCAACAGATGCTGTAAGTTTAATTGGAAAATCGGAATGAATAATAGCATGATGACCTGTGTGCATGCGGTTGAGTTGGCTGATTTATCGCGAACTTCGTGGTGTACGAAATGGAATTTACTTTTGTTTGGATTAGGCAATTAAAATTGTCCATCTCGTAATGCTACGGGGTGTCTGTACATTGGTGTCACTAAAACAAAATGGGATTACAGCAAAACAAATAAAGGCACTTATTTTTCATTTGAAAGATACATGTTATAGAAATAAACCATATTAATTCAATTCAAATTTCTTACCCTTTTCTTGATAACCTTGCACAAACGCTTTGAGAACCCATCGCAGCTGGCACGCACGATTTCCTGAGGAATTTGGTACCAAATGTTAACCAAATGTTTCTTCAATTGAGCCTTCATTGAAGCAGGGGACATTTGAAATTGTTTGCTCAATTTACTGCTGGATTACGTCTTATTCGCTCCCTCACATATCTGATCTTTTTCTTCGTTCTGACAGTTCGTCTGACACTTCCTCTGTGTTGAATTTGGAAATTTCTAGTTTCCTTTAATCGTTTCAAGGTACGAAAAACAAAATGCTTACTCATTTCAAACTACTTAAGGCTATTGAATATCTGACACAGTCTAAGCTTTTGCAAATGTAATTTCAAACTTGCTCCCGTATGGCTTCCATGATAGCTGACAAATATAAACAAACGGAATCGCTTATTTATCTTCAGCGATAAGCTGTTAAAAAATATACTCAAAACGGGTATAATAAATTACGCTGTTAAAATTACCCAGCTGTAATTAACCAAGACTGAAAAAATGTGACACCTATTGTGAGACACACTGTATTATAAGCCTGGAAGCACAGTTAGACTGCAAATGTCTAGTTCAGCATATAAACTAGAAGTGCAACATATCAAAATATGTAGCATTGTATTGATCATTCACCGTGTGTAAATGCAAATGGTCAAAAGAAAAATAAATTACATGATGCCGCAAACCAGGTTCCTGATGCACCATATGCATATTCATAAATTGCCCCAACCATTGGGTCAATATTGATAAGTCCCATGAACTGCTTCTATTGAAAGGATCATTTGAGGGGCATTGAAAGCTTGCTTTGGGGTCACCATGTAACTACATTTGTTTTTTATTGATCAGTGAAATTAAGTCTGGTAAATGGCCTATGAAATTCTGCAAAATTCTATAAATCGCACAACTAGTTTCCAGGGAAATTATAATTTGAACACTTTAACAAGGCTTCCGGAAGCTGTTGCGGGGTAACGTGACATACATATATCTCCGTTGAACATTATCTTGGTTTCTGATGAAGGTCTCCGGATTTATTTGCTAAATGGCGAACACGAAATTATTGCGACACATTCAACAGCGCATAACTGTTTTACCATTGGGTAAAAATCAACCAAATTTTGCACACTTTCTCATTGATATTGTTTACATGCTGTCAAAATCGAAGTCGTGTTTTTCGATTCAACGTAAATGGAGGTGAACCAACGCGAGTTCAGAGAACATATTCTTTCCAAACACCTGGAATTTCCTGACCTGTCGCACCGGCAGTTGGGAAAAATGTTGAACATTCACCATTCAACCGTCTCCAGAGTGTTGAAGCGGTTCCAGGAGCGGTTGACGTTGGACCACGGCAAAGGAGCTGGAAGAAAACCGGGACCGGAGAACAAAAAGACGGAGGGAAAGGTGAAGCGAATGATTAAAGCAATTCCCAACGTCTCAAGCCGTGATTTGGCTAAAAAGATCGGCATGTCGCAGAGCTACGTCCAGAATGCAAAGAAGAGAGCTGGACTACATACATACAAGGTACAGAACTTCCCAAACCGCGATGAGCTGGCAACAATCGACGGCTAAAACTCGGGCACGGAAGCTCTACGAAAAGATGCTTACAAAATATGGCTGCTGTGTGATGGATATAAAAGCCGATTTTAGGCAAATTCCGGGTTGGAGTTTTTTCACCGGCAAGAGCAAGTTCTATGTGGACGACAAATTTAAGAAGAAGAAAATGTCGAGGTTCGCCTCCAAATATCTCATTGGGCAGGCCATCTGCTCTTGCGGACTGAGGAGTGAGCCTTTCGTGACAAAGGACACAGTAAATGGCGAGATCTACAAATCTGAGTGCTCTCGAGAAGCGCCTTTTGCCGTTCTTGCAGCAGCACGACGAAGCTCCGCTATTTTGGCCAGATTTGGCATCATGCCACTATTCTAAAAGTGTCCTGGAGTGGTATGAGGCCAATTCTGTCCATTTTGTTCCAAAAGACATGAATCCGCCAAACTGTCCGGAGCTGCGCCCGGTGGAGCAGTACTGGGCAATGATGAAGCGGGAACTTCGGAAGAGCAAGAAGACAGTCAAAGACGAGAAGGACATGTTAAGAAAATGAAAAAAAACTGAGAAACTGGTACCCGATGACACTGTAAACACTTTGTTGGAGGGCATCAAGCGAAAATGCGTTCAATTTTAGACTCAAGGCTCCATCGATTAACTTTTCTTTTGATTTTTGAAGTAAATATATGTAAAAAACTACCCTAAAATTTTGGTTTGATTCTAAACATTATAAGAAAATTGCCATGACATTTTCGGTGTCGCAATAATTTCGTTTTCGCCCTTTAGAGCACAAGATGGACGCTATCAAGGTAACATGGTTACTTCCTTGTTGCATATTAGAATATGTTGAGGAATAGCATTTTCCCTCTCAGACTACAACCCTGTCGTTACTGAGGCAAAATTGAGTTCTTGCCTCAGTATTGTGGTTTGCTTATAAGCACCAGAAAAATTGTTGAAGGTCCATAAAAAAACGCGACAAAGCTCACTTTTTGCGTAACATGCTGTGCACGGTCTAAGAAAAACATGTAATTTGCTGCGTTATCTAATGCACATAAAGGGAACGCTAGATTTGGCAGAAATTAATGGGATATTTCATGTAAATGAAAGCCAGATAACGCCTGAATCTAGCCTGTTGCATGAAAGATGGCAAACATTGTTTTATGGCGCATGAAAGATTGCAAACAATTTCGTTATTTACTCCTCCTTTAGCTTGGAATTGAACGAGGGAAAATTTTACGCACCTGTTAAAATTCATTATTTTTTCTGTGTAGTTTGTGATTGAGTGTGAATACATTTACAAACCCAATAAAACCCATGAAGACCTTGAATCGATTGGCATTAGCATCTGGACTGCTGATGGGCCTATGGCATTAGGATTGGCACCATCATCCATAGACTGGCACAAAGGACTTGATGCACTTGCCATCATCTAACCCCGAACAATTGCCACCCCGCCATCACACTCACAAACAAAAGCATTGGGCTATTCAGCGATTGCACTTTGAATATGTTTTGACTATGCGCTTCACGTCAAGGTAGCTTAGCTTCGGTATTGGACATTCACCACTTTGAAAAGTTGTGTTGGTCAGTGGAACCACTATATATGTCCTACCGAAGCTCTGGGCGAAGCACATAGTGCTTACTATTGTTTTTTCTTGAAACTCCACGAATGTTTACGCAATTAGTTGGAGTGAATTTTGGAATTCGAAACTAATTTCATCAAGTGCGCCTGAAGGGTATCTGACCTGGCCTTGGATTTTTACGAATTCGACGTGGATAACGTCTTTAGTCCCTGCGTATACGGCTCAGGAAGGTGGTCTTATATTCATCTGGGTACGTATGACAACTTGTCCGAACAACTGAACTAGTGAGTGGTTTAATTCTCCCAGGTAATTTACCTGATAGCTCAGTGCATGTTCGACCAAAGTCATCAAAATTTGACTCCAACCAAAATTCCAATTCCATTATTTCAAATGCCGCCTGCAAGGAAACCAAAGGTCTTAATTGATGCACATCCCATCACGAAATCAAACTACCAGGTGGCATGGGAAATGTTGTTGAAGCGTTACAACAACAACGAAGAAAACGGCAGGTTCAAGCTCTCTTCATACTTCCAACACTTGCCAGGGAGTCTGAAGCTGGCTTGCACATCTTGGTTGAAGAATTCGAGCGAATTGTCCAGACGCTTGGCAAGGTAATCCAAACGATCGATTACAGAGATCTTCTGCTGGTAAAAATAGAGGTTGGGAGAACGTCAAAGACCCAGCAGGAGAGTTTTTTCGGGGTGGAATCAAAGTTTTGGACAGCTGACTACCGAAATCTGTTGACACTAAGGGTATCAACAAGTCGTAGCACCAAGCGAAGTTAAAGTCACAACACATAAAGGTCAGTTACATCACGATGCAGTCGTCAGGGAGGCGATGCGTGGCGTGCAATCAGCGTATGGCGGTAGTTAACGAAGCTTCTGGTTTGAATACCTCTCAGGTGGCTAACGTGACAGCTACCACAATTTCAGTTTCCAATTTCCTGCTCGGGATCTTCTAGGTACCGGTTCGGAGAGCAATTCCGACACAGAGCGGATGAATCAGCAGCTTACCAAACGTAGGCCAGGATATGTGCATCACTTGAAACGCTTTAGCAACAGATAATCTGGAATCTCTGGATGTGAAGAAGTTGGTTTGGTTAAGGTTCACTTATCAGAGGACGTCTGAGAAACCCAGTGGCTGTTTTCAACGTCATCACCAGGACTTCTTCAACAACACCTGGATGTACTTTACTGTCCCTTCCCAATCTCCAATCTTCATTCACGACTAGAGCGTCCGTCGGAATTGTTTTGTTGGTTTAGATTAGTGTCCCATAAATATCAGTTTCTTCATTCTAACTTTTTAGTCTCAAATATTAGGAAAAGGTAATCTTCAAACGAAGTGTAGAACAAGATATGATGCATGTTTTTGCAGAACTAAATACTTGCGTATACAAAGTTGTTCAAGGGTTCAATGTCCGATTATAAGAAGTCCCCGATCAGGTGTCCCAGGAGTACCCGGATTCATTTATATGATATGCACTAAAACAAGCATTTCATAGTTTTCTGGCCAATTCTCGCCTTAAAAATCATAAGGTTGAAAAGAAAAAAACCCATGTTTGTAGTAAAAATTACCCTTCACTTTTGAATGATATACACTCAGTAGCAAAAAAAACGCCGAGCAAAATTTTGCTTCCAAAATACGCGTTGTTCAACCTTCTGTAACTTTGTCAATTATCAATATATTTGGCTGAAATTGCTTAATATTTTTAATTTCCTACCTAATTTTTCACAGAAATACGGATTTTTGAAATTGGTATGTCAAAATTGGATTTTTTCACATATGTTATGATAACTTCAAATTTATAAACTTCATCAACATACAATTTTGGTCACATAAGGTGTATACATTAGTTATAGTGTTGTCAAAATTTCAGCCAAATATATTGATAATTGACAAAGTTACAGAAGGTTGAACAACGCGTATTTTCGAAGCAAAATTTTGCTCGGCTTTTTTTTGCTGCTGATTGTATTGTATTAAAATACTTTCTTGAGCACAAATATGTCTGTCTGTCTGTCTGTCTGCCAATTTGTAGCCTTCCCGAATGATCCGACTCTTAAATTTTCTTTGAAGATCAATGCTTCTCAAAATGAGAAACAAAAAACGAGAAAAAAGGCTTCACTGTGGGGCATATCAAATTTTTCTAAGACAGCTTGCATTATTTTTGAAATTTACAATTTCCCACATGTTTAAAATAGCGTTTTCCCACAATCAGTTGAAATAACTTATATGCAACTTAATATAATCATAAACAGGTTTCTGTGACATATTATGACAGAAATAAGATGAAGAAAAGTTTTTGGACGAAACCAAGTGGAGATTAATCCTTTGATTGAAGCATATCGAAGTACTCGATGAAAAGTCCAGAAAACTGAAACAGGAGAAACAGTGATAAGATATTTCCTGAAAATAGGTGTAAAATATGACATGTGGAAGTAACCCAAGGGGAACTCCAATGTTTCCAATTAAGAACGTAACCGTATCATTCAGCTTTGTGGGACTGAAAGGCTCAATACCTTGGAAATAAAATAGGACTCAACCTTTTCATAACGAAGCGACGTGATGCTTTTTTTTTCTCTGTTCGGAGCATAAACCACTGCGACCAGTAATTTGATCTATTGTAGTATATCCCGTATCCTTTATTTAGTGCATGTCGAGTTACTTCATCACTATTGAGAAATGATGAAGTATTCGGTGTTGTTACAATTGTCATTGTTTGTTTTGTTGGCAATGAATCAGGTTTAATTGAAAGTTTCCGCTAGTTAAACCCTTTGTGAGCGACAGCACTCTTCAAAGGCGCGCCCCTTTATCAGTCAAAACCGGATTCATTGCAAACAAAACAAACAATAACGCCGATACTGACCATGCATCAGAACGCTAGTCCTAACCAATTCAAACTATAGAACATCAAATAGAAAATGAGAATTCACATAAATGAAGATTAACCATGTATTCTTTATTTCATACGTTCCTTTGACTACAAAAACAAATATGTTCCCTAGTTTGAAATAATTCGGACTAGGGTTCGGTGGTAGATGTCTGTCTGTCTGTCTGTCTGTCTCCTTCTTGGAAGGGGCGGGGCGGGGGGGGTGGCTAGCTCGCATACAAATGAAACACAAATTTGAACCAAAGATTGGAATTATCCTTACTGTTGTGTCAAATTTTATGCAGTAGTTTTTGGGAGCGGGGAAGGTTTTTATGATGTATAGAGACTCCTCCCCGTCTGAAAGAGGGAGCTCCCATACAAATGAAACCCAAATTTCTGTTTAACTCGAGAGCTAAACAAGCAAATGGAACCAAATTTGGCATGTGGAGGTTTTTGAAGGCAGGATTTTTTTCTACTGTCGTCTGAGACCCCTACCTTATCTGGAAGGGATGGCAAATGAAGCACAAATTTCTACATAACTCGAGAACTAAACAAGCAAATGAAACTAAATTTGGGAAGTGAAGGCTTTTGAAGGCAGAGTTGAAGTTTTTGGGAGCAGAGAAGGTTCTTATGATGGTTCGAGACTCCTTCCCCGTCCTGAAGGAGGGGGCTCCCATACAAATGGAAAACAAATTTCTACATATCTCGAGTCCTAATCAAGCAAATGAAAAAGATCGTAGTGTGCGGGGCACGAAGCGAGACGTGAAAAATTCTCTTGTCATTTTTGCTCCGTTTTGATTTTATTTTTATTTGTATTTTTTTTTAAATGTCGGTCATGGAGTGTGCTCCCATTGATTATTACGGGAGTGCCAACCAACCACCATCACACTTTGTGCGTTGCACCAACGGTGTTCTTGCTACGGATGTGTGTGCCTTGCTCAATGACCTGCGATGTGGTTCACTCGTTTCTATAAAATCTAGCATGTGAAGTTTTTCGACAATGTTTCGAAGTAATTATCAGCTGGACTTAATTCTGTGCTTCTATTCGGATAATAAAGAAATTGTGCGATAAAACGATACCCGTGTCGTCAGTCTTCAGCTGCAGGTTAGGTCATTGCTCGATGCTAGTTGGCTGATCGGGCTTTTTGGATAGGACATGTAATGAAATGGAATTCAGCTAAGTACTTTTTACTTTTTATTATTTGATATCAGTAGAGTTTTAGCTCCCTTAATTGTGCAGGGGGGACCTTTAATCATACATAATTTCTTTGACCATTTGGTTCAATCTAAAACTATTTACAAATCATAAAAATGTTAATGTGTGAGTGGAAGTGGAAGTGTGTATGTGTGTCCATGTGTGCGTGAGAGAATGTGTGCCTGTGTGTGTGTATGTGTATGAGCATATGACTCTGTGTCGGCGCGTCCTTCCTCTCTTTTCAGAAAGCGAGTAATGGCGCTATAACCATAAGCCATAAAGGGCTAGGACACGAGTTAGTGCTCATGACCCAACCGCCAGTCAAGCTCTCACGTAAGAAAAGGCGCTACATTCTTGGATTTGGAGCATGGATACAAGTGGAAAACGCCTGTGTGGACAACAAAGGAGTGCATTAACTTTCTTAGCTTCGTCACTCCCAACGACTGCTACATATGCTTTCTCGCCTCCCGCACAATCCCATTAAACTTGCAACTCCAGATGTCTATGAAGGTCGCATGAGTTCTCAGCATCTTCTTAAGTAGACATCTAATCAACACTTCCCTCTCATCCCTTGCTGATCATAAGGACCTGGCCAGGTGTTGTACAAAGAGAACGATGGATGAAGAGCATGTCACACCCAAGGCAGCTCTTCTGGTGCTTACATCGTCTCTACAACAGCCAACCCAGGATTGTGTATGGTCGGAAAATGCTATGCTGCTATGCTATGCTATCTCGAGTCCTAACTGCCAGCAAATGGAACCAAATTTGGCATGTGTGGGTTTTTTGGAGGCAAGATTTTTTTCTATGCTGGTTCGAGACCCCTCCCCTCTCTGGAGGAGGGGGGTGCTCTCAAACAAATAAAACAGAAATGTCATCCAAACATGACAATCATCCAGGCAACTAAAACACTAAATGTGTATTTCTCGGGTAGGTAGCATGTTCTGATAAAAGTTTAAATCACTTCTTAATCAAGAATGAAGGATGTTTGAGTAACTCTCAGTGCTACATTATCCATACGAAGTATATCTAAGGTTATGCAACAGAGAATTACGTTCAAACTGACAGGATACGGAGTAGAAAAACCACGGTAGAAACCTACGATCTAAGGGTTAAATTAAAAACACGCACCTACGTTTTATTTTGCAGAAACAACACGCATTAGCAAACGAAATTATTTAAACGAAGCTCGTTCCTAAAAAAACATATAAACACCAGTTCTATTCAATATTCATTCGCAAGGCTCGCCGGGTTCAGTTAGTTTTTAAATAAAATTTGAAATGCACTTTTATGGATTTCTGCTTAAGCCTATTCTGGTTCGTTTCTCTTCATTATCAAAGTTTTTTGCAAAATGTCGGGGATTGAACTTGGAATACAAAAAAAAATCTTCGCACTTGGTGTACGGAAAAGGGTGAACCGTAAAATCAGATTGCCACAAAGGCCAGATGATCCAACAAGTGTAAAACGAGAAATTGAAAAATATAATGAACAGTGCATAATGTGCCGAGAACTGCACGAATTCTGGGTTCCAGCAATCTCGAATCGGACCAAAATATCTGCATCTACTCGTAATTTGGCTAAAATCGAATGAAGAAAATAAACGATTTGAAGAGTAGCAGAGTAGAATGCCATCTCCGAAGCAGAAAAACCGTGACAATTTTTGTTTTTGCTATATTATCGAGATTTTCAGCCCTGGACTGGTTCATCTCGCGTCGTAATCACTCAAATACCTTTTTTAAGGTATTTTCCTAACTTGTCCGGGGGTGAGATTTGAACTCGTGACTTTGGCGTGAGAGGTATGGATATTAACCAATACGTCAGGGTCGCCCCTGTAAGCCGTAACAAAATGATGGTCAAAAAGCTGTGCAACCGTATTTTGAACAATCCCTCCCAGTGTGTTAACACAGCCGGTACCTCAATTACCATAAACACTGTGTATACTTTCCGATACACTCCTAAGGCCCGGGAAGTCGAGAAATTTTCCATTACTGAAAATTCCTACACCAGACCTGAAATAGAACTCAACTACCTCCAGTATGGTGCTGCTTTGTAGCTCCGCTTTAACTGACTATCTTAGGACCTTCAGGACCTTAATAAACCAAAATTTTTACTAGTGTGGGAATAGCCACGTTTCAATGTTGAAAATAAGAAGAAAATTCTGAGATTTCTTCCGAGTGTTATTTGCTATTCGACTTAAGAAAACAAATCACTGAATAGTCTGTAAACATCACAATGAATGTACGTGAATGTGTAATTAATTACAGAAAAAAACGAAATCTTTACATACTTTCCACTTGACTATGTGATGGTCACTTGGTTTTCAAATTTCAGTGTTAATAATGTTGTGACAAAGTAATTAGGAAGTAAAGGAAGCAACGAACAAGCCAACTTTAATATCACGAAAGAGATGGAAACTTCAACAAAAATATTTAACATTATCTAAAAACATCAACACGTAATACAGAGAAATTTAACTGTTTGACAATGTTTGAGTGCGAATACTGCAAAACAATTTTGAATCTAGAACGTGGAAGGTATGCTTCATCGATTCGATGGAATTCCCGAAATTTGTTCATTTCAATTTGTTGCAAGATGTTCAACTTCTTATCGATTGTCGAACAACCTGATAATTTTTCTCCGAACGTGAAAAAAACAACACCCAACAATAATACGACCTCCTGTGTTGGTAAGTTCGGGAAAACCAGGAGACAGGAAAAACGGGAATCAAAACACAAACGTGTACACAGTAAGGCATTTCCAAATTTGAGAGACAGTAAACAAGCTTGCTCCCTATTTTCTCTCTGTCTCTCAATTTTCAAGAACCACTCTCGGGATGAAAATTTCCAGGAAATACACCCACACAGCAACCATCCATCTATGCTCACGTTTTATGATTTCGAATCGTACCGCTCCCTCAGCATGATTGCTGCCAGAAGAACACTATGCTTAGAACCCACACATGCCTACCTGTCACCAACCAAAGCGGCGATGTTGAGAACATAAGCGACCAGAACGTGCACAAGTGACCTAGTTTCGATGTTACTTTTTTTGTACCGTGATGTACAACCTCAGAGGACGCAAAAGGACATTGGTGGGTAGGACAAGTTTCAAGCAGATTTTTTCCTACTTGTATGGTGTTTTTTTTTTTTTCAACTTTAATTCGAGTAGAAGCCAACCTGTGCCCGTGCGCTGCTAGAGAAGGAGTGAATGGTTCACGGCCGTTGTAACTGCCTGCAGCGTCAGTTGGATTTTGCACAATGATTAAACGAGTTTTGCCGCGCTGGTCGGCTCGAATGTCCGCTGCCAAGGGGATGGCGTTCCGAAATTGACCACGCAATGCGTAATTTATTCACTGGACTGAATTTTAATTATCTGTGAATGGACATTCTAAATGTAGCTGATGGGGTTTTGGCCCGTTGCCATGATATTGTTGAATGTATGTTTTAGGAAAATTGAAAATGGTAAGCAATTATCGTGCCAGCATTGATTGAGGTGTTATCAGCGTACGAATGTCGACACAAGTTAGTCAAGGGTATATGAAGAGCATCGCGAGAGACATGCTTAAATATGTATAGAACGATGTACGGATGTTTTTTAGGAATGGGATGCTGCACACTTAGCACCGGGAACATAACAGAGAGGACAGAGAGAACAGAGAGAGTAACTCACGCGTAAAATTTATCAAAACAAAATCAATGCAAAAGAGAGAGTCTGCATGAGACACGATTATGGAAGTAACACATGCTAGCTAGGCCGTGTTGATTCGCATTTGCATAGACACTTCCTTAGTAATGGTGTAAAATTACCTAAGATCACAATTATCCGTAATTAGGGTGACTTTCCGGGCTGATTCGTCACCGCAAGATCACAGTAGGATTTGATTTTTTATAGAAAGAATTCTTGCACAATAGTAGTTTCCTCAATAACCAGCACAAAGAAGATTTTTTCAGAACGAGTCATATATTTACTAAGTTGTATAATTATGAAATTTATTTTCTCGATTTTTTTGAATCTTTATAAAACACTGTATATGGACGTCCACGTGTACTGGCAAAACTTTCTGATCCAAGAAGTTTTGCAGCATTTTCAGACGATATGGAACATCTTCAAAACAGTCCTGGTTCCACTTTTTTTCGTCTTTGAAAGATACTCAGAACAATCTGCAATTCATTCCTTTTGCACAATCCGATTTGTGCGATCACGGGAAGAAATTTATTATTTATTATGTATTTATAACGTCATTATAACAATGCCTGAATAGTCATATCCCTCCAACGTTCTCGGTTCATGGCTGCACCCCTCCTCCAATCTTGAGAGCACCTTGTACTCCCTAGATCTTGCTCCACCTGCTTTAGCCATCTTGCTCGTTGCGCCATCGTCGTCTTGTGCCAATCAGATTACCATCAAACAAAGTAAGATTCTATTGCAGATGACTTCCAAATATATTCAGTATTCAATACGTACCGCAGGATTTGACAGCAAGAAATCAAATATTGAGAAATAATCAGAAGTATACCACTTCCTTTCTCGACCAATTCCGTTCTATGGTTTTTATTTTCGTTCTAATACATTGCAATTCCATTGTGTTTCTTTCATTCTAGAAGTAAAAAGTGTTGTTTTGTTTTGCACAACAATGGACGTATACTAGCATTAGCATTACCATTAGCATTGACGTTTGCACACCTCGTGGATGGAGCTACGATGAGGAATAATTCGTTGAAGACATTGTATGCCACCATGAAACGTAACCTGATTACGGTTACTGACACGTTTCTTCACGCAATAATCTCCACGAAGAATGTATTCAAAAATGGTCGTTGGGAGCATCTTGTCTAAGAAGGTTAAGTGATGCTCCATTACACTCAACATGTTGAGTGTCGTAGATCCACTTCTCTCTGCGTACCACGGCCTTACAACTGTTTGAATATTTGATAATTATCCTGACATCTATTGCCGAAAGCGCTGGAAACCTAAACAACCTTCATAGTCGTCTAAGAGATAAAAATGTGGCGAGTTTCAATACTTTATTTGTGGAATGGTTAAATGTGTTCAATATAATTCATTTTCAACTAAAATTGAGTAAAATTGAGTTACTGGGAATATTACTTACCAATATCTAGCCGGATTTGGAAAATCATGCTCGTATTCTCTCTCATTCATGCTAACTCAATCACTGAACGGCTTCCGCCAGCGAGATCAAAGAGAGGAGCTGTCATCCAGCCGTTGACATTCGACAACATAAATCACGGTGACTAGAAACCGACGGTGGTGCGCATCGCTCACGTATTCCGGGAAATTCTTGGCCGTCAGTCGGATCAGCTCGAACATGCTCCGCGGGAACCTTTTGTTTTCACTGATCGAACTCGCTCACCATGTCACCCAGCAACTTTTTGTGCTCTGCGTATTTTTTCTTAACATTTTTCTTTGACCATTCAATAAACGCAAAAACTACTTCATTTTTCAACACTCAATCACATTATACGTATGAATCCTAGAGGGTTTAAGCTGTTTAGTGGAATACTTGCAACTAGAAATGAGAAGAAAAATTAGTATTTTCCATTTAATTCCAACTACCTTTGCTTATCTTGACAGATACGCGTATTTCGTCTACAATGTGCAGACTTCTTCAGTGTCTCGTACTAATAACTCGACTTCTATTAGTACGAGGCACTGAAGAAGTCTGCACATTGTAGACGAAATACGCGTATCTGTCAAGATAAGCAAAGGTAGTTGGAATTAAATGGAAAATACTAATTTTTCTTCTAATTTCTAGTTATTATACGTATAATCACAAAATTCAACGATCGCAACTTTTTTTTCACCAATCAGAAAACGCGACCGGTTTGGTTGACTTCCAAAACCCACTTAACGAGCTGCGAAAAACGTTTTACGAATACCACATTAGATAATAAATTAATTTTCAGTTGCAGCGAAAAACCAAACGTCAGGTCCGATCACAGACACAGCCTCCTTTCTTCGTTTTGCACAACAATGGACGTATACGTTCACGAAATCCGCTCAGAAAAACTTTGTGTTGTAGTTTCTTTGTAGGCGCACGGTAAATTGACATTATAAATGTTTTATGCTTGCTAGAACGAGATAAAGCGATAACCATAAAGTTTTGCTATTCGGTCATACCAGATGTTTTGTAGAATATCCATAAGACAAATATTATGTCCTATGGATGCTTCCATCAGCATGCTTATAACATAATGTTGGTTCTGGCAGCACGGACTAAGAGTATGTCTCCACATCCTGAAAACTGGTGCTAACGGTCGCGCTTTAGAACTACTTTTCTTGCCCTTCTGGCAACCCCGTTTTGCTCAGCTGCTTTCGCGCGGACGTACCCGACCTACCAATTAATCATCGTCATCATCGTCAGTCGTTACCAGTTGTTCAATCTGCACGGAAGAAAATTAAATTATCTCAAAAGTTTATTAAGCGAACGTTTAATTCTATTTGTGAGAAACACCATTGTGCCGTTGGTTAAAGTTTTTCTGTGAAGTTGCTGAACCCTTGGTGCTCCTGATCGAAAGAAAATCACAACGTAGGGTAATCGCGCCAACACAGAATGATATGTTCTGTCTAAGTAATTAAGAAAATATGCAATAGGCTTACATAACAAAGTAGTATTCTGTTTTTACTAAAATGTTCGACTTTATGTGCACTTTAAAGGGAAAATACTAAAAAAATATTAATCATCTCGATTTCGAAGAAATTGTCGAATTTTTCACGGAATACGTTTCATCTACCGGCGCACATTATTCTCATCCATCGTTTTGGCAATCTTATTCCACTTGGTTCTCAATTTACTGATGCTTTTGGCGACATTGCCATTCACTTTCAGCTTCCTCTTCATAATAGCCCAAAATCTCTCTGTCGGTCTGAGATGGGGACAGCTTGGTGGGTTGAGATCTTTCGGTATAAACTGAATCCCGTTGGTTTCATGTCACTGTAGCACTGTTTTACTGTAATGATAGCTTTCAAGATCTGACTAAAACATGACAGGTTAATTGAGGGATTTGATGAATGGCAATATTTGCTTTTGTAGACATTCCGTTCTGTACAGCTCTGAATTTAATGTCTTATGTATTCATGTATTAACGTGCAAATTTATCTCCAAACACAAACATTGAAATGTTTGTCAAAACCTGATCATACAATTTCCTGGCACGGATTCTGGCCACATTGTTTTGTTTTTTATCCCTATTTGATTGTTTACAGGCACGGTATGACTTGAAGCCTTCCTGGAGATGAATCCGTTGCACGGTACTGCGTGCGCCGCGAAACTTGCGATCTGTCGACAACGTTTCTCTGTTCTTTTTCAAAACACGCCACACGGTATTTCGGGGAAAACCCGACACTTTAGCAAGTTTTGTCCCAGACCATGAAGGGTTTTCCAAATGATTGCGCATAATTATTTTTCTTCTTTCTTCTTCCATTTTGTATTTTTCTGAAACACGTTCGAACTGCACCGCGAAAAAAAAAACTTATGATATTGTTATTGTTATATGGAACACATAAGATATCATAGTTTACAAATCCGACCGCAAGGGTTGCTGCAAGAATCGAAAATGTTTGTTCCAATACTAAATAGACCACCCCTTATGGCAAACGAATGCTATACGCAACTATAATGTTTGGAATTCTATATGAAGTACGACACTAAAATGTACAAAATTTGAAAATAAACACACCGTGTCCTATATATTCTCATACACTTTTTCCTTGCATTGGTGTCGTGCAACTACTCAACATGCTCCACGTATGTGTTGGTGTAGTTTTGCACTATGTTTATACAAACGCTATTAGGTTATGTCCGATTGTTTTCATTCGGTGTTCAACTGCTTTCTTCGATTTATACAATAGTCTGTTGATTAAAAAAATACAAATCAAATATCTTTTCTTTAAAATTTTATCTTTGTCGATTGGACTTATCTACTTAGATTTTTAGCTTTCCAGGACTAGTAAGATATTAATACATATATCTAATTTTTATTTTACAGTAGCAATCCAGTAGATGTCAGGTATATTTTTTTAAATACATTCATTATATTCTATTAAAGGGTGTCCACGATGAAATTGCCAAACTATGAAATTGCTCTAACTTTTTAACCGTTGGGTAGAATTTAATGAAAATTTGGGTGGATTTAGTTCATAGTGCATTATTTACATTTACATTATTTACAAGTTTTAAAGTCCTGTGATCAAAACTCGCGGAAATGGAGTCGAAAGAACAGCTCGTGCGTGATAAAATCTTGCGCATTCATCACGAGAACAAGGATCTCTCGCATCGTTCCATCGCTAAAACGTTGGGAATCGCAAATTCCACGGTGTCGCGAGTGATTAAGCGGTTCGAGGAACGGTTGACCACCGATCGGAAGCCCAGAAGTGAAGGAAAAAGTATTCCGTACAACACCAAAAATCACAACCGCGTAGTTGGGGCCATCAACCAAAATCCGAACGCCTCCGTTCGGGATGTGGCTAAGAAGCTGCACCTAAGCCGAAGTTTTGTCCAGAGGGCCAAAACTAAGGCTGGGCTTCGAACGTTCAAGGTACAAAAGACCCCTAATCGCGACGAGAAGCAGAACAAGTCCGCCAAAACCCGTGCCAGGAAGTTGTACCTCAACATGCTGACGAAAGTTGAATGCTGCATCATGGACGACGAAACATATGTGAAGGCCGACTTCAAACAGATCCCCGGCAACCTGTTTTTCACGGCCAAGGATAAGTTCAGCGTTCCGGAGCATGTCCGCACTCAGAAGATGTCCAAATTTGCGAAGAAATTCCTGGTTTGGCAAGCCATCTGCACGTGCGGGAAGCGGAGTGCACCTTTCATGACCCAGGACACGATGAACGGACAGGTGTACATAAAAGAGTGCCTCCAGAAGCGGCTGCTTCCTCTCCTGAAGGCCCACAACGTCCCAACAATCTTCTGGCCGGATTTGACCTCATGCCACTACTCCAAGGACGTGCTGAAGTGGTATGCCGAAAATGTTCAACCCTCCCAACACTCCGGAGCTCCGCCCCATCGAGAAGTACTGGGCGATTATGAAGCAGCACCTTCTTAAACGACATAAGGTAGTAAAGACAGTCGAGGAACTGAAGAAAGTATGGGTTTACATGCAAAAAACGGTTGATTCACAGGTTGTGCAGAATCTTATGGCCGGGGTTAAGGCCAAGGTGCGGACATTTGCGTATGGACTGTAAATAAAATACGAGTAAAATGGTAAAATGAAGTTTAATAGTTATTTCTCGATCCCTGAATATTTGATGGCAATCGGATGAAAACTCGAATTTTGCGAATCAATTTTGTGTGTGGCAATTTCATCGTGGACACCCTTTAGGTAAATTTCATACATACATTCAATAAAAAAGGGTAAGAAAAGTGGAACGTATCCCCCGTGTAGAAAAACATTTGTGTAGTCCTTGTGTATTTTCGCGACATATTCGGGGGTGTCATCCTAATGAAGTTATATGCTAACAAAAACAAACAATTTTTTATGCGATCATCTGTGCAGAATCAACCTTTGCATCGCCAATCGTGGCAACCCTGTTATGTACAGGGTGCGGCAGAAAATCATACGAAAATGTTCAAACTTGAGTATTGGGTTAATTCGTGTAGCTAGTGACTAATTTCTGTCGAAAGTGTATTTGTTTATGTTTACTTTCAAGTGCTGCATCCAAACATTCTATTTGTTTTGTTGCAAGTTCGTCAAAATGTTCGCAAGAGAAGGGATCAACAGTTTGTTGCTCGCCCAGAAGAAGCCGAAAGAGATTGCCAAGGTGGTAGGGTGCCATTTGGCAACAGTTTACCGCATAAAAAAGTCCCTGCAGGTTAGTCCTAAGCAGCAGAAGACGGGAAGCGGACGTCCGCGCTTTGCACACACGCCAAACGAGATCAAATCGATCCGTGAGAAAACTTGCAAAGGAGGCCAATATTTCGGAGAAATCCATGCGGAGAATCATCAAAGAAGACCTGCATGCATCTTTCAGAGCCAGAGTGAAACGTCACTTGATTACGGACCGGGTCAAGGAACTACGAGAGACTCGTTCCAAGAGATTGCTTTCCTTGTTGAAGAAGGAGAAAATGATAATCCTGTTCTCCGACGAAAAGCTTTTCATCATCGATGCTGTGTCCAACAGTCGCACGGAGCGGTTCATTTCACCGCAGAAAATGGAGAACGTTCTGGAAAAAGTGAAATTCAAATATCAAACCAAACATCCGGCTGGTGTCATGATGTTTGGCTTGGTGGCGTCCAACAACGGTTTGAAAATGCCGCCTGTTATCATTGATGCTGGAGTTGAAATCAATACCGAAGTGTATATCGGTATTTCAAAGGACCAAGTGCTTCCCTGGGTGAAGGCCAACTTCTCCGAGGACCAAAACGTTGTCCTACAGTAGGATAGAGCGCCGTGTCACACGTCCAATCGAACCCGACAATGGTTGAACGATAACATGAAGTTTTAGCCGAAGGATTCGTGGCCCCCTAGCAGTCCAGATCTTAATCCGTTGGATTATTCCATTTAGGCATATGTTGAAACACGAGCCTGCAAAACATCACACCCTAGTGTGAAAACCGTGAAGTCAACCATAAAACGCACATGGCAGTCAATGTCGGAGGACTACGTCCGAGAGGCATGCTCTGGCTTCCGGCGTCGGCTCGAGGATGTTATTAATAAAAATGGAGACACATTGAATACATTTGTTTAAAAGGACTTTATAAAGATAACTGCACTCGAAAATGTTGATATTTTTGCTTGAATTAGTTGAAAATGGGATTTGAAAGAAATAGAACAAATTTTCGCATTATTTTCTGCCGCACCCTGTATAGAAAAAAATGACAGCGTCATCATCTGCAGCAGGCATGGCGAAAACAGTCAAACAACTACGCTCGATGGTTTGTTCGTTACCACAGAGCGGTAACATTGGACATCGTGAGACACTTGGTGTTTGCCGGATATAGCCGATCTGGTATTTAGATCATACTCTCCCGTCTGTAGAAAGGCGAGAACATCGAACAGAAGCCTGGTTCCGGTCGCCCGACAGTGCTGCGCGATCGTTAAGTGCAGCAGAAGAGGAAAACCATGAGTAAGGTGGCCTCATCGTTCCGCGCCTTGGGCCAAGAAGCTAGTGGATACGGCCGAACGATGAAGAAGTACCTGAGCAAGATGGACATTGTTATGTGGAAGCCTTACTTGACACTAGAAGGCAACGACTGACAGAGGTAGGTACTTTACAAAGGAGGCAAGCGTTGACGTTAAATGTATCTCGCACACCAAGTTCGTGAAGAAGGTCCTGTGGCTGAAGATCCAGCGAGAAGAGAATCTCCTAATCACTGTTCTTTTTTAGGGCCTGCGGTAAAAAGGGATAAAATACGAAGTACCTTGCCGCCTTCATCAAGAAGTATTACGCGAAGAAAGATGGGGTCTTTTGTACCTGATTTCAGTCCATTATGCCAAGATATCACTGGCAGAGATGTATCGGCTGAACATAAACGTTGTACCGAAAGCCGTCCCTCAAGTGCGACCGATAGAAAATTCATGGGCGAACCTCACACGGATGATCTTTTCCAATGATTTCACTACTAGAACGGAAAAGCATCTGATTGCCAAGCCAGGGCGTCAAAGTTTTTTTTAGAAAGCTTAATAAACGAAAGATTTGAGCAACAAATTTCAATTGAATTAATTTTCGTGTGTCTAGTTCATCGCCGTTCGAAATAAGTTCATTTTATAATGCATACATAATAAACAACAGTCTGATTATAGACTGTTCCAGAAAGTATAAACACACTTTCAAAATAACAAAAAAGTCATGTTTTTTTTTAATAATTGTATTTGGCAAATCATAAATGTATTTGTGTTTTAAATGATATTTTATTCTCGTTTAATCAAAATATTTAACCATACCCAAGACTCCTAACTTTTCCTCGAACATGACCCATTAGCTTCTGCACAGTGGTACTTCCCACCATTTTGACCACTTTTGGCCAATCTTTTTTAAATTTCTGGATGCCATCCGCTGGTTTTATGAATTTTCGAAGCTTTGCTTTGGTTAAAGCCCAAAAAGTCTCGATTGGCCGTGCCTCCGGGCAGTTCGGCGGATTCATGTCTTTCGGCACGAAACACACATTTTGACTTTTGTACCATTCTAAAGTGTCCTTTGCGTAATGACATGACGCCAAATAAGTCCAAAACACTACTTGACCACCGTGCTGCTTGATCATCGGCAATAATCGCTTCTGGAGACATTCCTTAACGTATTTCTGAGTGTTCATCGTCTACGTTGTGAAGTATGGACTAGATGTTTTACCACACTCGCATATTGCCTGCCAAACCATAACTTTCTTACCAAATTTTTCGGTAAAAATTGCCTTCTCCGTTTTGTGGATATATTTGACTTCGCTTACAGTATAGAATTGTGGTCCGGAAAGCGCTTTGTTATCTAGTTTCACATACGTTTCATCGTCCATTATTATACACCCAGAATGTCTACACAATAACGAATCGTAGAGTTTGCGGGCCTGTTTTGGGTTCCTTTTGGGTTTTTTCTACTTCCGGTATGTTTTTAGCCCAAGTCTTTCTTTGGCACGCATGACGTTACTCGACGAAGTCCCTAGTTTTTTCCCGAACGGAAGTCGTAGTTTTCCTGTTCCTGTTCCTGTTAGTTTGGATATCGATGAAAATATCAGGGATGCCTACAAGCGAAAAACTGTTCTCTATATTTTCGAATCGCAGATCGTACCGCTCCGACGCTTACACCCTCTTCCTTGGCCAATTTTCTCAAGGAGAGTCAGCTTACAGGGCACCATTTGTGCACGATACTTTTTCGTTGTTCCAGATTAAGACCGCGCATTTTGATAGGTAACACAAAACTGAGCATTTTTTTGATTCTATGTCATTCAGAAATGTGCAAACAAAAGGACGCAGCCAAAACATGTTGAAATATTTCATTATATTCAAAGTGACCGTTAAAATAAGGTGTGCTTATACTTTCTGGAACAGTCGTTACTCTGGGATTTTTACAACACGGATTCCTTTTCCCAACTGTATGTCTAATTTCAGTGAAATTTTTTGAGAACGCTTTCAAAAGAATGAAATGATCATGGCAAATACATTTCGTTCATCCAAAATTACGAGACTTGCTAAAAATAGTACTCAATAAAGCGAAGGGTAAAAACAGGCGGTACGATGTTATGGATGTGATGTTGATTGAGCTACCATTATGTTGCTACACTGCTTGGAGTATTGATCCTGATATAGTGACCTTCTAGCTGTAATACTTAATAAGAGTCTGGTTTGGAAATTTTAAGTTTCCACAGGGTGTCTCACAATAGGTGTCACTAAAACAAAATGGGAATACAGCAAAACAAATCAACCCAATCATAGCATTCATTTTTCATTGGAAAGATACATGTTTTAGAAATAAACCATATTAATTCAATTCGAGTCTCTCACCCTTTCCCTTGAAAATTTTGCGCAAACGGTTTGTAAACTCATCGCAGTTGGCACGCACGAGTTCCTGAGGAATTTGGTCCCAAATATCAACTAATTGTTTCTTGAATCGATCTTAAGTAAGCCTTTTCGTAGGGCCCTACATGTTGAAGCATATAACCCCAAACAAAGTAGTCAAGCGGGTTTAAATCCGGTGAAGATGCAGGCCATTCTTCGCTTGTGATGAATCGGGAAAATTTTCCGTGTACCACGCTTGTGTCTTCTTTGCCTTGTGAGCTGGAGTTGAGTCCTGTTCGAGACAATATGGTGTAATCTCATACAGTGTTGAAGCATGAAGAAGTTGATGGTTCCTCAAAACCTGTTCGATCTAATATTCAGTGTTGATTTTTACGTTAGGTTCTATGAGGCAGAGGCAGTTTCCCTTTTCGTTAAACGGCGCCCTATATTTTCGATACATTCTGAAAACGTTCTACAGCTTTGAGTTTATCTCTTGGAATATTGGCAATACTTTTGCCATACACACGATCATTTTATTAATTATGACTGTCCTGAAGGAGGAAGAGCTTTTCATCCGAGAATAAATCTCGCAGTCACCGTGCCGAACCAGAAGATTTCGGCTTCTTTGGACCCTGGCTTGCTTTTGACGCTCCGTCAACCCGTGAATCCATTGTTTCTTGTAAGGCTTGCATTCCGGATCATGATGTCTGAGGAGCCTGTTTATTGAAGCAGGGGACAATTTAAATTGTTTGCTTAATTTACGGCCAGATAGTCCGGATTACGTTTTATTCACTCCCTCACACATTTGATCAGTTCGTCTGGCACCCATTTGTGTTGAATATGAACATTTCCAGTTTCCTTGAACCGTTTCAACGTACGAAAAACAAATCGCTTACTCACTCCGAAGTGCTCAAGGCTATTGAATATCTGACACAAATGTAATTTTAAAACTTGTTCCCGTATGGCTTCCATGGTAGCTGGTAAATAAAAATAATCGGAGTCGCTTATTTATCTTCAGCGATAATTTGTCAAAAGAACACACCCAAAACGGGTATAATCAATTCCTCTGTTAAAATTACTCAGCTGTAATAAACCAAGACTGAAGAAAAGGTGACACCTATTGTGAGACACACTGTAAGTTTGGAAGGGTGTTGAAGTGCCTTGATTTAAATAATATCGGCGATTTTCACATTTGGGCTTATAGTATTCGAAAGTTACCTTGAATGGACGTGACGCTCCAGACATTCTGAAGTAGGTTACTCAATCTGCAATAGAGTTATCATCTATCAACTCCAGGATGAAAGTTGATTTAGTTGGTTATTCAAAAGATTGTTGATAAAAGATTACTTCACTGTCGACTAGAAACTGTTAGATTGAAAGCATATACAAACAACTTGAATTTTACATGAGAAGCAATCTTACAAATCATCTCATAAGTTATTAAAAGCTATTTAACTATTATAGCAATTCAAACGCATGTAAAATAAATCCCCAGCTACATTTTTAAATGTCATCCCAAACTCTCAACATTTCTTTCCATCCATCTATCATACACAGCATGAGTGGTTGACTCTTTCAATGCTATCCAAAATTAACACAACGCAGTATTGATACAAATGAAAACGAAACCAAAACAAATCAGTGAATAAAGCATCCCAAGCGTCTACAATTTCATTCTAGAATATTAAGATTACCTTGGTGTCAATTATTACCACCGTTAACGTCGATGCTGCTCAGTGTTCATCGCTAGACAAAACAGTAAATCGTTCGAAATCTTCCGTCGCGGAGGTGCTTCGATGGGGACTCGTGTTCTCCCTTTTGTAAATTAAACTATGTACACTGGAGCAGGGAGAGCGAGAATTTCTAACGAAGTTCTCATTAGTTTGAACAATCTGGTGAGCAAAAAGGCCCTCGTGCTCACCTCGTGTTCTGCTCTGGCCATATCAGTAACTGAAACCAGCATAAATGGCTCCCCTTTCAGTGTATCTAGAAGTGGGTGAAGTGCGACCTATGCTACAGTAAATACATAACCATTTCGCGAGCACCGACGGCGACCGCTCGAGATAGAGAAACCGGGAGAATAAGCCGATTCGAAAAATAAAACATTCATGTGTACTTGCGAGAGAGAGAGAGAGAGAGAGTGGGAGACGATTGGTTTTCCTCCAAAGTAGAATCCATCACAGGTTCTAAGGCACTGGTTTCCTCCGACCTGCTTTATTGTGTTTTTTCATTCGCTATCTAGTGCTACGGTTTTTCCGTTTCTGCTCCGGGTGCGAGAAGAAAAAAAGAAGATCAGATATATTGAAATTGTGCAATTTTTCCCCCGAGTTGAGGGAAAATCTGAAGAAAGGCTATTATCATCTTTACAGCGTTGTTGCAAGTTAAAGTTATTTGTTTTGCGGTGAAAGTTAAGCCAGGGCGGCTATTTGTTTGCGAAGTGTTTGAATTGCTTTTTTGTTGCGTCGTTGTTTAAAAAAATATGTTAAATTAGTGTCTAATGAAAAACGAAATGAGCAAATTTTGCTGAAATCTGAGCGGTGAAGTATATTTCGAGCAGCAGAGTGAAAATAGCGGTGAACAGAAGTGCCATCACTTTTCCACGCTGGATCGAACCAATAATTTAATTAACGTAAGAAAAATCCCCCCAACTAGTTAGCGCGAAAATGTCCCTTTGCCCCAGCCTCTGAAGTGTTTTGCGGGTCGAATAGCAGGATTAATTGAACCACGAATGCGACGTAGTTGCGTGTTCTCCCTATAATTTAAGATGTGTAATGATCGCCAAGTGCCAAATCTGGAGGATGATTCAAAAGGAACGTACCCAAGAAAATGTGGGTCAGGTTATAACGAGAGAGCAATCCAGCGGAACGGGAGGCAATATTGTTCATTTTTTCGAGGAAAGTGTTTGCATTGGGAATTGGGGATTGTTTGACATTGGGCAGGGTAAAGCTGAAGCGCCAGGTTCTGTTGGGTTTCGGTGCTATTACTTTGCGAAAAAGGACACTCTAAGTGTGACAGAGGTATCGTAATCAGTGACTAGTTTGGTAGGCAATGGACGGATGGATGAATGGATTGATTGGATTGTATGATTGGATACTCTTTCTTACAACGGAATAGAAGAAGTGATTGTTTAGCATGGAACAGGCATATGGTGTATTGATTATAATTTCAAACGCAGAAGAGCCCATCAACTTGTTTGATTAATGCTTGAAATTAACGAGTAGGTTGAACCATTCTGATTCATATCATTCGATTTGCATCTTTCAAGTCTTAACAAATCAAAACAAATCGTTCTATTTGAAAGCAAAGAGCTAATCTATTGATTTCTTCTTGTAAGAAATTATGACCTGCAGGGAGATGATCTTCGTGATATTTATATACACTTTTTAAAATAATAAAAATAACATGAGCTGATCTAAATGTTGATTAAGATTTAAAGCTTCAATCAACAACTGAATATAGTGTGTAAAAAGATGTATATCGGCAAATATGTTTTGTGACCTAATGATAAATAGAATACGCAGTAAAATAACATCTTCTGATAGGATATGCAAGTAAATACAGGACGCATTTTTATGATGTCCAAAACAGTCCGAGTACAAACAATTCTAATACGAGAGAGTCATGCTTTAAAACTTGCCTTGACAATAGAAGCCGATCTTTTCACGTTGACGTCTTTCTTCCTTTTTCCTTTATTTTCGAGTTTTTCAGCCCTGGGCTGGTTCATCTCCCCTCGTAGTCACTCAAACCTTTTAGAGTATTTTCCAACCTGTCCGGGGGTGAGATTCGAACTCGTAACTTTGGCGTGAAAGGTATAGATGCTAACCTCAACACCGGGATCGCTTCCTTTCACGATGGTGTCGCACTGAGATATAAGTTCATTTTTAGTCGCGTTCAGAAAACGATGAAGCCATATAGATTCTTTTAGAATTTATGCAAGAATTTAAGCTGACAAAATTGCTGTGGATATAATTATTAGGGGTGATCTTAAAATGTTGATGAATACAATGTCTGGGCTTTCTCACAACAGAAATAAATAATCAGGAAAACAACATACGCGTTAAATTTCCACTCGTTTACTTGTACGCCAAAGCAATCGTAAGCTACGAAATCGTTCACATAACAGACTTGATTCAGGCGTTATCTGGCTTCAATCTAGGATAATTATCCCATGAGCTTATGCCAAATAAAGTATTCTAATTATGTGCATAAGATAACGTAGAAAATTACATATATCTTTCAAACAGTGATGTAAATCATATTTGTAAAATTATATCATATCTATTGAAATCAAACTGTCAATAATGCATTATAACATCACTCCCTCTGGGATCGCAGCAAGCCGTGCAGTGCTTTGAAACCGACGTGTTTTGCTTTTGCTGCGTCGTTTTCGCGGAAAATATCGAACCATGGGGTTTATTACGGTTTTCACCTTCACTATCACATTCACATCACTTACACATCACGTGACTTTTTTATACTATTACTGGTATCGCCGTGATCAAAAATAAACTCCGTGAGGTGGAAGTGATAGTGAAGTGAAAATCGTAGTAGCCCTCAGAAAAGTATTCAGATGTATTCAAGATGACGACGAAAGAAGTGCGCGAGCGAATTTTGTACGGGCGTACGGCACATCCTGACTTGTCAATACGGGACCTTGCAAAAACATTGGATTTGCCTAAATCCACTGTTCACGATGTGTTCAAATCATTTTCGGAACATTTGACGGTGGAGAGGAAACCGAGAAGTGACAAAAACATAGGCCGCGCTGATCCTGACATGGACCGGTGAAAAGGATATTAACGAAAAACCAAATTCTCTCCATTCGAACGGTGGCTCGTAAAATAGGGATGTCGCATGGTTTTGTCCAAAAATCAAAACAACGTTTGGGACTTAAGTCGCATAAAGTACAAACAGTTCCAAATCGCAACGACAAACAGAACTTGGCAGCAAAATCACGGGCTCGACGTTTGTACTGCGAATATTTGACGAAGTTTTCATGCGTTGTTATGGACGATGAAACTTATGTCCTGGAGGATTTCAAGCAGCTTCCAGGGCTGGCTTTTTATTCTGCTATGGCCAGAAATGCTACAGCTGAGCATTTCATAACGAGAAGGCAGCGAAATTCCCCCAAAAATACCTTGTGTGGCAAGCAATTTGCACGTGTGGCAAAAAGAGTAAATCTTTCGTTACTACAGGCACAATCAACAAGGAGATCTATCTCAAAGAGTGTCTGCAGAAGCGATTGCTACCCTTCATCAAAAGTCACAAAGAAAAACCTTTGTTCTGGCATGATTTGGCATCATGCCACTTTGCTAAACCTGTGATGGAGTGGTACCAAGCAAATCAAGTGAACATTGTACCAAAAACCTCAAACCCGCCCAGAGCTACGACCAATCGAGAGATATTGGGCTCTGATGAAGCGGAAGTTTTCTGGAAAAAAGCAAGGATCAAAGACATCAAACACTTCCAGCAAATTTGGACAAAGACGGCTTCTACGATTTCGGAAGAGTCTGTACAAACCCTAATGGACGGAGTTAAGCGCAAAGCTCGAAAATTTTATGCAAATACCAAATAACTATGTTTTGTCTTCACTAATTGTTAAAACACATCCCATGAATCTGAAATAAACAACTACGACGGAAATATAACGCGAAATTTATGTTTTATTCATGTTTTCAGGTGTCTGGATTATTGCGGATACAGACCTTAATCAAACTGATACATCATTTACACACTAGCATCCAAAAGGGCTTGGCCACTAGCACAAGTTTGCTGAAGAAAGCATCGTCCTTACAGATAAGGCTCTCGAGATAAGGCAATCACAAACTGGAAGATAATATGCAAACTAACGCCCAGTAATGAGTAAATTCCGAACTTGTGTGACAACCTCTAGGAAAAGCTTGGCCACTAGGACAAGTTTACTGGAGACTGATATGTCTTAGCTGGTCAGGCACTCGAGATATCCTAGGATGAAACCAATTACCACTTATCCCAACGTCAGAGCACTCATATTTAGTAACTCGAAAGTAAAGCGCCTCTAGCGGTGATAGTCCCAATGAAACCAAAATCCAATGACACAAATTTGTACAACAATTCTGCTGAAGACTGCAGATGTTTCTCACTTGAAACAACTGAGATAGACCTCATTTCGCCAAATTTGTGAAAATTCCATAAGCTGTGGATATCGATCTTTACGGTTTACCGTTTAGAACGAAACCGTAGAAATTCAGACCGTAATGAACGAAATCGAAAAGATCGGTACCCGACTGTAATCCCCTCGTGCTTTGTGTAAGACGTAGCGAATGTAATCGATTTTCTCTCAAAATGTGTAATGGTCGATGGTGTTTCACTATTTCTTTTTTTTTTTTGACGTAGGACCATTGGCGTAACTACTGGGGGTGCCGGGGGGGCTAGGCCCCCTCCAGAATTCTGCAGACCCCCCCCCCCCCAGGATTTTTCCCGAGAATATTTGAAATGAAACACTATTCATAATCTCTACGGAGTTGTACGGATTTTTTTCCCAGTATAGTTGTTTCCCGGAATACATTTCCCAGAGGTAATTTTTCAAAGGCCACTTTTCGGAATGACTAATTTTCCAAAACGGATCTCTGTCCTCATTCGGAAAATGTATGTTTTCCTGAAACCATTTTCCAGGGGACTCTCCTAGAGGTTATTCCCCGGGAATCATTTCTCAGAAGCCATCTTTTGGAATGACCAGTTTTTCAGAGTGGATACCTGTCCTTCTGTTTTCGGGAAATTGATTGTTTTCCGGAAACTATTTTTCTGATGCTTTTTCCCACACGCCATTTCCCATGACCAATTTTCCAGAGAAGAACTTTGTCCATCTTATTTTTGGGAAATAATTACTTTCCTGAAACCATTTAGAGCCCATTCAACAGACGTCATTTTCCTGAGTTGATTTTTGTGCTTATTTATCTTCAGGAAATTATATTTTAAGTATTTTAAATTACTGAACTTGGTGATAACAAACTTTATCAAAGTTTTAGAATTAAGTAGTTCCTCGACTTTTTTGTAAAATTTTATTCATTAATATTGGGGAAAATCTGGCGGCACGTGAAATTTTCTTTTATTTGGCGGGATACTTTTAAGTGGCGAGACCATCATCATCATCATCATCATCATGTAAATTATTGTTAACCTGTTGAAACTATTATTAATCTATTCTTTTCCACAAATATTTTTATTAATTGATCATAGTGATGTCGCAATGCAGGACTCGTCAAAAAAACAATTTTTAATTTTCTAAGAATCGAACCATTTGAATACAATTCGAAGATAAATATCCGAAATATATTGCTTGTAAAAACTCCCTCTCGTGGGTCAAATTTTCCACCTTGTCGACGGTGAGAGGACTTATCTCATGCTATAAACATGCATGTGAGACCAAGAATTTGACCAATAGTGAAACTATCACATATTCTAGTCATTTTTTCACTGCAACGTCGTAGAACGTTTATATAAAGGCACTAACATCAGGTGTGATACTGGCCGCAATTCACTCTTAAAATTCTTACTTTCAATCTTAGGGAAACGACTAAAAGTACACTTTTCATTTTCGTGGCAACTTATGTTGTTGTTTATCCATATGTTTTATGGAATGAATAACCAAAATACCTGGTTTGATAATGGTATAATAAGTCAATGTAATTGCAACATCTTCGAAAAAGGTGAATGTTTTGATCGGGGTAATTATCTTACTGTTCGAAGTGAAGCACATAGTCATAGAAAAGTGTTACTTAAGACAGACGAGCACAAGCTGCTTTATTAGAGATAGGACGCGGAGGGCCCGTTTAGGATACAGCATTTGAATCAGTAGAATAAACCTTTCCATGTGGTTTATATCAGTACCAGTGCTTGATGAGTCTTCCACAGTATCCTAGGGTTATGTTTCAAATAAGTTCTTATTCGAAATATTTTAAATTTGAGGTAACAACTAAATCCCAAGATGTAGAGTAGACTGTTAGACTGTAGGGATGTGAAAATCAAGTACCTGATGGAACTCAAGCCCCACAGACGCGGCTAACGTAACGCCGTGAGGTAACGAGTGTTTATTCCGGACTTCAAGAATTTAATGCTGCCCTAGTCAAACTCGACAAATCAATGATGAATGGGAAAGAAGATCGTATGTATATTTAATTATACAGCCTAGCAGCCTATAGGATAATCGGAAAACTAAGAACGAAACAACTATGGAAGGACTTCGAAATCAACCTAGGACACAGGAGCACAGGAAGAGAAGTATAGCCAGGACCAAGTTAGTATGTACTAAATCAAAATTATATTATTTACAAATTGCTTTAAAAAGATTTATGGTAAAACACTCACTACTAGTACCGATTAATATTCAAATTCAGCATTTCAGGCCATTTTTTAACAGCGCAATCATCTCAATCCAAATACACTACAAACCCCTCTCCCAACCTAATCCTTATCCCCACCCATGGCGATCATGTAGCCTGCATGTGGCGAGTCAGCCATTACTCCTCCTTCTATATCAGCCTTGGATTGATTTGCGCTCTTACTGCCCCACCATGTGCTGCAAAATGATAATGAAATGAAAATATATTGCTTGTAAAAACTGTGTGCTCCCATCTGCATTCACTCAGTAGAGACAGAGTTCCGATTATTTTTTTAAAACGCTTCTCAATATTTCTTTGGAACTTTTATCAAAATTCCCTTCACATTTCTTATAACAGTTGTCTTACATTTATTCCTAAAATTTCTTTAAATAAGTTGATTTTCAATCAAAAGGTTCTATTTTGGGCTGGAATAGGTCCGAGTATACACTGGTGACGAAAATATTAGATACATCTACAGTTTTTCATACAAAACTGTCATGTTTGACATTCTCTATGTCAGCACTCGAATGATGGATTGAGCTGAAATTTTGACAGGAACTCAGAAGTAATTGAATTTCCTGAATTTTAAACTGTTTATAAATTTTGAAACAGTCTTCAAAATTACATCTAATCCACCAGCTTAGAAAATTCTAAAAACATTTATTTTCTTTTACGAAATACAAAAATTTCAAAAGAATGAATAATTTTTCCGATGAATTCATTCTTGTAGAACTATTCAATTTTAAATTATTTAACAACTAAATTTCTGCCAAACCTTCTATCATGGCGAATATGATGCCATTGAAGACTGTACTTGAAAATTTAAAAATTCAACACAGTTCAACACGGTAGATGCATTTGTTTTTTTTCGCCTATACTGTTTCTGTTACATTCTTTTGCAATATCATCAAAAAATTTCGAAAACTTTCCTTGGAATTTGGATGCCCATGGATTCCATGATTAGTATTCCATATCAATGCCAATCAAATTCTTAAGTTTAACCTCAAATTACCCATAGATGTTTCTTTCGAACTGCCGTGAACTTCTCAGTAGGTTTTTAATTAAATAATCCTCCAAATTCTCTCTCAAATTTGTTTAACTCTCTTTTGAAATTTAGCATGTTAACTTAAAATGTTTCATTGTATTTTTCACAGAATTTCTCACATAATTTTCAAAGAGTTATTTAATAAGAAACCTAAATCAAATTCCATCGAATGGTTGAAAAAAAAACCCATTTCGGAAACTGCAAACAAATCTCTTAATTTGAAATAACTGTTTTTTTTTTAATTCAGTATTATTTTGACTGAAGATACGCTCAGTAAGTTTAACAGGAGAAGTTGAATTGCGAACTTTAGAAGTGTTTGCATTTTTATTTTATGTAACGATTAAGAATTCCGTACAATCTGGACAAATGAACAAAATGAAAAATGAAAAATTAAAAGATAGGTAGGTACATCCATATACTTCAGAAATTTGGATTTTTCCAGGAAAACATAGACGTGGAACAGATCCTGGTTTTTCCTTGTTTTAAGTTCATTTTGATAGCTATTTAAAAAAAATGCACCCGTGACCACGGGTTATTGAGAACACCACACCCCAGGGTCTTTATGTCCTTACGCTATTTTCATCGCTCTTTTAAATATTCCTAAAAACGAAAAAAAATCCATCGGGCAGACCCCCTCCAGGCCCCCTCCAGACTGATTGTCCAGCTCCGCCTATGCGTAGGACTAAGTCTTTGTTTTCTATACTGGGGAACAATTTAAAAAAACATCGCTTAGCGACCGTCACGAAAAGGGGTCAGGTTTTGTGCGTTAATATCTCACTCGTTTCTCAAAAGCTATTCAAAATTTTTGCACAAGTCGATCGGAAATATTTCTACGCATCGTAAACGCATCTGAATAGAGAACAATGTTGATTTCAAGCCACATACTATTGAGAAATGCATAAATGTTAAGCCTTATCTTAAAAATGTACATTAACCCCTTCATGCCTAAGGGGTCATATATGACCCAAAGAGGAAAATGGCTAAATAAAAATATACACTGTCTTGGGCAAATTTGTGCTACATCAATTCTTCTGGAAAAAAAAAACATTTAAGTTTAAGGCTCAGTTGACGACCTAGAATATCCAGAATATGAAGAAGTTCAGGAAGAAGAAAAAAATCCTTACGCTTTATATCATTAGCGTTGCTATGGTATATGCTACATATCCATACGTATTATTAAGCTCTCGTTGATAAACGTTAAATATTAAAGGTTCTTTCTGCGATGTTCTTGGTTATCCAAAATGTGCTGGAGTTTAGAACTTCAGATCTACAGTTGTAACAGAGGCTTTTAAGGCCTACATAAGGTTATGATATGTGTTCAAAAATATTGAATTAACCTCTTGGATGGTCAACAGTTGTTATTTGATAATTTTATGATTTTATTATTTAAAACTATCCTTGGGTTCCGAACTTAAGATCTACAGTAGTAACAACCGCTTTTTGGCCTATGTTACCTTACACCACATATTAAACCATATTCAGTGAATATTTTCAAACGTAAAAAAGCCATTATTAGCTTAACTGGAGTAATTTAGGTCATCCAAACTGTCCGTGAGTTCAGAACATAAGATTAAATGTTTTAACAGTAGGTTTTTGGGCTATGTAAGATGACTATTTGTATTCAAACATATTCAATGAATATTTTTGAAGGATAAATGTAAGAGTTTTATAACTTTGTAATCCTCTAATTTATTTAAACTGTTCTGGAGTTTATAACTTGAAATATACGGTAGTAATAGCAGCTTTTAGGTTTTCCAAAGTTACGTCACGTATTCTAGCATGTTCAGTGAATATTTTTAAAGATACAATTACATAAGAAGATAATCTTGGGATGGTCCAGGTCATCCGAACTGTCCTGACTTTCAGGACTTTAAATATACAGTGTTTGCAGACAAACCAAGCTTTTTCCAAATTTTCTTACTGATAGCTTCGGCTTTTTGCACTTGCTCTTGTTTCGACGCCATCTTTGATCTGAAAGCTTGTGATCACCAAAATTTGAATTTACATAATGAACAAACATACGTTCATCAATCTGCAAAATATTTCCCACGTTAATGAAGTATTTCAGGAGATATATGTATTTAGGGGTGTCCAGATTTTGTCGTGAACAAGCCTTAAATGACTTGATCAATGCTGAATGGTGCAACCAAACACACAAAAAAGAAGTTTTTCATGGAAAATATTGGTTCACAAATGATTTCCGCAGAAAACGACTGCTTCGACTGCAGCTGATGTTGTTCAAGTCATTGATTATCTTTGGTTTGATGTTAGTCAAACTAAAGCAACTACTTCGAGAGGTACGTCTGCAAATAGTAAATAGCAACAGGAGCCAACGGACAAGCAAGCTCATTGCTCGTATTGCAGTAAATTAGAGTAAAGTATTCCACTCAGTGCGTGGAATGCAAAAAGTATATTTGCAAAACTGATTCCGAAACACGGTGAGTAACTCCTCATCCAAGTAACTTTTATATATGATAGCAACTACTGGTTTTTGGAGCACCCGAATTCCCGTTTTTCCGGAGCGTCAATTAAATTACTAGAAATACATCGTTTACGAAAAATCGTGAAGGTTGAGCCGTCAAAAACATGTTCCGATGGAAATTTGTATCTGCAGCTGCCTCACGGGTCGTGGCAAACATGCCCTCTTCCGGCACAGATTTCTTGTGGCCAATCAGTTCCAAAAGAGCAGTATTTAGCAGCAACAGAGACTCCAACAAGCATTTCGACTGCAAAGACATTAAAATTTGGTCATATAAACTTTCCAAAAAATGAGTTTTAAATCAGGGTCAATATGACCCGAAACACCTTATTCGTCACAAAAAGTTAACATCCAAGGAAGGTCAACGCAATACTTCTTTTACAACAATATTTAATTCGTATAGCTTAAACAAACGGACGGATAGATAGATAAAAAGAAACATTTAATTTTTCTGAATTGCACGTAAAGAAAATGTTAGATTTGGAAGAAAATAATGGAATATTTCATGTTTACTTAAGCCCGATAACGCCTATATAACGGTATAGTTTTGACATTTAATTACTAAATTTTACGGATACACTGATGTATTTTATGGATCATTTTCATCTACCTATAGATTTTCCCTAGAGCTTTACGGGTCATAAGTACGTTTTTTATAAAACGAATTTCCAGTTTTTACAGATAATTCAGATAATCTTCAGTTTGAAAACTGCAAACTTAGGGCTGCCAATTATTTATGAATTAGATCGATTCTCGATTTGGTCAGGTTGGTACAAACAGTACTAATAGTCATTAGAAACCAATTTAAGCCCACAGTGAGCATGCTGTTAAGACCACTACAAATGATAACCCTGGGCAGGCTAACAAAAAAAAAAAACAGAAATGGTATTGAATTGACTATAAAAAGCTATGAACCAGC